>JAHRHJ020002962.1:0-10014 GCA_019776745.2 Taxus chinensis | reverse complement strand
AAGTAACAAAGTACTCATACCCTCTCAGAGACTTCGTCGACATTGGTCCACATACATCTGAATGTACTAGATCAAGAACACCCTTGGATCTGGTGTCACTCCTTGGAACAGATGCTTTAGCAAACTTCCCCAACACACATCCCTTACATACATCATCGTGCTCTGTGCTCACCTTAGGAACACCTATCACTGTCTCATGCAGTAATTTAAGGTCTCCATGATGGATATGGCCCATCCTTCTATGCCATAGCCCTCCCTGATCTCTAAGATTATTGTTGCTCACGAGTGCCTTAAGAATGTCAAACTGCAACCTATAAATCCCGGTCACTCCTAACTCCACTAGCTATGGGTGATTTACAATCCTTGTGCTTGATCAACACATGTGTCCCTCTAAAGAGTACATTGTACCATTTGTCCTGAAGGAGAGATACAGAAATCAAATTCATTCCTAAGCCTAGAACATGCAACACATCATGAAGGGGGAATCATCTTACCACTCTCCCTCTGAAACTGAACAGTCCCTTTCCCAATTGAGTTGAGTTTGGACATTTTCCCCATAGAGATCTAGATTTTGGTGCTCTCTTCCTTATAAGTGGAGAAATATTCTCTAACTCCTATCATATGATATGACACCCCACTATCTATGTACCAAACACTCTGTGAGGTTGAGCTAACCATACATGCTATGAGTGCAAACTCATCTTCCATTCTACTAGAGAGCTCATCTGCACTTGATGAAGCCGCAACTTGCTTCTTTCCTTTCTTTTCATTCTTTTTCCTTTCTAGTCAATTGTTAATATAGTGGCCAAACTCGTGATAGCCATAGCACTTGATCTTCGAAGAATCTTTCTTCTTATTTTCACCTTGTGAATTTGATCCTTTACTAGACCCCTTCTTTGCCTTTCCCTTTACCGGCATTAGGGCAACATTTTATTGTTCCACATCACTTTTCTGACTCTTATTGTTGGCTCCATTGACAAGACTTAGTCTAAGCTCCTCCTGAGTGAAATCACTCCATAGTCGATCCCAACTCGGTAAGGTGTCTCGTCTATTGATGACTTGAAAAAAGACATCCCAATGCTTAGTAAACCCATTTACGGCTATTCTCACTAGCTCGTCATCACTTGGTTTGTATTCAACAGCTGCCAATTCATCCTTGACAAGTCTAAGTCTAGTGAGGTAACTTGTGACATCTTCTCCCTTATTCATCTGGGTATTACCTCAACATTTCTCTGAGAATCAGCTTTCAATTAGTGGTAGCATTCTGGTACAGATTCATAATGGCATCCCACATCATCTTCACTGTATCTAACTCTGTTATATGCAGAACAATATGATCCTTGACACCATCAGGAATCAGCCTCCTTGCCTTGGCATCTTCCTTCTTATATGCTAAGAGTTGTGTTGCATCTGTAGGTACAGGTACAACAGTGGTCACTTATTCCTTGATACCATTCTCTTCTAGCAATAGAGAAATTCTTGCTTTCCAGACACCAAAATTCGAGGCTCCATCCTATCTGTCCTGATCTCTTAAACCTGCTGAGGCCATCTTAAAATAAAATAATAATAATAATTTTGAAGAGGTTAAACTGGGTTTTATAAACCCTCACTTTCTTTCACCTAGGGTAAAATCTCTTCTACCCGTACTTAGCTCTGATACCATGTGAAAAAAACTATTAGAGTTACTGATTATTAACCTCCTATCTTGTAAGATTATTTGATCAACAAATATTGGAAAATAACACAACTGTAACTTCACAAATACAAACACATAAGAAATACCCAACAAGGTGAACACAATATTTTCAGACAATTGTCCTTGGAAAAACCCCGTAGGGAAAACCCAGTACTAGAGATGAGAAATATATTAAACTTCAGCAAATCAAGAGATAAAAATATTGCTTGCCTCTTACTGGCAGAGCTCCGACAATATCCTAATCATCTTATTGATATTCCTCCACTGCTATCTCCAATGCTATCACCGTGCCCTTGCTAACACTACAAGACTACTTGCTAACACTACAAGTTTCTCTAAAAACTTCCTTGTTACAAATGACCCCAATGACCCCCTTATATACTACTCTCATTGAAAATCAATGGCCGAGATTAATACAAATTAACGAGCTGAGATTAAGACAACTCAATAACCATTAACAACCTTGGTTATGAGGGTGTCACCTAAAAGGAGTCAATATTAGATAACAATTGTTTTTATCCTAACAATATTTGTTTGACAAAAAAAACTATTTTCCTAAATTCTAGGCCAGAATGAACAGCTGTCCAAACTACCCATAACAAATGCTGCTATATCGGGTGAGGACAAACAACTATCCAAGCTACTAAGATTAACACATTTCTGATATAATTCTGGTAAAAAATTATATTATTCTATTTCCACCTTATTGTTTGGTCATTTTTTTTTTAATTTTCTATATTAACCATTGTCTTTCTGTACGACAGATTTATTCACTGTCTGAGGGGTTGTAAAGTATAATAGGATTTCAGGTGAAATTGAAAGAGTTGAGCACTGAGAAATGTTTTTGTAGATATGAGTTGGCTCGTATGAAGCCCATTACCTGAAACTGCATCCATATTCACTTCCTTATTTCTCTTAGCTCGACAATACACAAATTAAATTACAAATAAATACCCTCTCAAAAGGAACAAGAGAAAAACAACGTTTGCAAAAAAAAAAATGCCCCTGCTGCCATTTCCAATTGCCTTGGCCTTACACTCGGAATTTACCTCAATTGTACGATGCCATGGTGAAATGTCATTTTACAAAAATTTAGAGAAAAAAGCTAGCGATTGGTGGGGCCCTTAACGTGAAACTTAAACCAAGTTAGGAAAAGAACCTGACCAGAGATGAGATTTAACTTCCTTTTTGGGATGTTTTTTTCTGTTTTAACTGTATTTTACACTTTGTAAAATTCTATTTGACATAACTCTTGAATCTTACTTTACCCTTATAAATACAACTAAAACAAATAATGTGTTTTTTAAATTATTAAATATAAAAAAGTATTTAACATAGATGGACAGGGTATTTAAAACGACTTAACGTTATAGATTTTTGGTTGGACAGGTGAGGCTAGTCGTCAAATCTCATCCCTTAACTTGATGCCCTTTGTGATTCCATGCGGCCAATGTCAACTTTCCTCTCAAATGGATTAGTGGTGTTGTTTTTCCTTAGAAAGACAAGGACAAGACACTTAGTGGATATTCTTTCTTGTGTGAATCAAATAAAAATGCATGTACTTTGTAGTGTGGTAACATACTAACAATATCATAACAAGGAGACATTTTTGAATTGACTATGCTTTACACATCTCATTATTTTCACCAAAGACATTTTCATAGTTAGAATTGGCATGCCTTTCTGACAACATTTAATTATGTGTAACCTATGTATCGATGACCATTTCAACGAAAAAAACATGGTGTATAGGTGACGAAAGTGGTGGTGGTTGATAGTTTGTAGATGTGCCTTGGGTGCTCTTCTATCTTGAGTGCAGAGGAAAAGTTAAAACTTTGACCTTATTAAATTCTCACCAATTTTTATTTTGAACCCTTTAATCTCACATTTCATTCACGCAAATAATGCACATGAGTTTGAAACAATTAAGTGGAGCACAAATAGCATATATTATTTTGGTTGGAGCAATGTACTATGTGGAATAGTTATGGGGCCTATATGTATTTAATTCCCACCTTTTAGTTTATTAATTTCCATTCATGTCTATGTCTAATTTATCAAATTAAATGCCCTATAATCGAAAACCTTTGATGCCATAAAATTAAAAAATTTCAAGCTTGATTGACAAATAGAATCTACCTTTCATTGATATGTTTAATTGTTTAAGGGCAACAATTATTAATGGTTGTCCACACACCTCTTATTCTACATTGGAGCACATATAGTAGATGTTATTTGAGTAGGAAAAATCTGAGTCGTGGATTAGGTGTGGGACATGTCGGGTTTTTATTCCCACCTTTTTATTTCTGACTTTCAATTCATCTCTTCAACTTATTGAACAAATTAAATGTCATACAACTCAAAATTAGGGATACAATGTTCTACTCAATGTAGACATTAGAATCAAGTCTTGAATGTAGAAATTGTTGGAATTTACCTTTATTTATTTTGGCCCTGTAAAGTGTAAATTTCCCTCATGTGAGAAGTTCGAACAAGATCAAAACTATACAATGGAGCATGGATTGTAGACATTTTTTGGGTTGGAATTATTTGAAATATTGTAGAATAAGTATAGGGCATGCAAGTATTTAATTTCCAGCCCTTCATTTCCAACATTTCTATCATCTCCTCGTCTTATCTACTAAATTTAACATCGTCCAATTAACAACGTTAAATTCGTAAAAAAAAACAATATACGTTGGTAATTTCTCTCATATGCCCATCTATTGGGCATGCTCACTTGTTGATGATTATTCGTTCTTTCCTTTATTCCTTCGTATTACTGTAAATTGAAAATTAAAGGGGGCCTACAAAATTCAACATGAAGTTGAAATTGCAAACAATTATACACATCACTAGTGTTGTTCAACCATTCCTTAATCTCTGCAAAAAATTGCCTCTACATATTGCACCTCATGGATTTTCTCCTTCATTCATTTCCTAGAAATGTCATGTCGTGGTTTAAGGGCCGAGTCTCATATTTTCCCATTTCCCCTTTCCCTTCCAGTCCACTTCTCCAACCCTAAATCCCTTCTTATTCACCTGTTTTCCTCTCCCATTGCTTCTCCCTCACTAGTTTGTTTTTTTAATAGATCCCCTTCGGCCTTTCCATCATACATTTCACGTACGATTTTTAGTCTACAGTTTTTTCCCTAATAAATATAGATGTGCAACATGTTGGACAGGTTTTAAAAAATTATTTTGATTGTGTGGAATCCACTTGGACATGAAATACTTTATTTTATGGGTTTTGATTCTCATGTCAAGGAAGCTGTAATTTTATGTGATAGAGAATACGACAGGAAAGATGATGATATACGACATGCAATGTGTGTTGGGTTGTATCCGAAGGAAACCAATCCAAAAAATACATTTATCTGTCAATGCATTTATCATATATAATACTTACATTTTCCTACATGCTAAACTTCCAATGAATGAAAAAAAAATAGCGTTGTGGAGAGCTCACTCAAATCAATTGAAATACTAAAACCAAGAGAAAAAATCTGTGAAAGGTCACATCTATGGTGAATCCTTAAAACACAAGATTGGTGATTGGAATTTGGGAACAACGATCCATATATCCATTCCTATAATATTCTACATTAGGCAGGGTATTTTTATATCTAGAAGTCAAATTCCCAATATCAGCTAACTACTACTCATGGATATGTGGAGCATTGTAACCCACATATGTCCACATGTTTGGACATAAAAATAAAAATAAAGGAAAAAAACAAAATAAAATCTTCGGCCCCAGTTAATTAGATGCTCATTCCCGTCAAATGACAGAAATGCCTGTCAGACCCAAAATAGCTTGCCGCACTCAAAAGGCCATAACTTTTGTATTTCACAATGAAAACGCACAAAATTGGTACCATTAGAATCATATTTCCAAGCCCAATGAACAGAAATCAAGAAATCCAAAATTTTATGAAGAATTGATGGTTATTTTTCAGAAAATGTGCCTAGGTTCATAAAAATGTTTTATTTGGTAGTTGGGATGCATTCAATGGAACATGGGATGACATTTCTCACTGCCGCAAGTCATGGGACAGTATGGGGAGCCTTTTGCAAGCAATATAACATCATTTCAATTCACTTACTACATCTTACAAGTGGTTGATATACAGATTTCAGGATTTTCATTTTCCCTCTCTCTCTCTCTCTCCTCTTAGAAATCTATAAATAAGAGTGTTGGGCTCATTGTAAAGGGAGATAGTTTTAAGTAGAGAACCTCTGTAAAAATTGTTTTGTTAAGCCAATATGCTGCAAGCCATTATAGTGGACTCCTTGCATGGTGATCCAGGCTCTTATCTTGTAATAGATTGAATTGTGCATACTTATGAAGCAATAGATGCAAGTTTGTGGATGTGTCTTCCCTTGTTGTGTTTGTTTGCATTCCTCTTTCCCTTTTAATCTCATTGCATATATATTGTGTCTATTTTATGTTGTTGCAGGGATCCATTATCATTGTGTGTGCATGACCTACTGTTGTGAATGCAGTTGCTAGATTGTGGAGAACTGTTATCACCCCTTCTAGTTTACATTTTTCTTCTACTTTTTACACATTGGGAGACTAATATCACACTCTCCTTTCTGGTGTATCACCTCTTTAGTGTAGGCTTTGTTTTCATGCAATATCTCTCCTTAGTCCCTCGAAAAGTTAGATTAGAATAGATAGTTTTACCTACATTAGAGTAGATTGTCGTAGGTAGTTTAGGAGCAAGAACCAACTTTCTCTAGAGGTCTATCTCAAGAAGCAAGTCCCACAACTTGGAGATAGTACCCATGTTATCCAATCACACTGTGAGCTCAAGCACACACTTGTGCAAACCATAAGGTGTTGTGATTATGCGATAACAGGTTCTTCAAATTATTCTGAGTAAATTCTTGTTTGTACTTTCAGCCAATCCATTACCTTGCGGTTAATAATTCAACAAATTACTCAAATATATTCCATTTTCAACAACCCATGCAACAATTTTTGCACTAACGAAAGCTTTAGCATTATTTGAAATAATGGTGAAAGGAGCACCAAACCTTGTAGTTACACCTTCATAAAAATCCTAGATGTTCATCTCATTATCTTCCTTCAAAGCAACAGCTTCAGTCCGTCGTGTGAAGTAATCGGCAGCGGTGAGTATCCTTCTGTGGCTTGAGCTTGAAGGTGGATTAATGAGACCAATAAAATATAAACCACATTGAGAAAAGAGTTTATCAACTGAAATTTGTTGCAATGGTAAGACACCAAGTCTTTCTTTTCTCATAAAGAAAACACATTTCTAACATTTTTCTACCCATGCATGGCTGTCCTTGAAAAGTGTAGGACAATAATAGCCTCCTTTCATGATTTTTAGGGCTATAGTTTTAGCTAAAATGTCTAGTCCTCATTGTTTGTCATGAAACTGCTCAAGCAACCTTTCAACTTGGTTTGGATCCACACATCTTAACATGACACCATTGATATGTTTATTAAATAACACATCATTAACCAGAAAATAAGGGATCGAATGAAGTGTGAAATACCTCCTTTTTGAGCTATCCAAAGTTGGTGGGTACATGCCATACTGAAGATACCTGGACATGTTGAGAATCCAATTTGTATGCGGTTGAGGTTTTGGATTTTCAGGCTCATTCTGAAGTAAATAAGCATCTTCCTTGTTGTCATGCAAGCCTTGAGCCAATTTTTCACACAATCCCTTGCCTCTAATCAATTTTTCCACTTTAATGATGATGTCGTACTCCATAACTTGAGTGATCCAATCTGCTCTCTTTTCTAATATATCTTTGTTCAACAAAAATTCCTTAATGCTTGGATGTGCAACCATAGGATTAATTTTGTTGTTAGAGAGAAAATGCCTGAACTTCTTAAGATATCTAATAATTGAGAGTAAATGCTTCTTAATGTATGAGTACCTTCTTTTGTACTCCATTAGAATTTGGCTAAAAAAGTAATTGGCTATTCCAATTCTTCTTGATTCCGCTATGTTAAAATTGCTACAATAGTATTCATGTTAGCATAAGCATACAACACGAATTATTTTGAAAAATCAAGATTGATAAGTGATGGGATAACAACAAGTGATTTTTTGATGGCATCAAAACGACTCACTCCTTTTGACCAGGTGAAATTATGATCTTTCTTTAGCATGTTGGTAAAAAGCTTTGTAAGTACAACAAAATAATCAATATATCTTCTTATAAAATTAATTTTTCCAAGGAAAATTTGAAGTGACTTTTTATGTTTCAGTAAGGCTAAAAAAGAATAGCACTTACTCTTTCAGGATCAATCATCATACCATGTTTGGAAATAATATGACAAAGAAACTTACCTTCATGGACTGAAAACACACATTTTTTAGGATTAAGTGATAGACTAAACACTCTGCACCTTTCAAAGACTTATTTGATTTGTGGTAGATGGTCACTCGCAATATTTGAAAACATTGTGATATGAACCAAATAAACTAATATAAATTTATTGATAATACCTTGAAAAGCCATTGTTATCTCTCTAAAGTGCACCCTCGTTGAGAGATGATACCAGGGGTTCTAAGCTTGATTTTATCTCTCACTTTCATATATACAATGGAAACACCTCAGGTCTGTGGGTATACCTATTGATGAGGTGAGTCTTCAGTATCAAGGCCGGTTCCTTATTGATGTATCATAAACTAAATTTTTGGGGTTTTGAAGAATAAAAGATGGTTGTAACTGAAATTGAAATGGGTGATACACCAAACTTATTGAGGGATTTGACTGAGTACATGCACAATAAAATTGAGAATGAATTTTGGATGCATGAACCAATGGTTTTTCAGTAGAATATTAAGTCAAAACACTTACGTATTGAGGGATGAATCACAACAACACAACAAGACAAACATGCACACTAAGATTATGTAGAAAATACCAAATTTGCAGCAAGGTAATATGATTAATCAGGGAATTTAGTTTCACAAGAATTAATAAAGAGATAGACACCACTCCAAATAATTGGAAAGGCAAAAATCAGTTCTCATTCAAGGAAAAAGTGGCAGAAAATTGGTTCAACACTCATGTTTTCAATAAGTCCCCCCCTATGCTTTGCCAATGTAAAAAATATATAGCAACATTATTCACCTAACCCATCCTAAAAATAGGTTAAAATTTGTAATCACCCATGCATGCTAATTTTATGTCTTTATCATGAATGAAAAAAGGAATAAAAAGAGACATGTTGATTACATTGAGGCATTAATAGCCTTAGTTACAAAAAAAAAACTAGTCAAAGTGTATTGGACTGATCTATTTTTTAATAAACTTGGATGAATAATTTAGCTAATAATAATTCTTGCTTGTTGAACTAGCCTCCTCCAATGTGTATGCAATATTTTTCTTCTTCTTCTTGATGTGACACTTTTGCAATTTGATCCACTTGTAATGATATATTTGGCACTTTTATAATTCTTCCCCCTTGGATGTACATGCCAAAAACAATTTCCTTATCTAAGAAAAATAATACATTCATGTTGATCCTTAGTAAAATATTCTTCAACTCCAATCCACCCAATGTGGGGACCACCTGTGGGCATGTACATACTGTCTTCTTGTAATCTATGGGGCCACCTTTGTACATGCAAGAATAATACTCATTTTGATGTGACACCTCCATGTCATACACTTTGGCTTGGCTTTGTTGTCCACATGCTTAAATATGGTCCCTCACCTTAATTATACTCAGAGAGTACGAGGTCCTTTTTGCAAAGATTAAGGTATTTATTTTGAAAGTTCAAGGTATATGATTTGGCATCATTAGCTGCTTAACCTTGACCACATATAATCATGGAGTATTATATTGTGGCATGTATTGTTGTTATATAAAGAAAATGCACATTCCCTCTATGTGATCGACCACCTTTTTGAATAATTATAAAGTGTATATACATTTTGGGGATCACTTTTTTATTAATCATAACAATGGTTTGTCAGTATTTTATTTTCATGGTATTAATGTTTAGGGCCTTAATCAAGTCAATGCAAATGATAATTTTTATAAGTGGACTGGTCCCCTCTGCATGATCAATCAACCCATCGATTGATTAACGATGGAAAATATTTTATTTAACTGTGCTTAGCCACCCCTAAGGTATTCATTAGGAGTTGGCGGTTGATCTATGTCATTGGTTTTGGTATTATTCGATCTAAATCATTGATTATCTGACCATGGTAAGTAAGGAAATTTTCATTGATTTTCGATGTGATCTCTACCATTGATTTTTTATACCTTTTAATGTTGATTGTTGATGCTCAAACCATGGTTGAAATCAATTGAA
>JAHRHJ020002961.1:0-10014 GCA_019776745.2 Taxus chinensis | reverse complement strand
GACCAAGATTAGTGATCAAGAATGATGGACATAGGTAAAAAAGCATGCCTAAATGTATGTCAGAAGATATCAGAGGGAACCATCTATAACTTGTACACTTTCATCGTAGATGAGATCATAAGTAGCACACAAGAGTAATAAAATATTTTATTCAGTAAAATCCTCCTCACCATTGTATTTTTCAGAGATTGGAGTGGCCAGATCTACTGGAAAAGTTTGTTTTGGAGTATCTGAGAAGAGGATCCCTCACACCGCGAAGAGGTTTGAAAAATACACTTGTGAAACCATGACGACCGCCACAAGGCACACTTGGAGAAGTGGTATAAATGAATGGGTGATGCATTTGGGGTATAGTGGAGGATCCCAAAAGTAGTTTCCCATGCTTATGGATGGAGAAGAAGAATTTGTAGTGTAGATAAATTTCTACATTGGTAGATTTACTTTAACAAATGGGACTAAGGGTCCATGGGTGTAAGCTGACCTTCTCCTTCACCAGATAATACTTCTAGGCAGGGGTCAATAGGTTCAAGGAGCGCCAAAAGACTAAGGTTTGACCTTAGTGAGGTGACAAGACCACCGTGAGCTACATCGAAAGCTCGTGTACCATAAAAAGTGGGCATACATGGAGAAGTATGTCTCCCACTAAGTTCAAAATGGTGGAAACCAATAACTTTTCCAATCGCTGGAAGGGCTACAGTAAGGAGATACCTTTGTATAAGGCCAAAAATTATGAGAAAGGCACATATCTAGAGAATTATGTCTCCATTTTAGAAGACCCCATAGGAAGAGAATAAGGCCACACCGAGAAGAGAGAAAGAGAAGAGGGGCATGAGAATAAGTACCATGTGCAGAAATGCAAATCATTGGGCACAACTACCTGAAATAGTCACAAGTGGTAGCAATTTATGTGTGGAGAAAGAAGTCTATGTCAAGGAAAATACCCAAAAGGGAGAGGGCATCGGAGCATGAGAGGAACTTCACCCATGAAGAATTACCAACGAAGAGGTAACCTATCAAGGATAAGGAGAAAGAAGATTCAAAAGGTGACAGATGAGGTAGACTCAGAAGAGAAAAAAAGTTAGATGCCTACTTGGAAAAAAGGATGATGACAGGCCTGATGGAAGGTGAAAGACCATCTAGTATATGATGTGCAATGATTTTGAGGAGGAAGGAAATAAATAGGAGTATAACAAGAAAGATGAGGAGAAGAATGACGAGGAAGAAACTGAGGCTCAAGGAAAGGGGGTGAGTGAATAAGTAAGCACCAAGAACCAAAGAACCCCAAGCCTCACCAAGGAGAAAGTAGAGAAATCCATGGATAGAGAAGTGGAAGGCATCATGAATAAGTTGCTAGAATAGGAGTTGGATTAGAGCGCGGATGAGATTATAAAGGAGTTGGAGGAAGAAAGCATTGGAAAGGAGTATGGCAGCATGGGTGGGGATCCCAAATTGGCAGTAAGATTCCCAAATGTTGTGCACATAGGTGGGAAAGGCATAGTGGTAGAAAAATGGTAGGTAATGGGATACATTGATGATCCTAGCAAGGTGGTATGCATGCACTTCCAGAGCACTGTACCAACAGAACGAATCCTAGTTATTTCATCATTTGATGAAGAAAGCACATACCCACGAACAAGAAATTTAGATAGCACTAATGAAGGTGCCATAAACCAAAGGAATAAATCCATTGGTGAATGCTCAGAAGATATTAGATGAAAAAGTCTGTAACATGCTTAATAAGGTTTTAGTTGAAATTGAGGCCATACTATTTCGGGGAAATGATAGAGTGAGATTACTAGAGTAGGAATTGGAGAACAAAAGAAGGATCTTATGGAGAAGAGAAAATACCTAAACTAAGAGGAGATGATCAGTGCTCAGCTGAGGTGTGAGATGAAGGAAGAAAAAGCTAAGGTGCACGAGGTATCCAAGAAGGTGGAAATGATTACAGATGTAATTTTCCTGAAGCATCTAGACATAGCGCCACCCGAGAAGTAGTATGATTCAGCCTTGTAATTTCTGGAGGATCTGACTCACATTCTCACAATGGAGAGGTGACCAATTTCTTTAGAGTCTATAGAAGAGGAGCAGGGACATGAAGAAAAAGAAAACAAGATGAAGGTTTCCCAGATTGTGGCTTGATACACTAAAATTCCGGTAAAAGTAAATGAGGCTGCACAAATTTCTGAACTGCTATTCACTACCGGATGGGTAGAGTGTTAAGCAATCTTGGCTACGCACCCTGAAACGAAACTCCAGGAGTCCAATAAAATCATGGGATAATTAGAAGAGATAAGATCCTGGCCAGGTGGAAAAATTAGAACATTGAGACCCTGTGAAGGCTTGATCAAAATTTGGTTTGAAGGACTCGCCCCGATCAACCAGCCAAGATGGATGCCTTGGAAGACTTGGGGAAGTAATGGAGACGTTGGGAGTTCCATGAAGGACCTATTATAACCGGTGTCTATAGATTCATTAAAACATGAGTGTCTTGATTTGTTACAATTATCATGGTGTGGGAAGAAACATAAGTACAAATAGTGTCTAGAGCTTTATAGCATCTGAATCTCAGGCACACCCAGAATGAAAAAGGTGCTAGTATGGTCAGCATCAAGAAGGACGATTCATAGATGGATGCTAAGAGTAGCACATTGAGTCAGGACTCGAACCTATTTTGTGATGATGTGATCTAGGTCTTGTGCCCTATGGAGATGCCAATGTAAAGTGGAACGTGTTGTGGTGTCAATAGAGTACGTGGTCCATGGAAAGTATCAGACCCTTCTCATCCAAAGGAGTTGTATCAGAACTATGAATGTGATCAGAGGCAAGGGGAGATCCAATATCTAAATGAAATAAAATTAGTTAGAGCAAAGAAGAATTACTTAGCTCCAAAGGATGACCTGGATGAAGTCAAGAAGTATGTAGGTGTTAAGGAATAGAATTTATTCCCTTGCTAGGAGAATGGCTGTGGAGAAGGTACGATGTGCTGGAGAAGAGCTCAAAAGTAATGTTTTGCATGGGTAAATCTTCCACCTAACATCCTTGAATATGAGAAGGAGATTAATTTGAATTTGTTTATCGATGGGGTGGCTTCATTAATATCCTCATTGATGGCGGGCAGAGGTATTTTTTTACCTTAATTTCTTGACTCAAATGGGAAGGACCACATTACACCATCTTTGAATGTGTTATATAAATGAAAAAAAATACTACTAAGAGATGCCATTTGTGTCTTGAAGGGCGTGTTATAACCATTTAAGGGGACAAGGTAACTGGAGAACTTCAAGTCTTAGTGCTCGACGATGTAGAAAAATTTTCTAGCATTACTTGGGTGCCCAGGTGCTACAACGGACAATGTTGACTTGGCAGTAGCATGGGGTATATCAGCTATGATAAATGGGAAGAAAGTTGATAATCCCTTTACTAGATGGGTACGGTCAACACCCCCTATAAGAGTCCCTTTGGAGAAGAAGTTCTAGACAAATACAACATGCACTCCATAGAAATCCTGAGATAATTCCATCCATGAAGGGGATTCTCTAGTTTTCGATGCTATTTCCTTGATTGATTCACTAGTATGACATGCAACAATGGGCATTGGGACTTATTATTTGATTGGGGGAAATTGAGAGGATATATAACAAGGGTAACAAACGCATGCTCATCAGGTGGCTAGGGGAAGAGTTCATAGTTACTCTAGAGGAGCATATCCTAAAATTTTTCTGACTGGAATGGAGGCTCAGTGGGATCATGAGGATATAGAAGAGCAATTATCAGTTAACACCTACTCAAAACTACAATTCATAGGTGGATAGCACATTGGGAGAGCCTCCTAGAATGGATTTAGGGTAATAATCACATTCTTTATAAGGTTTTCCATGACCAACAACCTCATTTTTATACAAGGCAGCACAGTACAGTTTGACAGCCTCCTTATCATATCTACGCGTGTGAGAAGGCCGAGATAGGAAGGCACAGAAGCTTTAGCACCCTTCTTTATGGTGCATGATTTGTAATCCACCTTACAAATATGTGTGATTTCATGGATATTATTCTATATGTATTGTCAATATGTTATTGGTATAGTTGGCAGTTGACGCTTTTTAAATCTTATGAGTATAGGATTACAAAGCCATCATATTAAGGTGTTTTAAGTAATCAGTAAACCATTACGATGGAGATAATTATATAGGAGAAGATAGGCTATTGGAATTATGGGTGAGCCTTTATTTGGAGAATATTCCTCACTGAGAAGAATCAGAGGAAGTATAAGTTTTAAAAGCGCACGTGTATGGGAAAATAAGAGGAAAAATGATCTATGTAGTGATGTTGAATCAATGGAAACTTTGATGTTAACCACTTCTGAAGGTATGCGCCAAAGTCATATATTACCACTAATTGAGCGACACTTTCCTAACCATGAGACCTTAAAACAAATAAGGTTAACATTGGGATGGAGACAAAACCTAAGGAAGCTATCATTAGGGACTATTGGTTAGAAAAATAAGTTTCAAAGTTTATTGATCGTTACAACAACGAGTTCCAAGATTTGTTCCCTCGTGGGTACCTTGAACTCAAGGTGTCCACCATTCCTTAGGGGAGAAGAATATCAAGTTGAAGGAAGGTGCATCCTTGATTCAGAAGAGGCCTTATCAGATGAATTCAAATTTATGCATATGGGTCAAGGAAGAAATACATAAGATGATAGCATCTGGTATCATTGAGGGAGTGGTAGACTTAGAATGGATAAGCCCAATGGTTATTAGTATCAAGAAGGATGGGAGAATAATAATTTGTGTTGAATAAAGGGATCTGAATGCAGTGTGTGTCATCAATCCTTTCCCAACCCCCTTTAGTGAAGAAATTTTGGAGGGATTATCCGAGCGCGAAGTCTACTCTTTCAAGGATGGGTTCTCAGGGTATCACCAAGTCAGGATTGCAAAGGAAGACTAGAGAAAGATAACTTTTCCCACTAAATGGGGAAGTTTTTCCTACACGGTTATGCCCTTTGGATTGAAGAATGTTCCTGTGGTGTTCTCACGCATCGTGGTACAAGCATTTCAGAACTTCATCCATAAATTTCTTCAAGTTTACCTAGATGACTGGATTGTGTATGGATTGGTGAAAGACCATTGTGACAATTTGAGATTGATGTTTGAGATATGTTGGAAATTAAGGATATCCCTCAAAATTAATAAATGTGTCTTTTCTACTCCATTTGGAACCCTATTGGGATATATTATATGTAAATAAGGCTTACTAGTGGATCCCGCCAAAGTTGTAGTTATTGTAGCATTAGTGGAGCCAACTAGTCAAAGTGCATTATATGGATTCCTTGGGCATATAGGGTACTACAGGAAATTCATCAAGGGGTATGCCAAGATCACCACAACCCTTGGAGGAATTGCTAAAATAAAAGAATTCCTTTCATTGGGGAGAGGTTCTACAGAGGGAATTTGACACTTTGAAGGATAAGATTGTCACAGCACCCATACTACATTTTCGTTCTCGGGATAAGCCTTTCCATATGCATGTTGATGCCTCAAGGACATCTATGGGAGTAGTAGTAGCACAACCTGGTGAGGAAATTGTTGATCATCCCTTGTTCTTTGCAAGTAGAAATTTGACACCAGCAAAACAAAATTACACAACTACTAAGCGTGAAGCATTTTCCATGATCTATGCACTGTATAATTTCAAGTAGTATCTATTAATAACACCATTTATATTCTACACAGACCACATGGAATTGAATTACTTAGTCAACAAGCCCATTTTTCAAGGGTGCATATGCCGTTGGTACCTATTATTCCAATAGTTTGAGTTCACAGTGGTTGTAAAACCAGGAAAAAAGCAATTCAGGACTTGACCACTTATCAAGGATTAACTCAGGGGAGGATGTGCAAAGCGTTGAGGATACTATGCCGAATGCGCAACTGTTTGGGTTGTGACATGCGCCCTTAGAATTGGAAGATATTGCAGTGTTCTTAAAAACATGTGTGGCACCAGAAGGAATGAAGGCTCTAGAGAGAAAGTAGTTAACAATATGTACCGCACCCTACATTTTGATTAGTCGAGACCTGTATAAGTTAGGTCATGATGAAGTTTTGTGCTGATAAATATTGGAACATGAGCACGTGGAAATTATTGAGGAAGGGCATGGTGGGATTGCAAGAGGATGTTATGTAGGAAATGCTACCATGTGAAAGATTTTAATAGCAGGGATTTGGTGGGAAACCATCTACCAATATTGTATTGAGTTTTGTAAGGCCTGTGACTATTGCTACCAACTTGAAAAAACTAGGAAGAGGGGTGATATGCCCTTACAACCAATAGCCAGTGTTGAACTGTTTGAAAAATGGGGAATCGAATTTGTAGGGAAAAATTTTTTAGCCGCACGAAGGACTGGTTTTCGGTATATCATTTCTTACACTAATTATTTAACTCATTGGGTAGAGGCAGTGCATATGAAGGATTTCACCACAACAACAACTGCTATATTTTTATGGGAGAACATAATCAGTAAGTATAGTTGTCCTTTAGTTTTAACAAGTGATAGAGGTACAAATTTCCTCAATTAAATGGTTAGGATTCTATTATTAGAATTTATGGTGGCCCATCACAAGACTACCCCTTATCACCCTCAAGAAAACGGAACTGTTGAGGAATTTAAAAAAATACTAAGTCACAGGTGGACTAAGATCTGTCACATTGAAAGATAAGATTGGGATGAAAAATCATCAGTTCGTCTATGGGCATACATGAAAACATACAAGAGGTTGAACAAGGCCACACCATTTCAATTGGTGTTTGACGCGGAGATTGTTTTTCCAGTTTAATTCATGTTACCATAGTTGTGTATAACATGCATAGGATGGTTAGCTAATGAACAAGTGCTGGAAGAAAGGATTGATAAGTTTATGTAGTTAGACAAAAGGAAATCACTTGCTATATGGAGTTAGAAGACAAAAAACAAGAAAAATAGAATAGCATGATCATCATATCAAGAACAAGTAGTTTGATGTTGGGCAGATGGTGTTGTTGTATGACACCAATTATTTGCACCATCCAGGGAAGTTGAAATTTCATTGGTTGGGACCCTACATCATCTCATACATTCTTGATTCAGGCGATGTCCAATTACAAGCATTGGATGGGACGAGATTACTAGGTCATTTCAATGGGAGTAGGCTAAAGCCCTACTATAAATAAGTCTTCTTGGTGTTTGTAATAAGGTAGTATTTCCAGTTAGCTTAGAACTTCCCTTTACGCTTTTCTTTTCTTGGGTTTCCCTTTCTCATTGCTTGTTCCTTTATTTTTGTTTCATTTTACACTTGTGCTCTAGTAACCACATTATTTTTCAAAGGTTGTGTATGTGCAAAGAACCATACATCTATTTTAGTGTGGGGTGGAGTAATGAAAAGAAAGTTATATGCCTATAATATAGATTGAGTGGTCAAGTAGAAGGAAGTGTGTAAGGGTGAGATAATGCGTGAGGAAATGGTGGATAATGAATGATGGTGTTAAGAAGGTTGTAAAAAATACCACGTATAAAGGATGAAGAATGTAGGAATAACATGAGGTAGGCAAGGGAAAAAATTAGCTAGAGGAAAGAAGAAATGCCTTCAGTGTTGTAGATGCATACATAAGAGTCTTCGGTTAGATTGGATTTTACACGCCAGAAGGTTGTAAGGGATTTCTGTGTAGGATTGGGCATGTGGATAACGACACTTAAATTCAGCTTAGTGTAAACATCCGCATTTAATGTTAAAGTATGTTGGTAGGTGACATAGCATTTATTGTTGGAGGGAAGAAAAAACTATAAATATAAGGTAGAGAAAGTCATTATTCTATCTTGTTATTATGAAGTTGAAGTGGTCATGCAAACTAGGGCATCAAAATAAATTTTTGTGAAGGAAGAAGAATCTGAGAATTTGAGTGTGTGACTAGAGTAGATCTGCAAACTAGAGGGAATGAGTACACGAGCATGAGGAAATATTATTTTTGGTGCGTTGTCTTGTGGAAGGTTTTCCTAGTTAGGGTTTGGTAGCAAAGGCATGGAGATAGAAGGATTTATTCCAGAAGTTAAGCTTTGGAGTTGAGTTTGGAGTGTAACAAAGTAACAGAGAAGAGTAAGGAGTTCATATTTTATCCCAAAAGAAATCATGAAACCCAAGAAAGAAACTATTTCACCAGAGAAATCAAAGGGAAAGGGAAAATGAAAGAAAAACAAGGTCATCATGAGCTCCAATGAAGAATGGTATGTAGAAATGCAATACCCTGATGGAGTATTGCTAGGAATGGAATGGGTGTCGTATTTAAGACAAATTCCTATGAGTGATTATAACCATTGCATGAGTACAAATGAGAAGGAAATGTCATTAGAGTTGGTTCCCCCAACTAAAAAAAGGATACTAGATGGGATGTCCATATAAAATGACAATGTGAAGTTCAAATCGGAGAAGGCAGGGTTATTGCAACTATATGAGTTGCCTTACTTTGGAAATCTTGAGTTCCTCTATCAATGGTTGATGTCGTACATGCATGAGGATCACTTTTTTATAGGGTGCAAGATGTGCATAACACCATAGCTAATATCCAAGTTCACATGCCTTATTTGTGAAGGATAAAGTATAGATGATGATTTACGTGACAAGGAGGCTATTAGGGAGACTATAGCAGTGTATGACAACAAGAATGGTTTGCGATACTTTGACATTGTAGATATTTCAGACCCTATTATGAGGATGGTTGCATGCTTGGTGACCAAGATTAGTGATCAAGAATGATGGACATAGGTAAAAAAGGCATGCCTAAATGTATGTCAGAAGATATCAGAGGGAACCATCTATAACTTGTACACTTTCATCGTAGATGAGATCATAAGTAGCACACAAGAGTAATAAAATATTTTATTCAGTAAAATCCTCCTCACCATTGTATTTTTCAGAGATTGGAGTGCCAGATCTACTGGAAAAGTTTGTTTTGGAGTATCTAGAAGAGGATCCCTCACCCGCGAAGAGGTTTGAAAAATACACTTGTGAAACCATGACGACCGCTCACAAGGCACACTTGGAGAAGTGGTATAAATGAATGTGTGATGCATTTGGGGTAGAGTGGAGGATCCCAAAGTAGTTTCCCATGCTTATGGATGGAGAAGAAGAATTTGTAGTGTAATAAAATTTCTACATTGGTAGATTTACTTTAACAAATGGGACTAAGGGTCCATGGTGTAAGCTGACCTTCTCCTTCACCAAGAAATACTTCTAGGCAGGGGTCAATAGGTTCAAGGAAGCCAAAAGACTAAGGTTTGACCTTAGTGAGGTGGAACAAGACCACCGTGAGCTACATCGAAAGCTCGTGTACCATAAAAAGTGGGCATACATGGAGAAGTATGTCTCCCACTAAGTTCAAATGGTGAAACCAATAACTTTTCCAATCGCTGGAAGGGCTACAGTAAGGATATACCTTTGTATAAGGCCAAAAATTATGAGAAAGGCACATATCTAGAGAATTATGTCTCCATTTTAGAAGACCCCATAGGAAGAAATAAGGCCACACCGAAGAAGAGAGAAAGAGAAGAGGGGCAGGAGAATAAAGTACCAAGTGTGCAGAATGCACAATCATTGGGCACACCTGAAATAGTCACAAAGTGTAGCAATTATGTGTGGAGAAAGAAGTCTAATGTCAAGGAAAATAACCCAAAAGGAGAGGCATCGGAGCATGAAGAGAACTTCACCCATGAAGAATTACCAACGAAGAGGTAACCTATCAAGGATAAGGAGAAAGAAGATTCAAAAGGTGACAGATGAGGTAGACTCAGAAGAGAAAAAGAGTTAGATGCCTACATTGGAAAAAAGGATGATGACAGGCCTGATGGAGGTGAAGACCATCTAGTATATGATGTGCATGATTTTGAGGAGGAAGGAAATAAATAGGAGTATAACAAGAAAGATGAGGAGAAGAATGACGAGGAAGAAACTGAGGCTCAAGGAAAGGGGGTGAGTGAATAAGTAA
>JAHRHJ020002960.1:0-10014 GCA_019776745.2 Taxus chinensis | reverse complement strand
AGTAGTGGCAGAAGTTCACAAAGAAAACCACCATTCTAGAAATGTCTCAACCCAGATCTATAATATGTTGTTCTAGGTTATTTTCCATGCATTTATTTTATTTATATGGGATTCATCCACATAAGTGATTCACCATGCTTAGGTTTCCTACGGGGGAATTGTGGTCTTACATGTGGCATAGAGCATCATAGGAGTTACATTGACCAGATATTTTGGGAATGTAAGTCCCACCTCTTGAAGACTACTTTTGTGGGGGAGTTACATACCCCAAACCTATTTTTACACCCTTTCATCTTGATAAATACAATGGAATAGAGTATGGAGTTTCGATCCATATTTTCCCTTAATCCATGCACATTGCTCCCATGGGTGAGTTTCTTTCTTAGATCTTAAAGTTACACCATACCGTGGTTGAGTGTAACATGTTGATGCTCACGAATTCCCTCTAGATCTCTGTCATTCCTCCGACATGTTATCAAAGCTCAGGGATCGAAGTCATGTTTCTCACCTTGGTTGCTTACTACTCTCTTCGTCATAGTTTCTTGTGCAAGCTCTCCTTTGCATGTAATCTACTTGAATTTTCAAGGGTTCTATCTCCCATTGCATGTACTCCTTTGGTGTCTTGATGCATTCTTAATTTGTAGGTTTCGATATTTTTGATTAGCTTTACTACCTGTGTTGAAGTTATTTAGATGGGTCTTTGACCGTTCGGGTGCTATCTCCCCTTGCTGTCCTGGCTCGTGTTGTGTTCATTTACAAACTTATGCTTGTTCCATTGGCTTGTGTAGTTATCTACTACACGTTCTATTGGGTAATGCCATCTCAGATTCATGGTTCTTGGATTGTATTGGATTACACTCACTTGAGTACTGATGTTTGACTTGTTCCTCTTCCTCAACAACTTACTTTCTAGTGGTTTAATCAAGTACTAGGTTATTGATAGCTAGGATCAAATCCTTGAGAGATTCTGTATTGGGTCATTCAGTCACTCATGTGTTACTAAGCATTGTTTCTGCTATGTTCATTTTTTTTCCATTGGTTGAAGCATTTCCATTATTTGGCATCCAATCTGAATGATGTTGCCTTATTGGCTTTAGCGTTTTTCATGGGTGGGAGTCCTTGTTTCACTAAAAATGGACTATGCCATCCTCTTGCATTGGTTTCCTCATGCATGTATTAGGTTTACCTTTACTTCTAGTGATTCGTTGTTCTTTCTCCGTGTGCATCCACTAGATAGACTCATGCTTCATAAGGCTTGAAAGCAACCTATGTATTTGATAGAGTTATGTCATGGACAACATATTTCACAGAGCTCTGCCTTCAAATCATACATGTTGGTTCTAGATGCAGCTCATTCCTGGTTCTCAGTTTTTCTTCCCTCCACCTACATGCATCTCTTGGCATGGATTATGGTTCCTTGTTGGCTTGTGGACCTGACTTATCTCTCGAAACTAACATCAACTGCTCCAAATCAGCCCTACCACAACATCTCTAACCAACATAGTATAAGAAAATGTTTAGCTCTGCAGTGGTAGTTAACGTGTGCCTTTGTTCGAAGCCTTTCCAATCAACAAAACTTCATGGCACAATTCAGGCAACTCCATGTGAATCACGATCGATCTCATCAACACAAATCTACGTTTCAAATCTACTGTTGGGGCATTTGAAGTGAATGATTACCACCCTGCAAATGGCACTTCTTAGGGAGAGAATTTTTCAAACTATTCAAACTCCACATGGAACTAGACTATGACGTTAGTTTCATACCGATCACCCGAAAGAATCAATGTTAGTTTGCAGTAAATAATAAATTAAACGTTTTGACTTTTGTTATCTAAAATAGCTTATGGTGTAATGGTGGGGGCTATATTTAGTATATAGAGGGTCCTTGGTTTGGATTTTCTGGCCTCCATCATGAACATGCAGATGCATAGGCCTAGCCTATTTCAAACCTTCCAATGACCTCTGCAGATGTGGTATTTCAGTTGATACTAGTGTTGCATTTTGATAGGGGCAATGTTACACATCATAGAAAAATTGTTTCGCGGTCTCACAAAATTATACAGATGAATTAAAGCTTTATATGGATGTTGGTGTTTTTTTGTAATATTCTCTCATAGTTATGACTTTTATTTAATTATGGATAATAAACTCGACTAATCAATTTCAATAGTTTTCACATATTCATTTTTTCCCCAAAAAAATAATGTTGCAATCAATTTAAAGATCCATTACACCATAAAATTCATGAGATTATTAAAAACTGAATTTAAATAAAAATTTAATTTAATTTTTTGAAGGAAATGATAGAAATGATTCACTCGGTGCAAAAATTACAATTCTATAGAAATGAATTTCATTTCCAAGTTAACTTCTGGGCTTGTAAGGATAATATTCTAATTTCACCTTTCTTGAAAATTCCTAAAAATCCAATACATCTAGTCTATTATCCAATCTTATTTGTATGAAATAAAATAAATAAAAAATTAAAAAATCCAATAAATACAACTAAACAGGAAAATCATATAAATCCAAACAAGAAATTAACAAAAGGTAATTAAAAATCAAAATTAATGAATGTTTCTATTTTATCAATGAGATATACATATATTTATATTTCATTGATAAGATATTAGATAACTTATTATTTTTTATTTTATTACATTCCAAAAGTTTCCATTTTTCATTCATGTTATATTTTCATGAATCGATAGATTTATAATGCATAGTGTCTGTATAATATTTAATTTATTAACTTTCCTTATCTAGGCGACGTCCAATTTTGAATAAACATGCCATTTTAGGGTTTAAATTATATATGCACATGTCAATCATGATGGTCATATTTTGAGAATAAGTTGTATTTTGACATCTAAAATGACTAAAAACACCTAAATGCCTTGGAAAATCCAACCACTACTGGAACTATCTTGGTCAAACTCTGAACCAACTCATATGGGCCCATTCACTTTCTGACCTGGGTTATTTGGTAGTTAAACAACCTGGTTTTAATTGTTCGAAGCCGGGAAAAGAAAAAAAGGGGGGAAAACAAAAAAAAAAAAACAAAGGGGGTGGGGACAAAAAAAAAAAAAAAAACAAAAAAAAAAGGGGGGGGAAAAAAAAAAAAAAAAAAACAAAAAAAAAAAAAAACCCCCCCCCGGGGGGGGAAAAAAAAAAAAAAAAAAACCCCCCCCCCCCCCCCCCCCCCCCACCCCCCCCCCCCCCCCCCGTGGGCACAATTCAGCACTCCCCTGTGAATCACGATCCGATCCCATCAACACAAATTACTGTTTCAAATCTACCATGTAATGAGGCCTCTTGAAGGAATGATGACACACTGCAAATGCGCAACTTATTATGGAGATAATTTTTCAACCTATTTCACTCCAACATGGAACTAGACTCTGACGCTAGTTTCATACGATCACCCCTAAAGATCATGTTAGTTTGCAGTAAAAATCAATTAAACGTTTTGATTTGTATCTAAAAAGTAGATATGGTGTAATGGTGGGGGCTATATTTAGTATAGTAGAGGTCCTTGATTTGATTTTTCTGGCCTCCATCATGAACATGCATGATGCATAGGCCTAGCTATTTCAAACCTTCCAATGACCTCTGCAATGTGGTATTTTAGTTGATACTAGTGTTGCATTTTGATGTGCAATGTTACACATCATAGAAAAATTGTTTCGCGGTCTCACAAAATTATACAGATGAATTAAACTTTATATGGATGTTGGTGTTTTTTTGTAATATTCTCTCATAGTTATGACTTTTATTTAATTATGGATAATAGACTCGACTAATCAATTTCATAGTTTTTCACATATTCATTTTTTCCCCAAAAAAATAATGTTGCAATCAATTTAAAGATCCATTAACACCATAAAAATTCATGAGATTATTAAAAACTGAATTTTAAATAAAAATTTAATTTAATTTTTTGAAGAAAATGATAGAAATGATTCACTCGGTGCAAAAAATTTACAATTCTATAGAAAATGAATTTCATTTCCAAGTTATAACTTCTTGGCTTGTAAGGATAATATTCTAATTTCACACCTTTCTTGAAAATTCCTAAATCCAATACATCTAGTCTATTATCCAATCTTTATTTGTATGAAATAAAATAAATAAAAAATTAAAAATCCAATAAAAATACAACTAAACAGGAAATCATATAAATCCAAACAAGAAATTAAACAAAAGTAATTAAAAAATCAAAATTAATGAATGTTTCTATTTTATCAATGAGATATACATATATTTATATTTCATTGATAAGATATTAAGATAACTTTATTATTTTTTATTTTATTTACATTCAAAAGTTTCCATTTTCATTCATGTTATATTTTTCATGAATCTGATAGATTTATAATGCATAGTGTCTGTATAATATTTAATTTATTAACTTTCTTATCTAGGTGACGGTCAAATTTTGAATAAACATGCCATTTTAGGGTTTAAATTATATATGCACATGTCAATCATGATGGTCATATTTTAGAATAAGTTGTATTTTGACATCTAAAATGACTAAAAACACCTAAATGCCTTGAAAAATCCAACACTACTTGGAACTATCTTGGTCAACTCTGAACCAACTCATCTTGGGCCCATTCACTTTCTGAACTTGTTTGGTAGTTAAAACAACCTGGTTTTAATGTTTTAAGGAAAAAATATTCTTATCTTGGCATTGTAATAATTTTAAGGCTCCAATTTTCTTGTAATTATGCCCTTCTTGCATGTGTCAAAGACAGAGGGTGAGGTCCCGGGGTTGGCAAAGGGATAAGTCCCCCCCTCTCAAGAAAAAGAAATCCCATCTGAAATTTGATACCATTTCCAGCGAGTACCCACATGAAACCATTTTTACTCATCTTAGGCACTTTATTAATGTTTGCAAAGCCTATTGGCATTTGCCATCAATTACAGGAATCATTTTCTTGTTATAACTTTTGACTTCGCTGCTCGGTTTTGAGCACTTCTATAGTCAAATTCACATGAATTTTTGCACACTATGTGATGACCTTGTCAATTTTGTAAATCCACTACTTTATAAAGCATCACATTCTTGGGGGGATCACTAGTACTCTTAGGTTTTGTACCACATGCAGATGCATTATCAGCCAATTCTGACATCTTACATTTGTGCAACTTGCACTTTTGATTCAGCATCATGGAGAGTTCTCTTTACATACTTGATCATTTTAGGATCACCTTACATCCTCCTCCACTTCTTACTAGGAGAGAGAACTACATAGTTTGGAATACTTCCATGGAACATTACTTCACCCACAAGGGTCTTTCACCCTTCATACTTGGGGGCCCGGTTCCTGCACCCACTAATCATAATTGTCTTAAGGAATTTCTCAAAAAAATTGACCATGTTTCTAGTCACATGATGATAAATGTCTCTATATCTCTTTGGCTTCACGTAGTAGACTGATATCTACCCAACCGTGTCTAGAGCATTCTTCAGTGCCTCTATGGAGACACTTCACATACAATTGCCATTGTTGTTGTTGTAGATCCAGTTATCCCCTCTTAATCTTTGTGTGATGATATTTCCACTGACACATACTCACTTGATTATACTTCTGATGAAGAGGATTTTGGTCCCAATTCTTATGTTGAGAGTACTACAAAGGATTTCTCTCCTCCTATCACTATTTCAGAGAGTGTTGTATACCCTCCCATCTCATCAGCTTTCAAGAAGTCTGTTATTAAGTCTTATATAATCAACACAACCCGCCTCATTTCCACTTGTAGTGTGTGAGACACTTTTCATTCCTCTACCTCCATTAGATGACTTATACCTATCTGACATCGCTCGTTTGTTTTTCGAGCCCCCTCATTGGGGATGAGTATTTTACTTACCTTAGTCATATTTTCATATATTCCACTTATGATGTAGTACAAGTTCATCATCCATCTTCAGGTTCTTAAGAGGATTTCATCATTTCCATCATTGGGAGTGCCCATTCTAGGAATCTTATCACTTAAAATTTTCTAAAGACTTTCATTGATCCACCCTTACTTGTGGATCCCTTTTATGTTGTGGGGGATGTTTTCTTTCCTTCACATCAGTTGAACATCCTTCTATAGGTGTTTACCCTTCATACTATGATATTTTTGCACTCATGACATTACCATTGGTTGCTTGGCACTCACTTTCTAGACATATGTCACACTTCTGTAAACAAGACTTAGAGTTCTTTATGTTGTTTCCTTTAGTTTCCTCTATGGAGTGGGTGGAATTTCAGCTCATCATTTCTATCCTTCCTAAGGGAAGACACATAATTCAGTGCAAGTGGCTCTTCTTTATTCCAGAGACAAAGGATCACAGCATCAACATTCTTCTCAGAGACCTCCTAGAGCTGTAGAGTTCAAATCCATCCATGACATCTTCTGCATTCCTCTTATCTCCCTCTTCTTCTCTCTTCTCTTTATTTTTGAGATGTTTCCTCTTTATAGATGGGTAACTTTACAGGATCATTTTATGCTAGGACCCATATTTGGCATCTTTCTTAGATTAGAGAGTGTTCTTGTCTCTCTTTTCAGGGGGGGATTTTTTCCCACTGGGTTTTCTGCTTTTACTACACATTTCAACAATTTCTTCTACGTGGGTACCTCATCATGCTTATTTTCGAGACCCAATTCTCCTTGCTTTCATCTATGGGTCCACGTAAGCTATGCTTTAGGGGGGGTGTAGGTGTAGGTTATTTTCCATGCATTTATTTTATTTACATGGGATTCCTCCACATAGGTTATTCACCATCTTTATGTGCCCTCGGGTGTCATTATGGTCTTACACACATCATAGAGTGTCATAAGAGTTACATTTGACTAGTTATTCTAGGATTATAACTCCCACCTCTTAATGACTACATTTATGGGGGAGTTACATACCCCAACCTTATTTTTACACCATTTCATCTTGAGTAATACAGTGGAATGGAGTTTTGAGTTTTGATCCATGTTTACCTTAATGCATACAGATTGCTACCATGGGTGAGTTCTTACTTAGATATTAAAGATGCACCATTCTGCGGTTGAGTGAAAGGTGTTGATGCTCATGGATTCCCTGAAGATATTTATCATTCCTCCCACATAATAGATATATTACAGGGAAATGAAAATTAAATGAAACCCCCATGCTATGTATACAAATTACATGCTCGAATTAAGGAAATACCTCAAAGGGTTTTAAAGTTTTAAGTCACGCAAATTTACAAATTTCATTTCCAGTTAAGTAGGAACAATATAAAGCCAAGAAATACAACAAGGCCAATAGTGAAAAAATAACTAAATTTACTAAAACACTAGAGATATGGAAATATCAAGGACCAAAAAAATTTCTACAAACTACTTATCTACCGAGTTTAGTATAAAAAGGAAACAAAGCATCACGATTATCAAAATTATGGAGTAAACATCAGGGCATCTATATGTATAATAAAATGATATAGTACAACTATTGGAAAGAACATAAATAAAATTAATTCATCAAGTTACAAGCACTTATATTACATTCTCCATTAGCTCAAAAGAAGCTTATGAAGTAAATCATGTATGGAGATAACAATGGTTTAGTCATACCAATTATAAAGAATATAATCATCAAAATACTGAAACACGAGATATAGTTCATTTTCTTCCTTCTTAGTTTGCTTGAGTTGTCATACAACTAGAAAATTATAAGAGGAACAAAGTTTATCAGGTCAGGAGGATAGTGAATGAGATTCAACTTCTAGCAAACACAATAACTCAGCATATTCATTGAAAAAAAGAACTCCAATGAATAACTTTAAAACATTAAAGGAATGATCTCCAGATACAAATTTGATCATCAATATTAAAACAACAACTTGTAGGTTTCAGTTATAAAATGTTATTGTAAAAAAAACATGCAAGGAGAGAAAAGCTAAGTAAAGAATCAAATAATGAGATCATTCTCACTTCATGAAGGTTATCTTGAATCAGGTACGGTTCCAAAACAACTGCCTGGTATGGAAGAAATTTCAACTTTCTACAATTACTGAAATAGAGAGTAGAAAGCTACAACTTTTATTACTCAGGAAGTGATTTTGATCAATAGTTTGCAACAAATTTTTAAAAATAAATGATTAAGGAATCCTCCACAATGTCACAATTATTTCAAATAAATTTTATAGGAAATATAAGATACAAATAAAATAAGTCAAGCTTCTACAAATTTCAATTTTATAGGGTTCAGAAGAGTAACAATGATTTAAACTTGATAGCTTTTATTTTAGCCAGAAATGCACAAATTGGAAATGAAGCAAGAGACACCACAACTAACTAGGTAAAATAATATTTAGAATAGAGGATAGGTAAAAGGTACAAATACGTAGGGATTCTAAGACAGGGTAGATAACATGAATCAACTTTGGAAGTTCTCAAGAAAAATTTGAGCTCTGCAAGTATGAAAATTCCTATTTTCAATATGAACCAAATGGTGATGCGTAATCACAACACCCCTGAATGTATATAATTCAATCAATTAAAACTCTCAGTGTGATTACATAACATGGAGATTTTCTCAAACTATGGGACTTTGCAATCAGGAAAGCTCTCTAGATAAAGGATAGTTCCTATAACTCTATTCTGATGCACACATTTGAATTGTAGAGGATCTACTCTAAAACCTACTCTAACTTTCCAAGGAGACAATGTTAAGAAGATTACAATAAGTTAAACCTAAAATAAAGAGGCGATGCACCAAAAGAAATGTTGAACACCTATTTTTCCATTAAAAACAAACCATAAAAATTTAATACAACCGCCATGCATAGATAACGAAGATTACAATGAGAGATCAGAAAAATGCAATGAACATAAGAGAGGCTTGAAAATCATCTAGAAACTTTTATTATTGCTCCACAAATTTTATACAGTGCATTACAATGGCCAAGAGGCACAAACTTGCATTACAATTTAAATGGGAGGTTTTTACTCCAAAATTTCACTTAGAGGTCAGAGAAGAAGGGAGGGTACAAAGAAAAATTTTCTGACATTAGAAAAATATCCCTCCTTACAATATATATGAAGAATGAGAGAAATGGGGAGAGAAGAATTCAAATCCTTGCTCTAACCACCGAAAAATGCATTGAATTCTCTTGTAACAATGATGGGTTCTACTGCAAAAGCCATGCCTCCATATAAATTTTCCTCTTGGGCAACAAAGGAATCCCATACTTCATTGTTTTGGTAAGTGAGAAGTCTAACACCCTAAGAAATGGTGGATTTTATTTCTTAATTTTGATTAGAGGAGACTAAGCTTTCCAAAAAGTTCTTTCTTGTGCAAATCTGAGTCCCAGTCAAAATTTATGGCCATCTGAAGTTCGGGGCATCATTCTACAAAAAAATTGAGTTCTTGATCTTCCTTTTTGGATTCCGAAATGCATGCAACCTCTGAAATCCCAAAATTTAGACTTTCAGACATTTTGGTTTCGAAAGTTGAGTTATTGTTCATCGCCCAAATTGCCTCAAGAGTTCTGAAATGTTAAACTCTGAAACTTGAAATCCATAAACTACCGTTGCATTTACCACCAAAACAAATTTTGACTTCTGAAATCAGAATCCTTTCAGGTTTTAGACTTTTGGGATTTCATACATTTTTGGTCACTTTTCTTCTTGTTTCGCCGAAGACTCCAAAAATCCATATTCCACATCTCTGAAACTCTAAAACCCGAAAGTATTAAATTTTAGACTTTAGGAATTTCTCACATTTTGAATTTCGGGGGATTTTTCACTGTTCATCCCTTCGCACCCACTGAAATCTCTAAAACTTCAAAATTTCAAACTTTTAGATTTTCAGATGTTTTTCTCATTTTTTCCAACCGACCACTTCCTTTATCTGAAAGGCTCCACCTTTGAGGTCTGAATGTTAGACTTCAGAACTTATAATTTTCCCAAAATATCTCCAACTTTCTTTGGCCTACTTACACCTTTTACACCAACCTTGAAATACAAGCTTCGATGACTCCA
>JAHRHJ020002959.1:0-10016 GCA_019776745.2 Taxus chinensis | reverse complement strand
AAGGAGAAGAATCAAAAGATGATGACTCGGATTGAGCTCCAGCGTCTCATGTCATTTCTATTTTTAGAATGACACATCTTTTATTTCCATTTTATCATATTTTTAATTCAGACTTCGACTTGATCTCCTGCGTGAGAATCATGCAAAGCTGAAACTCTAGTTAGCATGCTAATTTTCAGGATCTGTTCTGTTTAAACTCTAGCTTCTTTTGTTATAAAAAAGGGATGCTTGTGCATTCTAAAAGGTCGAGAATTTTTGGAGCATTAAGAGGCTATTGGAAAGGAGAAAAACTTTGTGTTTTCTTTCAATCATTTTGAAGAATAGAAGTTGATATTGTTTTGCAGACTTTGTGTTGTGAAATATATCTTATTTAAGATATTGTTCTTATGTTCATGATCTTAGAGCTATTCTTTGCATAAAATCTCAGTGTTTCTAATTATCTCGGACACTATATTTGTGATCTAAAACTCGTATGATTATTTCGTGCTCTGTGTTTACTCGAAAGAAAATACGTTTCTCCCATTTCTTTTCTACCGTGCTTCTTTCACTGTAATAGTTTCTAACCTATTTCACGTACGAAAGCAATATCCTTGAATCGTGTGAATGTGGATTTCGGGATTTCATCCCAACCCCCCAATGGTTAGATTAGTGTGAATATTGTATATATTATTTACTGTGTTTTAGATTAGCAATAAAACAGGCAGCCTCACCTGTCTTTGAGGAGGGATTCAATCCCATGCACTGTGGTTGAACCTCATATTTTGGTTTGACAAAATATCCAACCAACAGGCGCACAGAAGTGGCACACAGAAATGAGTGTTGACAATGAAATGTATGTGCCCTTGGTGCACAGAAGTGGTGCACAGAATTGAGTGTCGACAATGAAATGTATGCGCCCTTGGCGCACAGAAGTGGCGCACAAAAATGAGTGTCGACAATGAAATGTATGCACCCTTGGCGCACAGAAGTGGCACATAGAAATGAGTGTTAACAAGGAAAGAGTTGCACCTTGGCACACGTAAGAGGATGTTGACACACACATGGATGCGCCTATGGCGCACCTTCAGGAGGCGCAACATTTTGAGCGCTGACAGGAAGCAGACCCTGGCGCAGATATTCAGATGGCCATAAATTTTGACTGGGAGCTCGGATTCATGCAAGGTTGGACTTTCTGGAAAGCTTACGAGGTCCTCTGTCCAACTACGACTAGATATCTTTAATTAGGTGAGAAAAAATTCTTAAAAATGAAAAATACAGTTAGCCACTTTTGGGGGTTGCTAGGTTCTCACCTACCACCATAATGAGATGAATTAAATACAACTTGCGGTGGTTGGGGTAGTCTTTGAATTCCTCTCTCTTTTCTCTCTCATTCTTCTTATAAATTGTAAGGAGGGGCTTCTTTCTAAGGGTTGGACATTCTTGTTTTGCCCCTCCCTTCTTTTCTTTGACAGGTGAATCTATGGATTTGAAACCTCCTATCTAAAACTGTAATGCAACCTTGTCTCTTGGCATTTTGTGGTGTATTGTATCATCTTTGGAGCAAATAATGCATGTCTTTGGATGATTATCAACCCTCTCTGTGTTTATTTGCATCTTCCTGATCTTTCACTGTAAATCTGTTATCTATGCATGATCTTGCATCGCATTTTAATAGTTTGTGTTTATTGGCAAGACAGTTGTTCTTCATTCCTCGGTGCATCACCTTTGTTAGTTTAGGTTTATTTTTATGCATCTTCTTACCCTGTCTCCTTGGAAAATTAGATTAGATTTTGAGTAGACCCTCTGCATTTTTATGTGTGCATCTGAACAGAGGAATAGGAACCAGCCTTCATCCGGAGAGCTTTTCCGATTTCGCAAGGTCCCACACTTGGGAAAAGCTCCATGTTATGCAATCACACTAAGAGTCTCAGCCCATCGAGTTGTAGACATTCAGGGGTGCTGTGATTCGACATCAATAGTTTTGGCATGCCTGGTGGGACCAAGAGGTCATTCCACAAGATTTGAAGGAGTTTTCATGAAATTCGGCCTTAAAAAATTGCAGGTTTTACAGTTTCAGTTTTTTTTATTTCTTAAAGGCTGAACTTTGAAATCAATTTTCAAGGACTTAACTTGCTCGAAACAAGTCAAAATTTCACCAGTTGATAGATCAGGGGATAATCTTCAAAAGGGTATTCTTATATTTTTGTGATTTTGACTTTCAAAATTTCATGCTTTTTTGATTTTCGGATTTCAGGTTTTCGGAAAGTCTAGCATTTTTGGATTTTCGGGACTGTCATTCCAAATCAAATTCCAAACTCTAAAATATCAAAAAATACAGGTCTTTCAAATTTCTATTTTTAAGGATTGTCAGGTTTGGTGTGTAACTTGGCAGGATCTAGCCTTTTGAGGCTCACTTTCCAACACATCTGGTGACTCCGAAAGGGATAGAATTCAGCGGTGTAACAGCAAAGGTTGCCCAGGCAAATGAGAAGAATTCAAACCAGGTCCAATACTCGAGAAGAGGGGATATTTTTCCACTTGCAACTTTCACCAGGTAGAGGAAGGAGAGGAAGAAGACCATAAATATCACCATCTCCACCTACCACAGGACTTTTTTTTCACCTTTTTCTGGTAGAAATTTTCTCAAATCAACTAGGGTCCTTAGACCAATCATAATGGCACATCAAAAAACACCTCACAGACCACCGAATCCCTTTTTCAACTTCATGGGAAGTATTCCACTTGGCACTCAATGCTCATAATCCAATTCCATGGATGTAGCACTAAATAACATTCCCTATTTCAAAGGAGAAATTCATACTACTCCTATTAACCACATCAAATACATTACAAATGTCTATGCGATTAACGAACTTAATGAAATGGATGTTGTGATAAAGTTGTTAGGTTCATCTTTCAAGGGTAAGGCCTTTCAATGGTTTAGGATCCTCACAACAAGGTCTATTCAGAATTGGAATCAATTGTGTTTAGATATTTGCAGTCAATTTAGAGAGAGGGTAGATAATCGGTTTTTATTAGAACAGCTGACAACAATCAAAAGGGCTCCTAATGAACAAATGGCAGATTTCAACTTTAGATTCTAATGGACATGGGACAGGATTCCAATAGCCGTTAGACCAAGTGTCGAAGGAGCATTCCTTTATTTCTTAAAGGCTATAAATTCAGACATAGCCATGATGATCCAATCAATGGGAGGGACAACGCTGCCAGGGGCCTACGACACAGCTATCAGAGCATAAAATTGTTTGATCCAAGCTGGCAAGCTTGCACCAAGGCCACCAATGCCTCTCTATCTGGATATGGGAAATCCTACAACTAACCAAGCACCAGAGTTGAATCCCATTCCAACTCCTAGAAATCAAAGCAATAATGAGGGGTCGACTTCTTCAAATACTTCAAAGGAATTGCAGGAGGTCATGAAACAACTACAGAACCTTGGAAATGAGCTAGTGACTATCAAAAGACAGCAAGCTCAGAGTGCTAGACCGTATCAGCCTCAAGCGTAGTACCAGGCTAGGCCCTCTTACCAACAAAATAGACCACCACCTCAGGCTGCAAATCAAAACCAAAACCAAGGACAACCTCAAGCTGCCAGGCCATTTCGACCATATGATCCAAATGCAATGACGTCCTCAAGAGCTTTGGTCCCGACACAAAATAACATGGCACAGGAGTACGACTGGTGTTACCCTTGCAATCTACCTCACAATCAGTCAGCATTTTTCAATGGTGCAATAAATCAGGCCTTGATGGTGCAAACCATTGGTGTTGCTCAAGAACCAAGCCAGGAGGAGAATCAACAGCAACAAATGCAGCAAGAAAGACCTCCAACAGAAACCACATTGGCAAATTGGCAAACAGAAGACTTCTGTGGAGTTAACCAACAACCTTTTCAAGGCGTGGCTGCCAACACATGGTCAAAGAAGAGAAATATAGGAGAGGGAAAACCGTGTAATCCAGTTGTTTCTCAACCCACTCTTACACAACAAGGGGTCAGTAGACCAAACACAGCTCCAAATGTGCAAAATCAGCCTAAGGTACCTGTTGTAGCAACACATGCACCTGTTCAAGCTCCAGAAAAGGTTGCACCAAGTAAGGGACAGCAAAAGGATAATTAATCCACTTTCAACATCATCGATCAAATGAAGAAGACACATGTGAACATTTCCATGTGGGAATCACTTGCGATCCCGGGGCAAAGAGATCTTCTACAAGCTGCCATGAAGAATTGGTCAACTTCGAACCAACAGGCCCATATGCAAGAGAAGGTCCTCATGAATGTTGCTCAGCCTGAAGGGAATCATGGAGGACAACAAGGTAAAGTTTTGAAACCCCCTCCATTCTATATTTCATTAATCATCGGGGATAAATTAGTACACAATTGCATGATTGATTCTGGGGCAAGTAGTTCAGTGATGCCGAAGCAAATAGCGGATCAGCTGGGTTTGAAATATGAGCCAATGCTAAAAGGAGTAGTACAGCTAGATGGAACGGCAGTAGGAACTGTTGGAGTCATCAAGAGGTTAAGCCTAACACTACATTCCTGTCCTAATGTTACAGTTCTGCAAGATGTGTCTGTGATTGACCTTCCGCCACTCTTTGCGTTGTGTCTATCAAGAGACTTCACTACAAAAATTGGTGGATATTTATCTGCAAATTGGTCACACATGATTTTTAGGACAAGGTATGGAGCCAAAGCAACAATCAGGTCAGAACCAATTGCCAATTTCCATATTGAGCCTCATGTACCAAATCCTATCAATATAAATTGCTCGGCTTTTGACCAAGAGGAGTGTTCAAGTGATCTAGAAACAGGTACTAAGGTCGAGGGAATTCCTTATTAAACTTTGGATGAGTGGGCAAACAAGAGTCATGAATTTGACCCATACAAGGAAATTGAAGAATCTGAATTGGGCATGTATTGTATACATGAAGAAAATTCACCCATTCCCGACATCATTCAGCCTGAACAAAAGGATGAAAACAAAGTTTGGAAATTATTTTTCGATGGTTCGAGAAGCAGACAAGGTGCTAGAGGTGGTGCAATGTTGATTTCACCACAAGACATCAAATATTTTTCAGCTTTTCGTTTCTAGTTTTCTTGTTCGAACAACATGGCTGAATACGAAGCATTGATTCATGGAATTCATTGGGCCAGGAAAAGGGGCATAAAGAACTTGCAGGTGTTTGGAGATAGTGAGTTGATTGTCAACCAAGTTAGTTGACAACATGCTACAAAGAACGACTTGCTGAGGAGCTACAAGAATAGGGTATGGGACCTCATTGAGGATTTCGAAGCTTTCAACATTATGTCCATACCAGGAAGAAAAATGAAGTCGCAGATAGGCTCGCAGTAGTTGGAGCAACATTTGATGTGGTTGACAACATCAGAAGGGGAAAAACACATCCACATATCCATGTGATTGTGAGGCCAGTAGTTCTAGATAATAACACAAGTTGGCAGGTGTTTGAGAACGATCAACAGATCGTCAATTTCTTACAAGAAGAAGCTGAATTCTCAGCTAGGAATCAGGATAGATTAGAGCAGCAGTATGGGGATCAAGTAGTGCAGCTGCGGACAAACAAGCTTCCTAAGGGTTTGATAACATTGGAGTCTATCTTCAACCCTAACGACTAGTTCCGTAAGGAAAAGGCTAACATACAGGTCAAGGGAGAAGATTCAGAGCCAATTCCGGTTGGGGAAGGAAAAACACTTCAAATTGGTAAAGTGGCCACTGAGAAAAAGAAATCAGATTTCATACAACTTTGCCAAGAATTTCCAGATGTCTTCGCTTGGAGCTATGAAGACTTAAGAGGATTCGATCAAAATTTTGCACAACATACCATAGAATTGGATCCTGATGCTAAGCCCATCAGGAAGAAGCAGAGACCAGTTAACCCTCACATTGAGCCTCTAATGAAGAAAGAATTAAACAAGCTAATAGAGGCAAGCATTATATTCCCGATCAAGCACTCGAGCTAAGTTGCGAACTTGGTTCCAGTCAGGAAGAAGAGTGGAGAAATCAGGTTGTGCGTGGATTTCCGAGACCTAAACAGGGCATCTCTCAAAGATCATTACCCACTTCCTTCAATGGAACAAATATTGCAAGTGGTATCCGTTTCAGAGAGATTCTCTCTCCTAGATGGCTACTAAGGATACAATCAGGTGATGGTGAAAGAAGATGACCAATTCAAGATGGTTTTCACCACCAAATGGGGGACATATGCCTACAAGAAGATGCCATTTGGGCTATCAAATGATGGGGCCACTTTCCAAAGGGCAATGGATATGGCATTTAAGGGGTTGATCAATAAAACAGTTCTAATATATCTTGATGACATCACTGTATTCTCAAAAAATGTAGTGGATCACCTCTTTCATCTAAGGCAGGTATTTTAGAGGTGTAGAAGATTTGGGGTATCTTTGAATCCCAAAAAGTGCATATTCTTGGCTCACGAGGGAAAACTTCTAGGCCATATTGTTTCAAAGGAAGGATTGATGATTGACCCAGAGAGAGTTGAAGCAATTTGAGCGTTGCCATTGCCAAGTCATAAGAAGGCTCTTCAAAGCTTCTTGGGAAGGATCAATTTTGTCCGCAGATTTGTTCCAAATTTTTCTGCTCTTGTGAAGCCAATAACGCTGATGTTAAAGAAGAGCATGGCATTTAAGTGGACATCTGAAGGCAAGGCAAGTTTTAAGGCAATAAAAGAAGCTATATCCCAAGCTCCGACTCTTGTCAATCCAGATTTCTCCAGGGACTTCGTGTTATATGCCTTTGGTGGTGGGGACACGATTTCTGCAATCCTGGTACAACAAAACAAGGGAGGATTAGAACAACCAGTTGCTTTCTTCAGTCAAGGTTTGGAGGAACACGAAACTAGGTACTCTTTCATTGAAAAGCATGTCCTTGCAGTAATCAGGAGCTTAAAGAAATTTAAGCACCTAGTCTCAAACAACAAGATTCAATTATTGGTCTCTCATGTGGGAGTTAGGGAATTCCTTCTAAACAAGGATCTGAATGAGAAACGTGCAGGATGGATAACTCGTGTCATGGAATATGACATCGAGATCAAGGTCACCAAACTAGTACGTGGGAAGGGACTATGTAAGCAGCTAGCCTTGATTCAACAAGTTGAAGTAGGTGATGAAAAAGAGGTTGTCTTGGTACTACAGGATAACCAAGAACAAGAAAATGATGATGTGCGCACTCCCTATTGGACTCAAAATGTGATACACTTCCTACAGACAGGCCTATGCCCTCCAGAAATGAGAAAAGCAAAGAGGAGATACTTCAGATTACAAGCCATTCCATATGTGCTTGTTGGTGGTGTTTTGTTTAAGAAAGACATCAATGGAGTTCTATTGAGGTGCATTGGGACAGGTCAAATTGAGAGGGTGTTACGAGATTTTCACGATGGAGATTCTGGAGGACATTTCACTCCATGAGTAACAGCTCTCAAGATAATGAAGGCATGGTATTATTGGCCGACAGTCTTCAGTGACTGCTATACATGGATAAGAAAGTGCAAGAAATGTGCACTCTTCACAGGCAAAGAAAGACTAGCAGCGCTTCCATTGCACCCAATTCTGGTTGACCAACCATTTATGCAATGGGGATTGGACTTCGTCGGGGTCATCAATCCAAACTCGAGCCAAGGCCACAAGTGGATTCTCACAGCAACAGACTATTTCACCAAGTGGACCGAAGCAGTAGCACTCAAAGAAGCAAATGAGTCTAACATACTAGACTTTTATGAAGGAATAGTGACCAGGTTTGGTGTGCCGGCCACTATCATATCATACAATGCATTGGCATTTATAGGTTCCAAGATTACAGAATGGGCTGTCAAGAATGGAATCTATTTGAGCACCTCTTCAAATTATTACCCGCAGGGTAATGGACAGGTAGAGTCCACGAACAAGAATTTGTTAAGAATCATCAGAAGGACTCTAGAGGAAAACCAAAGGACATGGCATACCAAGCTAAAATCAGCATTATGGGCTGACAAAATAACACCAAAGAGGTCTATAGGTAATTCCCCTTACAAGTTGGTCTATGGAAAAGAGACAGTATTGCCTATATCATTAGAACTACCTACATTGGAGTTCATGAAGCAGTTGGAGTTGGCTGAGTTTGAACCAATGGAGGCTAGGTATGCAGAGTTGATGGAATTGGAAGAAATTAGAGAACATGCAGTTCAAACAATTGAGAAATATCAGGGCTTGGTGAAAAGATGGTTTGATAAGAAAGCAAGAGCAAGGACCTTCCAGGAAGGAGACCTAGTTCTGAAATGGGATGCAGATTGGGCAAAGCCCGGAAGTCATTCCAAGTTTGATGCCATTTGGAGTGGCCCCTACATGGTCACAGGATGTAAGAATAGTAATGCCTTCCAAATTTCCTACTTTGGATGGAGGAGAACTCCGATTACGGGTTAACGGAATCTATCTTAAACATTGCTACTAAAAGGAAAAGGTTCACCCTTGTAAATATTAGCCTATATTAAATTCCTCTAAGTGCGTATGCACATTGTCTTGTGGTAGTTAGGTTTCCGTTTCCCTAAGTGCTCCGGCACAGGTTTTGTTGCTCTCAGGATGATTTCTACAGTTCAGAATGCTGTCAGGAAGAAGTTGCGGTATCCAGGTTCGGGATACAATATCAGGTTGGTGTTGGGTATAATTATGACGCCATGCCCAATGATTGTCTAAAAGGCCTGCTCTTTCCTAGCTGGCAGGTGATCCCCTGAGTCACCCAAATGTTGATAATCTGCCAGGAGATAGCGATAAGCTGAGATCTCGAAATTTCAAGAGCCCAAATCCCATGCATTTTGTGCCCTCGGCGACCGAGTGGTGCACAGAAAGAGAACTGAGTGTCGCAATGAATGTATGAGCCTTGGCGCACGAGTGGCAAACCGATTGCATGTCGCCAGTAAATGCAACGTCTGCGCCCTTGTGCACAGAAGTGGTGCACAGCCCTGCGTGCGCACTGACATTCTGTGCCCTTGGTGCACAGAAGTGTCGCCCCGCCTGAGTGGTCGACAATGAAACTGTATGCGCCTTTGGCGCACAGAAGTGGCGCACAGAAATAAGTGTCGACAATGAAATGTATGCGCCTTGGGCCACAGATAGTGGCGCATAGAAATGAGTTTCGACAATGAAATGTATGCGCCCTTGGGCACACAGAAGTGGCGCACAAAATGAGTGTCGAAATGAAAGGTATGGCCCTGGCGCACAAAAGTGGAGCACAGAAATGAGTGTCGACAATGAATGAAATGTAATTGCGCCCTTGGCACAACAGAAGTGGCAAAAGAAATGAGTGTTAACAGGGAAGGAAAGAGTTACACCTTGCACAAGTAAGAGGGATGTCAAACACACACATGGATGCGCTATGGCGCACTTCGGAGGCGAACATTTTGAAGCGCGACAGGAAAGCCAGACCCATGGCGTAAGATATCAGATGGGCCATAACTTTTGACTGGGAGCCGGATCATGCAAGGTTGGACTTTATGGCAAGCTTATGAGGTACTCTATCAACTACACCACTGGATATATTTAATTAGGTGAGAAAATCTTAAAAAATTAAAAATACAGTTAGCCACTTTGGGGGTTGTCGGTTCTCACCACCACCATAATGAGATGGATTAAATACAACCTGCGGTGGTTGGGTAGTTTTCGAATTCCTCTCTCTTTTATCTCTCATTATCTTATAAATTGTAAGGAGGGGCTTCTAAGGGTGGGACAGTCTTGTTTTGCAACATCCTTCTTCTATTTGACAGGTGAAGATGTGGATTTGAAACCTCATATCAGAAAAATGTAATGCACCTTATCTATTGTGGCATTGTGGGTGTATGGATCATCTTGGAGCCAATAATGCATGTCTGGGATGTTATCAAACCCTCTCTGTGTTATATTTGCATTTCCTGAGCTTTCACTATAAATAGGTATCTGTGGATGATCTGCATAGCATTTAATAGTTTGGGTTATTGGCAAAGACAGTTAGTTGTTATGCATTCCCGGT
>JAHRHJ020002958.1:0-10021 GCA_019776745.2 Taxus chinensis | reverse complement strand
TTGACTCTACTCACACAAGAAACCATCACCGTGGGTCCCAGAGCTCAAAATCAATCAAATCGACTCGCGCAAATGAATAGGAAAATGGGCCCACTTTCATATATATATATATCACTCTGATTCGTTTTAAAATGACTTTTTCACAGGTTTAGAGCGCTGACGGAGGTGAGTTCCTATCCCCGCACAAATGGTACGTTCTCATTCCCTGTTATTTTAGCATTTATTTTTCAAACTATTGTGTCTATCTGCACTTGAGTTCTCTTTTCATTTTACAGGTAACGGGAATTTTGGATGGCGTCATTTCAACACACAGATGTATCAGGTATAACTTCTAACTTCCCATTTCAAGACCGCCATACTCGGACCCACCGTTTTACGCCTCTTCATGGCTAAAACGCTTCTCCGAGGGGGAAATATGTACGTACCAAAAATTGTAAGGTACTGTACTGTCAGAACAACATGACACGTGCCCCAATGATGATACAGGTCTCCTCGCAAGGTGTTCAGGATCCAAAAAAGCTCTCCAAGTGTGCGTTAACATCCCGCATGCCCCACTTAGCCCCCACATGCTTTTTTTCTTTCCTTTTCCCCTCTTTTCTTAGCCTTTTCTCTTCAGTGATGAAACCGCCGCCCTGCTCAGGGTGGCGGTATTTTACACATTTTCTAGAAAGCTCTTTTAACACGACTCGCGTAAATTCAACGTTTTACCAGCTTTCTTTCACTGCCATAAGCTTGCATTTATGATTCTAGTTCCCTGGAATAGTGTTTTGCCATTGTTTATAGTTTAAGAGTTCTATTTGGATTTTACCTTGGGTAAATGCAAATGCTATAAATAGTTGGCTTGTGCTCAAGCAAATGGCCCCTCAAAATTTTCCTCTGATTTCTCTTTGTAATAGATTTAGTTTTCCTTTTGCTTAGAATGCTTAGTTTCTTTCATTGCATGCTTAGTTAGCATTGTTTTACTGTTGGTAAGCCACATATCCATCTTGTGCAAGCACTGTTGTTATTTCATCCAATTCATTGGAGTAGAATAGCTTAGGAAGCCATTAAAGTTACAGGTTTTGCTCCTTAAACAAGATAGTTTCAGGTTCTGGACGCTTTATGTTGCATGACTCGCAATAAATCCCGCTAGGAATTGCATAAGCCAAGCTCTGTACTCTTGCGCTATCCCTCTCCTACTCGCATCGTATTCAGTCTATGTCTTGAGCTACCTTTTTCCCAATATCTACTTTTGTTGATGCTAGCATTACATGCTTTTCTGGATCCATGTGAACAGGAAGGAACAAGGAAATCACACTGAGGGGACAAGATCACACACACCATCGGATTCGCCACTGTTCTGCAGAATCCAGGTTCTAGCTTTCAAAGTTCTAGTTAGAATCATATCAAATAGAGAAGTTAATTGCTTTATTTCAGTAAATTCTATTCTCGATATTGCCAGGGAAGCTGTGGGGATTGATAGTTTCTGGGAAACTATAATTCACTCCTCACTTCTGATGTAGGATCGAGAATCTTGCAAATAGATTAGATAAGCTAGTTTATTGTTTAGAATAGGTCTACAAATTGCACAAACAGATAGCTACACTCGGTTATTTTGTTTGTTTTAAGTTATTATTTTGGCTATCAATTATAGATATTTTAAATAGTTCCTTTCTTAAATTCATAAAGTTCATCAGAAAACACAAAAAAATAGAGAAATCATATATAGATATATTCGACATAGTGAAATTTTATTTTATTGTAGTTTGCTTTACTTTGTTGCTTTTGTATGACAATCACGGGACCTAGAGAGCCCAGGGAATACATATTCAAGCCAATCATGCCCCAGCCCAATCTCATCACAGCAATAACTGATATAGATCAAAATCTTAGGATTCAAGTCTTCCGAACAATGGTAAGCTTGCAACAAATCAATTCCCAGTTGAGTGGACTAAACATAGAAGATGACCAAGCACACACGTTTTGGTTGAATCAACCGAACTACAAATTACCCTAGGCAACATTCATATGACTGTCGAAGGGTTCGAAAAAGAACAAACATTTGGTTGTGATCCTTTGGTCTCACAGCCAGGCGAAGGAGACACTCTTCTAGATATAGATACTAGCCTAAGAATCCAGGTTGCAAGAACACCTGTAAAATATTATGAGAAAATCACACAATTATTGATCCTAAATATAGAAGCTGAGAAAGCATACGATTACTGGATACTAGGGATTAGGACTTGATTTTACACATGACCATAATAGGTCCACAACAACTAAGAGTCTACGGTTGTGACCCACAAATCCCGCAGCCCAACGAATCCATAGGAGAATTAGACATAGACACTAGCCTACGCACACTAGTATTCTGGTTTACCCCACTTCCACCTATCATCATCGAACAATTATCCTTGCTAGACACAACAGCTAACAGAGCTAGGGAATTCTGGACTAGGCCAGAGAATCGTCCATAGAATTGACTACATTTACCATCCACCATATGACCCTGTCCGGAGGAATACACAAAACTATCCCGGGTCATTTTCCACGTATTCCACAACCTATAGATCGAATCATGCCAGAGCTCGATATTGATTGGAGCCTTCGAGCAGTCATCCTTGCTAACCGATCTATCACACCAATTCAAGTTAGGAGGGCCTTCTTTGCCTTAGACTCGCAAATTCCGCTAGTGCATATTGAGGATATTAGATTGCCTAACTAGTTTGTCTACATCTCACACATATTCCATACCCACCGGCTATCTCGGCACGACCTCAGGAGGTCGGGTGCGAGGAAGAGTTTCTTGTAGATTCCCACACTCGTATGTCACTTTTCCATCGTACAGTCTCACATGGTATTATCTCATATTTGTAAAAATATATGGTAGTATATTAGAAAAAATCACAAAATTATTGAAGAAAGAATCCTTTCAGTGGAATGAGGAAGCTTCTAGGGCATTTGAAAAATTAAAGGTGGCAATGTGCACCACTCTAGTATTGACAACTCTAGATTTCTCCAAGACCTTCATAGTTGAATGTGATGCTTCAGGAAATGGGATTGGAGTAGTACTTATGTAAGAAGAACATCCCATATCATTTGAGATTCAATAGCTAAAAAGGAAAGAATTTGTTGAAGCCTGCCTATGAGAAGGAAATGATGGCAATATTACATGTAGTCAAACAATGGAGAACATACTTGATGGGTAGACACTTTAAGGTAAAAAATGATCATGATAGTTTGAAATACTTCTTAGAGCAATGACTATCTTCAAAAGAACAACAAAAATGGGTCACTAAGATGTTGGGGCATGACTTTGAGATTTTTTATAAGAAAGGGAAGTAAAATGTGGTCATTGATGCTCTATCTAGGAAGGATGAGTCCACATAAGCATTGTTGTGTGTCATCTCTACACTTAAGGTGGATTGGGTAGATCAAGCAAGGGAAGAATGGCAGAAATATGCAACAACACATACTCTCATTCAAAATCTCCAAGCAGATCCAACCATATCATAAAAATTTGTATGGAAGGGGGATACATTGTGGTACAAACATAGGTTATAGTTGTGTAAGAACTCTACACTTAAAATCCGGGTTCTTTCATAGCTCCATTCTTCTCCACTAGGGCCATTCTAGGTTCTTGAAAACTTATCATAGAGTTAAGTAGGATTTCTTTTGGGAGGGGTTGAAAGGAAATGTTAAAAAAATTGTGGCAGAATGTTTGGTGTCAAAAAAATAAGGGTGAGACCTTTAAGACACCAAGTATCCTCCAACCTTTGTCTATTCCTAGTGAGAGATGGGAAGAGGTATCGATGGATTTCATCATAGGATTACCTAAATCAGAAGGGAAAATTTTCATCATGGTCGTGGTGGATAAACTTACCAATTATGCTCATTTTTGTGCCCATTTATGGACACCGTGAAAAAGCTCCATGGCACGTCCAAATTTATAATAAGTGATCACAATCCAATATTTACAAGTAATTTTTGGACTGATTTGTTCTCTTTTTTGGGTACCCAACTAGCCCAGAGTTCATCTTATCATCCTCAATCAGATGGGAAAACTGGGGTGGTAAATAAATGTTTAGAGGGATAACTTCGATGTTTTACTTCAGATAAACAAGATCATTGGGTGCAACAGTTGCCACTTACATAATGGTAGTACAATACTTCATTTCATACCTCCTCAAAAATGTTTCCATTTTTGGCACTTTATGGGTACCACCCTCCATCACTCATTTCTAGCTTGAAGGTCAAACCAAAGGTGAGAGCAATCTAAGATCACAATCAACACCAACACGAAGTAATCTCTAGTATGAGAGATAATTTGGCAAGGGCATAAAATAGTATGAAGCAACAGGTTGATCAACATCGTAGTGAGCAACACTTTGAAGAGGGTGAATTTTTTTTGTACAGTTGTAGCTATATAAGCAGTTATCATTAAAACAATGGAAGAAGGATAATAAGTTTGTTTTTAAATACTATGGTCCCTACCGAGTGTTGCGGAAAATTGGTAGTGTGACATTTAAGTTGGAGCTCCCTCCAGGAAGTAAAATACATTCAATATTCCATGTTTCTTACTTGAAGAAAATTATTGGGTAACACATTTCCACCTAGTCAATGTTTTCTGAACTGGATGAGGAAGGAAGGACCATATTAGAACCTAAAGATATTCTTCAGACACACACGAAAATATTAAGGACTAGAGTCATTACCAAGTACCTTATCAAGTGGAAGAATATGAATAGTGAGGATGCATCGTGGGAGGATGAAGTATTTGTGTAACAACATCCAGGGCTTCCCAACATTGGGGACAAGTTGCTTTTAAGGGAAGGGGCATGTTACGCCCTTATTCTTATAGCTTATATTGGGTATGTAGTGCCGAAATGTGGCTTACATAATCTCTCTTTTTATCATATGTTATTCATTTATGCTTTCATGTGTTTAGTAGGTCAACCTTAGTGCTGGACATAGCTTATAATTGTTATATATAGGTGGTAGTGAGGAGTAGTTAAGGATGATATTGAGCATTTGAGTCTTATTGTATGGTTTGGAGGTTGCCCCCTCAAAGTGGCTAAGTCATTCTATTTGCATATTGTAATCATTTCTCTATATTTTGGTGTTCTATTGTTGTTGATATTCAAATATATTTAAGTAATTCCATTACAAGTGGTATCAGAGTTGCGATCTTGGCTAAAATTAGGTCAAAACCCTAATTATGAAGATTCGGCTATATCTCCAAAATGGTAGCGATTATTTTTGCAATTTGTTTACCACAGTTGCAAGATATTCCAATTAAGGTTCTTTGAAAATTTCAGAATTTTTTGATCTATTTTGCAAAAGTTATAGCGATTTTAGGGTTTTTCATAAATTCACTCCATACGCTGCTACACCTAGATTTTTTTTTTGAAGTTTTTAATATTTTCGTAAAGCTTTCCAAAAATTAGCTAGGGGTTTTTCTATGTGTTTCTCTCTTTTCGGCCAATAACCATATGTGTTTCTCTCTTTTCGGTCAAGAACCATATGAAATCCCAAACCCTAAATTCCTACCCTAATCCTTATATCCCAAGACCAAAACCCTACATCATAACAGGTAGATCAACTAGAGGCCAAGGTAAGGGTCAAGCTATTCTAGGAATGACTCCAAATAAGGAAGATATGGATTTTGAATCTTCAACCTTTGTAGTATCAGATGTATTTAACCAACTTCAGGAAAAGTTTAATAATATGGTAAGATGAATTCCACAACAATCTTCAAACACTGGAAGGTAAAATGGAAGATAACCTTCAAGCACTTGGAGGTAACATTCAAGAAATGGAAGGAAACCTCAAAGAAATGAAGGGTAAAGTGTAATTGGGGTTTGAACTAATAACGAAGGAGATGATGAGAAGTCTTTCAAGCATGAAGACCGACATGGATTCCTATTCAAGTAATATGGGTTCCTTAAGAAATGTGCAACCAAATCCAAACCAAACTAACCAAGGATGATCCTTTGCACCACCTAGTGAATCTTCTAGCTAGTAGCGTAAAATTATTCCAAAAGTGGAAATTCATAATTTTAATGGGAATGACTCGATCACTTAGATCAACTAAATGAAGATTTTTTTATCTTCATCTAGTCCCAAATGGGTAGAATGTGGTAATGACATCCTTGTATCTGGAATCAACATAATTCACTTAGTATTGTTGGTTGTGCACTCAAAAGAAGAAGGAGGATCTTAATGTCACATGGTCAGTTTTTACAGAGGAGCTGTAAATACACTATTAAGGGATTTTAAAAAAACCTTAATCCCAATTAATTCCTTCAATGATTTTCAGTCTTGTAGCAAATAAAATCCAATATAACTAAATGTTTACAATCCATTTGATAACAAATGATTACCATGTGCAGCTGTAAGGGTCAACTGGATCTACCTGATCCCTCTTAATTCACTCTAACTAGGTGTGTATAACTTGTATACTTTTGGTTAAACCTTTTTGACATATCTTGAGAACTATGTGCAACTCCTAAGTATCAACCTAGAAAATAGAAAAGCTGAAATCCATCTGGTATCTGACACAACAAGTTAGGGGTATGGTGAACAAACAATGTATTTAGTTAGTTACACTACTTGAACGAGATTTCAAGCATTACTTTGCAAGCTTAGTTTCATGACTGCACACAAGTCATCGAAACTTGTCTTCACATCTATCTAGATCTCATTTCGTTGTTTAAGAATTAAGTTTAGGTTTGAAGTAGGAACCATGACTCATCCTTCTAATTGAAAGGATCCTCGTCATTCATAATAAGTTCCATGCATCCTATGGAGTTCTTGCTCCAACACCAGCTTGGAGTTGAGACACTCATGGCCACATAAGATAAAAATCCCTTATACAACTCGTTATAATGACAAATAGTGGCATTGTAGTAACACCTCAAAATCACATACACCTACAATGCTCTAGGGGCTCAAATAAAATTTGTATTACATCGCCTAAAGTAGGAAAAAATGTTTTTGAGGAATTATTTCATATCCTTAAAGCTAAACTCTCTACCTAACTATATACACCTAAATTTAGAAATGGAAAATTTGGCTTCACACCTAAAGAATGACTTGTGCACTCATTTCAATCCCAAGTGGCATATCATTATCTCTCCTTGATGAATTGCTTATCTATTCACATTACTCATTCGGTGAAATAACTAAATGCATTGATCCATGAGAATATAATCCTCACATGCATCATTCTTTGAATTTTTTAGAAACCCACGATTTGTTTTTGTATGGGACCATCCATTACAGAACAAACCATCCAAAATTTTGGTTCAAAGTGGATTTTTTTTCCCCATTCACCCAACAGACACTTTTGTAATTTGATACATATGCATGGGTTATTTCATATCCCATAGGTAAATCTTAATGTGAAATCAAACAAATGAATTCCTATAAAATTAAGTCTAACTCGCCAATTTACCTCACTTGGAACTTTTAAGATTACTCATTGTAAATACATTCATAAAGCACTCCAAGATCTCCTAAATCTATTTTAAAAATAAACACAATCTAGGAGTATCCCAAACATAGGTATGAATAATTCCCAGTCATGTTCAAGATTCAAGCTTCACATTTTAGAGACATTTAAAGTCAAGACAAGCCAAGCTCAAGCGTGCCAAGTCATTGTTTCCTATTGTCAAGTGATTGAGTTTTCAATGTAGTTGCATCCATATAGAAAAGTGGTAGGGTGGACTTCTCTAAATTTCCAAACTGGTGCGCAACGTGATGTCACCTTTAGAGGGAGTTGTGTATTTTCTTATCATGATTTATCTTGCTACTTATCGCATCCACTAAATAAAGTGAAAGGCACCTAGAGTTAGGATGCCCACATACAGCCTCGAGGCACGACAATGAATAGTGTTATTACCTCTAATTATGTGTTGCAGATATGACCACCCAAGTACTACAATTACCTTGGCCTCCACATAAGGTCTGGGTATAATATAGTGTTTCCTCAAAGTAGGCTCATGAATATGGCCATATAGGTACAAACGCTAGCTTGAATTTTGCATAGGGTCCAAAAATAATATGATTGTATCCTTTAACTCTATGCAAAGAATGAGAACAATATGGAATTAGGTACAGTCATATTTTTTTACATAATCAAGTAACAAGAAAAATGAAATTGTAGGTACTTAGTTTAATTTTAGGTACAATGTATAATATAAGGTCATGTATAACATGTAACCACACTCAAGAAAATGCAATCACCAACCTCAATAGTGAATGTGTTCACTAGATATTTCGAAATGAAAAAACACCCATGATTTTATGGAAAAACCAACAAAACTCAACTTTGGCCCAATACAAAATAACAACAAATAGCCCTGAGATGACCACAAAAACCCAAAAAATACCATATTTGACCTGCTTCAAACAATACTTGAGTTTACTATCGATCTTAGGGTTTTAACATGATCCAGACTCAGCAACATAGTCTGTTTCTCTAGAGAATTGATAGAATTAAGATTTTCTTGCAAAATCACTAATTTCTTTCACTCTTTTATGATTCTCTAGATCATCCAAATACACAAGAGAATAAAATGCACAAATATCAAAGGATCTATGATAACAAGCTTGAAATAACTCAATATTCCAACAAAATGAACACAACAAAAAAATGGTATTCAATTTCTATAACCATCAATGATACCATGTGAGGATGTGGGACAAGATCAAACACTGATAAAATGTGAATGTGTAATTTTGTAAGAGAGAGATGAACCAAACATGATCCAAAAGGTACTTTGTATATTGAATGCATGAAAATATAGGTTTACAAGAGGTGCATAAATAGGAGTGGGGAAGTGTAACCACCACCTAAAAAGGTGGAGAAGCGTAACTCTCATCTATCTGGATGACACCTAAGAAAGCTAAATATATGTACAGGAAAAACCATGTAATGGAATAAAATACCTACATTAACAACTTATAGGTCATTTCAAGTTTGAACAGTCACCCTACATTGCGAAAATACATAATTGTCTCTCTTTTCAATTAAGTGCACTCCTCTTCTTGTGTTTTGAGAAATTGTATCTATCATTATATCTTACAAATTGTTTTGGAGTCATATTATGACTTATACATTAATTTATATTCATCAATATGAATATTTAACTTGTTACAAATCCTTTAACCCTTGTATAAATAAAACCCCATTCACACACCTTATCACAATTTATCTATTTTTTACCTCATTTTTTGTGAAGAATAAAGGGATATGTCAACCAAAAAACAAAATGATGGATAAATGCCAATCATACTAAAATATAAATATTATATTTAATTAATACTATAGTCTAAACATTGAATTCATTAGATGATTTAATGGGAAAGGTGATGGCAATATACATTCCTTCGATAGGATAAAAAAATTACCAATAAATGAATAATTAGTAGTTGGATGAATGAGGGAAAATATCCCATTGAATGTGTGGACATAATTGTTATTTGTAATACAATAGTATCATACTCCTAGGGATACGATGGCTCTTCCCCGCAATCTTCCCCCGACTGATTTCGTTGGAAACCCTAGCAGTGGCGATGGTGTTTCACTGCTTTTAATTTCAGATTGCGGCATCAAGTTTGGTGGTAGGGTCGTGGGCAGGACTGTTTCTGAGGGTTTTGGTTTGAGCAATGACAATGTTTTTGGTGTTCACGCTCCTACTGTTAGAGACGCCCTCATGCCTTTTTGAATCCTCTTCTCCCTAGTGGTGGTGACGGAAGCAATGGTTTCGTTTTTCCCTTTGTAGGGAAGAGGTCCTATGTTGCAGCTTCAGTTTCTTCCTTTAGCAAGCCCCTCTCTATAACTAAATCTACTCCCCTAGTCTCCCTTGGGGATTTAGTGTTGGAATCTAAAGATTTGTTTTCCTCTAAGGGTTTGATCTTCCATTTTAATGGCCTTTAGTCTTGTTTTTTTCTCCTCTACTTGTGGATATCTATAAATTGGCATCCTATTATTTCAGGTAGGATTGCCATTTTGCCTTGTGTAAGGGGATTTTTTATT
>JAHRHJ020002957.1:0-10021 GCA_019776745.2 Taxus chinensis | reverse complement strand
ATGAATTAAAGAATCAGAGAACATGCGTTCAGACGATTTGAAAGGATCAATCCATAGTACAATATTGTTTGATAACAGCAGCTAGGGCAAGGACTCTTCCCAGGAATGGGACCATTTCTTGAAATGGGGATGCAGATCGGGCAAAACCAGGGAATGCATTCAAATTGATGCCATTTGGAGTGGAACCCATACATGGTCACAAAGTGCAAGAACAACATGCTTTCCATTGGGCCTCATTGGCATGGTGAAGAACTGCATATTCCAGTATATGGAATTCTATCCAAGCGGGTTCTTCTTTCTAGAGAGGTTCACTACATCTGTACATACTAGTTTAGATTTTTCCTTTCCGCAATGCTTATGCCATTGTTTTGCTGTAGATTGTTTTTTTTTTTTTTTTTTTTTTTTCCTAAGTGCTTTGGCATAGTTTTTCTGCTCTCAGGTTATTTCTTCTGTCCTACAGTTCAAAGCTTTATAAAGGGAAGTTTGCAAGTATACAGGCTTGTTTCATGAAATGCTTAATCCATACCCCATGGAACGCTAAGGCCACTGATCTTCTACTCTAGTAAGGCAGGTCACCCCGCTGAGTCGTCAAAATTGTTGCAAAATTTCCAATCATTTCACCCCCCAGGGTAAAATTTCGATACTGCTCAAAGGTTGCAGAAAGGCCAATAGGTCAATCCAGAAAAAATCAACTGAAAATTCGCTAAGTCCCTAGTCCTAAGTGTTGCTCGCCGGCTCGGGCAAAGCGGTAAACAAAACTGCCCGAACCGGCCGGTTTGGCGAAATGAGCACAATAGTCCAAAAGAAAATGGGACAAGTGGGACAGAAGTACGCTACGGGTGCGAAAAAGTGATCCACCCAGGGAAAAAACATTGGCTAACTGCTGAAGAGGATCGCCCTTTCCGTGTCAAGCGGGGGACAAAATGCGCGAAATGTCCGAACAGCCGGAATCCATCATACAAGGAGCCCAAAAGCAATTGGACTGGCGCGGGGACAACGGACCCGACCGGCCCGGTTTCGGCCGAAAGGCGTCAAGTCAGTCCGAAAAAAAAAGTGGAACAAGCGGGCCAGAATACCCGAACCCGCCGAATCGGCCGAAATGACCCAAGAGGTCCAAAATCAAAAGGGCCGTCCAGGACGGATGGACGCGAAGGTATGCGGAAGACCCGATAGGCCCGCGAACCATTGAAAATTGCCCTGTCCCTCATAGAGTAAAGGTCAAAAAAGTCAAGGGTGAATTTTCGAGACCGAGCCGAACATGGATTGTGCCACGTGTTCCCATTTAAAGAACCCACGAGGAAAATTCAAAGGAAGCCCCGTTGAAAAGCAGAGGAGAGAGAATTATTCAGTGATCAGGAGCGCGCCACTTGTCATCCAAGTGGCAAGTGCGGGAAGAAATTCAAAATCCGTTGTTCGCGCCTGTTCCATGTCCTAAATTTCAGATTGACATCTCTTTTCGATCCAGGCTCCGGATTTCATGTTCTTGATATCACGGAAAGCTTGTGAATTCTCTACACGTTTCTCAGGTCAATCTTGCATTTTGGTTCCAGTTTGAGAAAATAAAATCAGAAGACACCTCTGGCCCGAATATAGCAGAAGTGATGCCTCAACTAACCACTTAATAATGCATCAGACAACCCTCCGCTTCTGTTAGGCAAACCGCCGCTTTGCCTAGAACCCGCGCTCTGCCATGATGGCCGAATTAAATGCAACCTAGAGGTGGTGGGGCGTTTGAATTCTCTCTCATTTTCTCTACCATTCTTCCTATATATTGTCAGGAGGGGGTTCTTTCCTGTGTTGGACATTTCTGCTTTGGCACCCTCCTTCTCTCCTGTTCATAAGAAAAATTTGTGGATTTCAACCTCCCAATATAGACTTAACACGTTTTTTTCCTTCTGGCTATTTGCAAATGTATTGAATCGATTCCTTGACAATATATATTTTATGTGGTTGCTCCTAAACCCTCTTCATATTTATTTACTGTCATTCTTGATCTTTCCTTGCATTTTTTGCTACTGTGCATGGTGGTTGTGTATATCTAAATGGTCTGTGTTTAATGTGCAAAGCCATATGTTCTTCATTCCTCCTCGTGCATCACCCCTATTAGCTTATATTTATTTTATGCATCTTCTTACCCTTGTCTCCTTGGCCGATTAGATTAGATTTTGATAAACCCTCTAACATATTTTTGTGTGCACTCTGAAACCAGAGGAATAGAGAACCAACCTTTCTCTGGAGATCCTTTCTCACTCTCAGTCCCACACTTGAGAAGGATTCAATGTTATGCTATACACTAGATAATTAATATGCTCACCTGGAAAACTGATCCAATATCCGGGTGCTGTATTTTGGCTCAAGCAATTCACTCGAATGCTCATTCACATGTTGGCTATTTGGGGTACGGTAATTTTTGATAACAGTTCTGGCATGCCTCCGTGGGATAGGTTTAAAAAGCAATTCCTTATGTGCTTGTTGATAACGTTTTGTTTAAAAGGGACATCAATGGTGTTCTATTGAGATGCATCGGGATAGGTCAGATCGAGAGGATCTTACAAGAGTTCCATGACGGGGAGGCAGGAGGCCATTTCACCCCACGAGTAACAACTCTCAAAATCATGAAAGCTGGTTACTATTGGCCTACTGTATTCAATGATTGCTACTCATAGGGTTAAAAAATGCAAGAAATGTGCGTTCTTCACAGGGAAAGGAAGGTTAGCAGCACTTCACCTTCGTCCAATTTCAGTAGATCATCCATTCATGCAATGGGGATTGGACTTCATTGGAGTCATCAATCCCAATTCGAGTCAAGGCCACAAGTGGATTCTTACAACAACAGACTATTTCACCAAGTGGACCGAGGCAGTAGCGCTCAAAGAGGCAAGTGAGTCTAGCATACTAGACTTTTATGAAGGGATAATAACCAGATTCGGTGTGCTGGCCACCATCATATCAGATAATGCATTAGCATTCATAGGTTCAAAAATTATAGAATGGGCTGTCAAGAATGGAATCTATTTGAGCACCTCTTCAAATTATTACCCGCAGGGTAATGGACAGGCAAAGTCCACAAACAAGAATTTGCTAAAAATCATCAGAAGGACTCTGAATGAAAATCAAAGAACATGGCATACAAGGCTAAAATCAGCGTTATGGGCTGACAGAATAACACCAAAGAGGTCTACAGGTAATTCTCCCTACAAGTTGGTCTATGGGAAGGAGGCAGTATTGCCTATATCATTAGAATTGCCCAGCCTTGGAGCTCATGAAGCAGCTTGAGTTATCTGAATTCGAACCAATGGAGGCCAGGTATGCAGAATTGATGGAATTAGAAGAAATCAGAGAACATGCGGTTCAGACGATTGAAAAGGATCAAGCCGTAGTAAAAAGATGGTTTGATAAGAGAGCTAGGGCAAGGACCTTCCAGGAAGGGGACCTAGTTCTGAAATGGGATGCAGATCGGGCAAAACCAGGAAGGCATTCAAAATTTGATGCCATTTGGAGTGGCCCATACATGGTCACAAAGTGCAAGAACAACAATGCTTTCCAATTGGCCTCATTGGATGGTGAAGAACTGTAGATTCCAGTAAATGGAATCTATCTCAAGCATTGCTTCTAGAGGGAGGTTCACTACATCTGTAAATACTAGTTTAGATTTTCTTTCCTCCAAGTGCTTATGCACATTGTTTTGCTGTAGATTAGTTTTGTTTTCCCTAAGTGCTTTGGCATAGGTTTTGCTGCTCTCAGGTTATTTTCTACAGTTCAAAGTGTTGCTAAAGGGGAGTTGCAGTATCAGGCTTGTTTCAGGATAATGCTTAACTCCATGCCCAATGGACCGCTAAAAGGCCACTGATCTTCTACCTAGCAGGCAGGTAACCCCGCTGAGTCGTCAAAATTGTTGTCAAAATTTCACCCCCCAGGGTAAAATTTCGATAACATGCATCAAAGGTTGCAGAAAGGCAAATAGGTCAATCCAGAAAAAATCACGAAAATCGGCTAAGTCCTAGTCCTAAGTGTTGCTCGGGACAAGCGGGACAAAAATGCCCGAACCGGCCGGTTCGGCCGAAATGAGCACAAGTAGTCCAAAAGAAAATGGGACAAGTGGGACAGAAGTACGCGACGGGCGCGAAAAATTGATCCAACCGAGGAAAAAAATTGGCTAACTGCTGAAGAGGATCGCCTTCGGGACAAGCGGGACAAAAATGCGCGAAATGTCCGAACCGGCCGAAATCAGCACAAGGAGCCCAAAAGCAATTGGGACGCGCGGGACAAAAGGACCCGAACCGGCCGGTTTGGCTGAAAGGAGTCAAGTCAGTCCGAAAAAAGTGTAACAAGCGGGCCAGAAATACCCGAACCGGCCGAATCGGCCGAAATTGTCCCAAGAGGTCCAAAATCAAAAGGGACGTCCAGGGACGGATGGACGCGAAGTATGCGGAAGACCCGAGCAGGCCCGAGAACCATTGAGAAATTGCCACGTGTCCTCATAGGAGTAAAGGTCAAAAAAGTCAAAGGGTGAATTTTCGAGCACCGAGCCGAACAAATAGGATTGTGCCACGTGTCCCATTTAAGAACCCACGAGGAAAATTCAAAGGAAAGCCCGTTGAAAAGTAGAGGAGAGAGAATTATTCAGTGAATCAGAGCGTGCCACGTGTCATCCAAGTGGCAGAGCGCGGGAAGAAATTCAAAAATCCGTTTTCGCCTGTTCCATGTCCTAAATCTTCAGATTGACATATCTTTTGATCCAGAGCTCGGATTTACACAAGTTCTTGATATCAACGGAAAGCTTGTGAGATTCTCTACACGTTTCCAGGGTCAATCTTGCATTTTGGTTCAGTTTGAAGAAATAAAATCAGAAGACGCCTCTGGCACGAAATAATAAGCAGAAGTGATGCTCAACTAACAACTTTAATGCAACAGACAACCCGCCGCTTCTGTTAGGCAAACTGCCGCTTTGCTAGAACCCGCCGCTTCTGCCATGATGGACGAATTAAATGCAACCTAGAGGTGGTTGGGGCAGTTTGAATTCCTCTCTCTTTTCTCTCCCATTCTTCCTATATATTGTAAGGAGGGGTTTCTTTCTGGTGTTGGACATTTCTGCTTTGCACCCTCCCTTCTCTCCTGTTCATAAGAAGATTTGTGGAGTTTTCAAACCTCCCATATAGACTGTAACACCGTTTTTTTACCTTCTGGCTATTGCAATGTATTGAATCGATCCTTGAGCAATATATATGTGTATGTGGTTGCTTCTAAACCCTCTTACATATTTATTATTGTCATTCTTGATCTTTCATTGCATTTTTGCTATCTGTGCATGGTGTTGTGTTATATCTACATGGTCTGTGTTTAATGTGGCAAAGCATATGTTCTTCATTCCTCGGTGCATCACCTCTATTAGCTTAGATTTATTTTATGCATCTTCTTACCTTGTCTCCTTGGCAGATTAGATTAGATTTTGAGAAAACCCTCTACATATTTTGTGTGCACCTGAACAGAGGAATAGGAACCAGCCTTTCTCTGGAGATTCCTTTCTCACTCTTCAAGTCCCACACTTGGAGAAAGGATTCAATGTTATGCTATCACACTGGATATTAATATGATCAACCTGGAAAACTGATCAATATCCAGGGGTGCTGTGATTTTGCATCAACAATTACACTGAATGCTCCATTCACATGTTGGCTATTTGGGGGTACTGTAATTTTGTGATAACAGTTCTGGCATGCTCAGTGGGATAGGTTTAAAGCACCTTACCACTTCATTTCAAAAAAATTGTGTGCTCTTGTTGGAATCTCAACCTTTGGAGGCACATGCAAAGAACATATGGCAAATCCTTTTGGTCAACAACCCATTCTCTGAGTAGCATACTTTACTTCCATCCATTTTTTCCTTCCATATCTCTTTCCACATCTTTCCAGTTTATTCCATTCATGAAGTTGTGCAAACATGACTTCATTCCCCTCTTGGAATTCACATAAAAGGTGTTTATAAGATTACTTTGGAAAACTAGCTTTTGGGAAGCTTTTTTTGGTGAAGACAAAAGTGGTTGTGGTTTGAGCAGGTGATTGTTTCATTATCTATAACTTTATTATATGTGTTATAAAGGTTCAAAAATTTAAATATAGTGGTAAAATGAAGTATTTGAGGTGTTCATTAATGATATTGAATCCAAAAGATGAAGACATGGTACTGAAAACAGGTGTTTTGATAAGGCTATTAGCCATTGGGCACATTAAACAAAATAATTTGATTGGTTCATGTAAATTACAACCATGGATGATGTTTAAGTTTCATTTTAAACATTTTTGGTGATTTTTTAGCTTGCATAAAAATATTTTTTTGTTAAAATATTTTTGGCATTCCAATAGTAGGGTTTTGAGGCTTGTTGGTGCATGAAAATTAGTTTTTTGTTAGGCCGACATACTTGGCTCATATGTGACCATTGTAATGAAGTATATGGGATTTTATTATTATTATTTGGTTTTGAAATATATTTAAAACCATCCTATGGGGATTTTTAAAGGAAAAGAAGGTTATAGAGCTAGTGTTTTAGTTCATTTTCAAACTAGTTCTCTTGGAGGAAAAAGTGTGACCTAGAGGAGAGTGTTTTGTAGGTATGTGTGCCTGATTTTAATGTTAAGGAAGTACATGACTTGTTGAGGAATATAAAAGAGTATGTTTACAATTTATTAGATCCATGACAAGTAGATAAAGAAAAATAAAGTGTGAGTTTGAAGACCTAGGGTTTGTGACCTGAAACTGTTATCTCCATCAATTGTGGAAGTAGAAAAATCAGAGATCAGACATACTTAGAAGGCTGAGTTGGTGTTTATTCATCCTAGGTGATTTTATCCTACTTTTTTATTTGGTGCTCCTTGTAGGGTTGGTGATCTACTAAACTAGGGTTTATTTCTCCTTGTGAATTTGGTGCTTCGCTAAATCTCTTTGATTTGTATAATATAAGAATAGATTCAGTGGGTTTTCCTCCCCATGAGGGTTTCCCACATGCATATGGTGTTCTTGTGTTGTGTACATTGTTTCATGCTCTTGTGATTGATGTTGTATATCTTAATAAGAAAACATGGTTATGAATATTAAATGGACAATATTATTGATGAATGCATGGTTTGGTAATAAAAGTAAAAATAATTATAGGCCTAATCCACCCCCCCTTAGTCCATTGTGCTTCCAACAATTGGTATCAGAGTCAGTCCTTAAGAATCAAGTTTAACAACTTGAAAGAGATCCTTAAGGCACAAAATGGAAAAGGAAATGAGAAAAGAGAATAAATATTTGAGATCCATTAGAAAGAAGTATGAAAAAACCATGAAAAGTCTCAAGAGTTAGCTAGAGAAGGCCATTTTATATTTGAGCACAAAGGAAGAGGAATGTGAAATATAGAAAAAAATCCCTGTGATGTATGTGAACATGGACAAAATGATCTCAAAGAGGTGGTGTTTGATTTACAAGTAGAACTAGCATTTCATAGGATGAAGAATATCATATTGAAGTCTAAAATCAAATTTATATACAATTTCTTTTGATGCCAAGGAATAAGAATGTGTAAGCTCAAAGAATAAATCCAAACCCTAAATATCAAAGAAGATGTAAATCCTATTCTAGAAGATCAAGCAGTTGATCCTAGTTATAAAGAAAGTGAAGTAAATGGTGTTCATGATAAGAAGGTCTATGCCTAATCTAATTAGATAACCTAATATTATGAAGTATGGTCCATCATTTAATGGATATTGTTATGTTTGTCATGATTTTGGTCAAAAAAGATAGAGATTGCAAGAGGAGGTATCCTAGGTATGATATATCTCTCATAAAAGGTGAATGTTATTCATGTTGTGAGTATGGGCATAGATCTAAGGATTATGGATGAAATATAAGAGTGTTTGAACCAAGGAGAACCAAGAATGGTATTATATGCCGTAAGTGTCACAAATAAAGAAATATTTCAAAATTTTGTGTCCAAGGTGGAATACCAAGAGGTGCTATCTGATTTCAAGCATCAAATGAAAGGGTTTTCAAGGTAGGAAATTCAATCTCATATATAATTCCAAGAGTGTTATACCAGATCCAAAGGAAAAGAAGGAGGTTTCTTAAGTCAAATAGGTTAAGATAACTAATTCTTAGTCTATATTGTAGCCTAATCTCATAATATTTCTTAATGAAGGGTTTAAACTAGTTCAAAGAGGCATGCTTGCACTTGTTGAAGAAGATCATATGTGTTTTAATGATTTTTAAGATCTCGTGCAAGATGAGTTGAATAAACTCAGTCTTTGGGACACCAAAAAATTTGTAAGGTATGTTAAATAACTTCTCCATGAGTGGTTGAGTTTTGGTTAATTATAGGTGTCTGAATTTTTCAAGTTGACATCTTATGTGTGGTTTGGATGTTTCTCCAATGGGTATTTGTCAAGATCCTTACTCTTATCTATTTAAGAACTCTGTAATGATGCTTTTGCACTATCATTATCCAATTGGTTGAACCAATGAAATCATAGGTATGTGTTTATTTATCCATAAATATGTCATGGTATTAGGTTGAAATTTTATGAAAATATCTCATAAGGGCATAGTCATGAGAAATTTTATCATGACTTTCATTCGCATTATGTTACAATCAATGTATGAGTTCATGGTTTGTGTTATTTCATGGATTGAAGAATGATTCTATATCAATGTTAAAAATTCAAGGTTGAATTGTGTTGAGTAGACAATATTATCCCAAGGAGAAGACACACATAGGATTAACGTGTAGGAATAAGGTGTACTTGAAGTCGCAGAAGGATAGGAAAGGAAACATATTCCAGGACAAGTTGTTTTGGGAAGTATCCATTTTCATGGGTGCGGGATATTTTTGGAAGATAACATGTAAATAACAAATTGGGATGGATACTTGCACGACAAAAAAATTTTATTTTGGGAATGTGCATCTGATAAGTGTCATGCATGAGTTCAAGCTAATAATAGGATTACTTCCTCTAGTTAACTATAGGATGTATATTATTAGCGCACTTGCATGTGTGCATGTTATTGTAGATGAAAATGGCTATTATCAGGATGTGACCTATTTTGGGAAGTGCATAGGAAGTGAAGGAAAAGTCCCACCCCTATAAAGATGTAGTGAACTGTGTAGTTAGAGAGAGAAATAATAGTGAATTATTGTAGAGTTATGATGTTGGATCTTGTACATGCATAACTTATGGTAATGTTTTATAATGTAATAAGCTTCTATGTAATTCATTGTTTAATATAATAGAGTATATTAGATGGATAATGGTTTTAAAAATGACTATAACTGGTTATTGTATGGTTAATCTTATCATGGTTATTGTTTAATTCATGATTCTCTAAGACCTAGATTTGCAATATGCTCTTTGGAATGTTATGCTTATTTATAGTTTTTAATATATTATATCTTCATTACACTAACATCATACATAAGAAACTCTAAAAAGGGACATGGTACCTTTGCATGCTCTAGGTGAGCACTCACCTCAGGATGGGTGATGTGCCTAGTGCACCTGAGTTTTTCTAGGTTTTACATAGTAGATTCTAGGTTGTATCATTATGTTATGTTTGTCAGGACCTCTTTCTCAGTTATTTTTGGGATTTTTCATGATGAAGATGTATCGGTTAACCTTAGCAAGTGTTGAGGAGGGGATTAAGCATCTAGAAAGAAGAGTACGCTTGAAGGTTCAACACTAGATCTGAGTTTGATGCACGTACATTGGGTGGAGCATAATTTGTATGACTGTTTGTATTAGAGATTGTTTGTTATCTTTCTGGTAGAGATGTAGGAGTGGCTAGTTGTTTATGTATCTAAAAGGAATTGGTGGTATCGTACATGCTTGTTTGGATGTAGGAAGAATTTTAGGCCCTTTATGATGTTGATCTAATTTGGACGTGCATTGTGGATACTTGGTTCCATGGTGTTTTGAATAGTTATATTTTGGAGTACTCAATTTCCACTTATTCTTGCCTAGAGGTAGCTGAGTTCTAGTTTTTACATTATCCA
>JAHRHJ020002956.1:0-10022 GCA_019776745.2 Taxus chinensis | reverse complement strand
GTTATCCTTTTTCTGGTCTTGGGCCATCAAAATTGTTTTCAGTTCTTTTACTAACTAAGGATAATGTATCTCTGTGAAAAGGAATGTGTACTTTGGGCTTGATAAATCATTATACTCACATATTTTTCTTCAAGGATCTAAGTTTGTGAGTCGGTTTCAGACTTATTCTTCTGTCATATTTTTCATTTCCTTTTTTAGTACTTGGGGAAAGAATTACTTTTTGTCTTTGTGGTTATTTATCTATCAAAATGTATCCTTGAATGTTGATGGGTAATGAATGTTTTTTTGCTCATCATTCTTCTTCTTCTGGTTTTCTATACATTCAAAATCGAACCCTGATTAGTTCTCTGCTGGATTTTGGTATGGGGTAATATAGATTGAGCTTGTCAATAATTGTTCTTTCTTATCTAATGGCATATTTTAATCGTTCCTAGAACTATGAGGAAGAAATTTATCTCTCTCTCACTCTTTCCTTTAATCTTATTTTTACTTCAAACTAGATGTTGATGCTATTCTTATTTGATCTGTTCCATTATTTAAACTCCTTGACCTGTTTGATAATATTGAGTTCAGGTTGTGCTAGGGAAGTATAGTTGAAGTAGAGAATAAATGGATGGATTATCACATTTGGTTGGAAATATTTTGAGTAAATCCTTGTGTTTAGTAGAAAATATTTGGATGGTTGATTTAGTTAAAGCTGATTGTTAAAACATACCATTCTTTTCTCTTGACTTAACTTTGGTAATATTGTATCTCTTTGGGGATTGAATGTAGACCCAATTGAATGCCAATTTGATCTTACCCTCTGATGATGTTTGTTTTAATTTTTTTACTTTAACTTAAATTGGATTCTAATTCTGAGTTTGAGTATTATGATACTCAAATTAGAGACACATTTTAAGTTATGTATTTTGGTTCATCCTAAACTTAGTCTTATGCTTTTTTTAATCTTGATTATTGGGATCTCTTATTTTAGGAAGAATTTAGATGAATGAAATGTCGAGAAGGAAGTATTTTTGTTTTTATCTACTACTAACCTATCCCTAGAAGATAATTAAGATAACTGTCTTCTTATGTTAAATAAGTTTAACTAAGAAGGGAAACATGTTAAGTAATGTATGAAAGTAATATTGGGATTGTGATGAAATGTTACTTATCCGAATTACTAATTTAATTCTTTTGATGATAGAAAATAGTATGGAAAGTTGAAGTTGTTTATATCATGACCTATTCTTAATTTTGTTATGGTTTATCACTTTCTCTCTCTCTCTCTCTCTCTCTCTCTCTTTTATTTGAATATGGTAACTCCTTTTGATTATGACTTTATGAATTACCCAGGACTATTTCATAATAGCAAAGTTCTCTTTATGAAATAGTTAGCTAAAATCACTTCATTTTAATGTTTAGTGTTTATCATGCTCAATTCAATGAACAGACCCATGCTAGCAATTTTGCATATGGAATTCATAAGTGATGAAAGGAGAAAGGATTAATAGGAAGTGACATTTGTTTATCAAAGACACTGGATCTTTTTATGATGAAATATGGTTCATTATTGAAATGTATTTGATCTTGTTATTGTTGTTTGACTTTAGTAATGTATGAAGTTCTTGGAATTTTAGTGTATGGATCATCTGATGAATACAAGTTATGTGAATATGCTTGTACATGATGTGTAACCTTTTTGGGTATTTTGTGAATGGAAATGTTAATTATTTCTCTATTTTTCTATTAGTAACATACCCTCTTAGTCTGGAATAGATTAAATAGAGATAAGAGGTACTAGATGTGCTACACTCTCTAGTGAAAATGTAACTTAATAATTTTTCATTCTTGCATTGTTATCTAACTATAATGCCAAGACTATGTTTAATTCAAATGTTTGAATGAAGATAATGTTAGAGATATTCTATGTTCTAGTGTGAACATTAGGATATTATTATTGTGGATATATTATTATCATGGATATTATAATTGTAATGTAAATGTAAATTTACATATAGTAAATAGTATTTACTATATGGTAACTAGTTATTAAGTAAGTTAGTAAGTTAGATAATAAAACAATATGGAATTGTTTTATTATTAGTATTGTTAATTAGTTGAAACCATTTGGGAGAATTGGTTTCATATGCAACCAAAGAAATTGTTGAGAGGTTGCATATAAGACAGAGATTTTTATGTGAGTTGTTAGTGTGCAGCTCCTATATAATGGAGTGCATAGCTATGGACAAAAATATAGAAGAAGAAATCAAAGCTAATCCATGCTCCAAACCTGGAATTTGCTAACATTTGGTAACAGAGCAGGTGAAGGTTTCCAGGAGAAGGTTTCAAATAAGAGAAATATGGGCACTAATTTTTGAAGAAGGATCTCCAAATTCATGGTGTCTCTGGTAATGTAAGATTAATGTTTATATTGCAAATTTATCTTAACATTATTTATATCAGTTTAAGAAATCCGTCAGGAAAAAGCTTCCAAGTAGTGTTCAGTAAAATGGACATAAATTTTGTATAAAATGTCAAATTGAGGTGATCTTTTTTCTTTTGGAAAGGTATTGAAAAGATGCACAAATTTTTAGTTTTCATCTGTATCAGATTCGGTGCAGAAGAATGCTGAAATAATGTTTTAAGTCACGTGAACAATTTTGTGAAAAAAAATAGTACAGATAAATACTTATATCATTGATAGTGTATTTGTTGTACTATTATTGAAAATAAATATTTATTACAAGAATATTTCAGTATTTTGGTTAATAGTACTTGAAGAATATGGAAAGGACTAATCTAAACCAGATAGATAAATTTGAAGGCCAAGATTTTCACACATGGCAGCTACAGATGCAGTTGTATCTCATAGAGAAGGATCTATGGGATGTGGTGAAACTGAATTCAACTCCACCCACTGGAGGAAATGAATTGGAAAAGTGGAACGTGAAGGATCAGAGAGCCATGGGGATCATTGGATTAGGATTGTCAAAATCCTATTTACACCATGTGGATTTATCCAAATCTGCAAAGGATATTTGGGATTCCCTCAACAAGCTTTTCAGATCTGAAGAAGAAACAACAAAGACGTCACTGAAACAACGTCTGTACGGATTGAAGATGGGAGAGAGTTCCAAAATGGCCGATCATATCAGTAAGTTCCATTCCTTATTAAATCAACTTTATGGAATTAAAGAACATGTAAAATATGATGATGCTAAAGCTATTCTTCTTAATACCATGCCTAAGAGTTACTCAACTATTGTATTTACTTTGAGTAAAGCTACTATTAGTCTAGAAGGAGTGATTTCTACATTGTTAGAACAAAGTTGTCATGAATAACATATACAAGTACTATATGTAAGAAACAAACCTAGCTCCTCATCTAAGAAGGAAAAACATAAACCAAAGCAGGTTCCTTCACATGGAAAAATAAAATGCTTTTATTGTAATGAGATTGGGCATGTAATACTGAACTGTAAAAAGAGAGCTCAGGATCTTCTTGATGACAAGATAGATCAAAAATCCCTTCTAGCTAAAGTAGAAACTAATTAGGAAGCCTACTCAACTGATGAAGAACTTTCCTATCCTGGTGATGAGGATTATATATGGTAGACTCTTCTCTTGTTGGAGGAAGGAGGATAATCAACGTCCTCTCGTCATTCACCAATGATGGGGTAGTAGATAGATGTGGTGATGTTCTATTTCAGTTGTGTGGTGTGTTTATAAATAAAGGGGTGAAACTATTTTCATGTTTTGATTTTAATGTGTTCACATAGACTAAAAATAGTTCTTGAGTGTCTATTTGGTGTGGAAGAAGCAAACTACTTGACTTAGCTTATAGGGGTAAAGCATCTATGTATGGTTCTTTGACTTTCATATGGTCCTCTGAATTCCATACTTCGGTGGAAGGTACTTCTTTGGAAGGTGATCAGCCGATGAATATGTTCATATGACAAGGATGACCATTAGCAGTAAGATCCAAACAACAACAACTACTCTGACAAGTTTGATGTTTTCAGGAGCTCTTACCCCATGTTCACACTAAGGGGGTGTGTTAGAGATATTCTATGTTCTAGTGTGAACATTAGGATATTATTATTGTGGATATATTATTATCATGGATAATATAATTGTAATGTAAATGTAAAGTTACATATAGTAAATAGTATTTACTATATGGTAACTAGTTATTAAGTAAGTTAGTAAGTTAGATAATAAAACAATATGGAATTGTTTTATTATTAGTATTGTTAATTAGTTGAAACCATTCGGGAGAATTGGTTTCATATGCAACCAAAAAAAATTGTTAAGAGGTTGCATATAAGAAAGAGATTGTTATGTGAGTTGTTAGTGTGCAACTCCTATATAATGGAATGCATAGCTATAGGTAAGAATATAGAAGAAGAAATCAAAGCTAATCCATGCTCTGAACCTAGAATTCACTAACAGATAAAATTTGATGTTAATTTACAATGTAATATGAGGTTTTGAATTATCATTAACCCTCTATAAATAAAAAGGGAAGACAACTACCATGCAATTAATCATATATTTGTCTTAAGACCTTTTGGTAATGAATCCAAATCTTATCTTTGGATAGTGGAAGGTGTGCTTTGTCTTAAATAATTCCTTAATCAGAATAGGAATGTAGGAAAGGAAAATAAATAGGATTAGACTTCATCCCATTGAATTCTAATATAAAACGAACTTACTCAGAACTTAAGTAAGCTAAGGCTTGGGTGATTAATTAAACAAACATCTCTTTAATGTGTGTTAGATCTGTTATATAAAACATAAATCAAAATGTTAATGGTATAAAATCATAACTTATAAAATGATTAGGCAGAAAATGTATCTACATAACTACTTTTGATTGTAGTTTTCACTTATAACTCTAATGTTCAATGAACCTAGTTTCTTAGCATGGTTACTATAATTAATCCTTTATGGGGTAATTAAAAATTCGTTAAATTTCTATCTAAGGTATGTTTTTCTAGATGAGGAAACCTTAGATGGATGTTGACACACGTAAACTACAGTGCAGTGCCTTTGGGAAGACTAGGGTCTTCACTAGGATAATATGTTGCAGTTCACCTATTTCAACACCCTTTCACATTTTTTCATCTAGACTAACATAAATTTTGACTTGATCACAATTTTGCCCTAGGTAGAGATAGGGCATGACCTAGTGTCTAGGTCAACTTACATTGACTTTGGATAAATAGACACGTCCAATCAACACAAGTCGATTGAGTATGTCTAAATACCTTAGTCACTGTAAGTAGTTCTCCACACTAGGCCATGTTGCTAACCTTGGCTAGGGTTAAACCTTGAATAAGTGGACTGAAAGAAATCAGTGAAGAACATTCTAGATAATAGATCAAGTAGAGTGAAGGATGTATTCCATTTGACGAGTATGTCATCTAAGAATATAAACATGAACAACATGTTTAAATTTTGTGGCCAAATTATTGTAAGTTGTTGGTTGTATTGTCCTATGTCACATATTTTAAGAAGTAGGATTTCAGATGAATATTGGTAACAGACACTTAGATAGGCCTCTTAAAAAGAAAACTTGATACCTCTAAAAGGGTAAAAGAACTAAGTATACATGGTATACACATGATTAAGTTAACATTAGAGATCAGTATGTTACTGAGTCATTTATGCATGCATATGGTATTCTATTATGAGATTGATTGGATATGAATGTGTGTTCTAAATTATGTTAATTTATAATAGAGAACATTAAGCAAAAAAATTCTTTTTCCCTTGTGGATAAAGTCTTAAAATGGGAATGTTACATATCAGTTGAGGAAAAGGAAAAGTAGGTAATGTAGGCTCCTCTATAGGTAGAGAGGATGATAAGGTGGGTTCCTTTATAAGTAGAAGAATAGGTAAGGTAGTTTCCTCTATGGGTAAAGGAACATGTGAGACATGATGCTATATGGGTAAAGGAACATGTAAGGTGGGTTCCTTTATGGGTAAATGAATAGGTGAGGCAGGTTTCTCCATGGGTAAAGGAACTGGTAAGGTGGGTTCCTCTATGGGTAAAGGAGCAAGTGAGGAGGGCTCCTCTATAAGTAAAGGAACTAGTAAGGTTGGTTCCTCTATGGGTAAAATAATAGGTGAGGTGGGATCCTATATGGGTAGAGGAGTTCATATAAATATTTTCTCAATAGATGTTATATAAGGATATTGGATAGAAGGATCAAACATTGTATTGAAGACTACATGAACCACATGTACATTTGTTTCTTCTTTAGATTTCTTGCCAACATGAGTTGATGAAGTAGCATGGTTAGGAAAGGGTTTTTTGAAAACATCCAAGTTTGTATTAGTAGGTGTGTTAGGGTTTTCAAGGATGATATCAATACTGTCTAACATTCCTTGCAAAATGTTTTTATAGGTTATAGAATTTACATCAGTATTTCCTTTTACATGGTGGTAATTATAGAAGTCATTTTATTTATACCAAGCCAGTGTGTGGTGAGAAGGATCAAAACCAGTATATGTTTTTATGGTAGGAAGAGTGATGGATTCATCCTTCAACAACTTTTCCAATATGGAAGAATAAGGTTCTCCAATGGGAGTGTAATTATTTTGTTTATACTGATATTGAAAAGTTTGCATCGGTGAGAGATTGGAAAGGGGTTTAGGTTGATTGGTTGGGTGAGAAGTTCCAAATTTTATAATTACCATGTTAGTGGCTCATTTTTTCTTGGTATGGTTGTTATGTGGTTTAAAAAGAGGACTCATTTTATTTGAAGGCAGTGTTTTTGTTACGCAGTTTTAATTTGTCTTCTTCAAGGGCACGGATCTCAAGATTCTTAGCCATGGTAAAAGCCTCATAAAATGTATGAAAATTTTGAACCTGAAGAGTTGAAGAAATATGTTTGACACATTCCCTGATAAACAAATCTATGAGATAAGGATGTAGGAGAGAGAAAGAAATTTTATTGATTAGGCTTCACCATCGTGTGACAAAATCAGATATAGAATCATCATCATATTGATGAATAGAGTATAAATATGTGATATATACCTTTTTAGAAATGTTTATCAAAAATTTAAATATCTCCACCAATTGATTAAAGGAAAATATCGAGTGCTTGGGAAAAGCATTGTACCAGTCTAAGGTGGGTCTTGACAAGGACATGGGAAAGGTACAAAGGAGCAAGGAATTATCTTGATGTATTAGGTAATAAGTGTATATTAATGATTGCAATAGCTATTGTAGGTCCTCCATTCTTTTGAAGTGGTTGAATTTAGGTAGCTCCTATTGAGTGGGATATGGATGAATAGGTATAGAGGGATGAATGGTTTCATTACAAATCTCATCATATGTTAATACATTATGGGACCCAAAAACTGAGGCCTCAAGCATATGCATTTTATCCATCATCATTTTAATGATATTTTCTATGGGTTTTGATATATAGATGCCCCCTAAGGTGTAAGGGGCTTGATAAGATGAACGGGTCTTATAATACATACCGGTATGCGGTGGTTCTGAGTATGTGAATTTAAATGTAGTTATATAGGAAGTAGTGGAAAAGGATGGCATATTCTCTGAATATGTAATTAAGGTGGTGGGTTGGGTTTGAGGTAGGGTGGAAGTAGGAAAATATTGTGGAAATATCCTTGTGGTGATGGGTGGAAGATTTTAGGGAATAGAGACCACCAAATTCTGAAATGTAGTAGAAGAGTTCAACGTAACCGACGTTTATGTATGAATAGGTTCATAAGATGCTGATGATGATATAATGGAGGCAGTGGATATAGGTACTACAGATGTTGTTGGGAGAGAAGATGTCACGGATGCAGAGGTTACGTGAGAAGTAGGTTATTGCAAAATAAGAGTAGGAAATTCTAGAGTAGTTTAGGTGGCCATATTAGCATTCCCTAATATGACAGAGATGATAGAAATGGAATACATGGAAGCAAACATTCCATAAAGGGGCTGACCTGATGAGTCATAGGTGGAAGAAGTAGAAAGGTAATGTTGCAAGGCCTTGATGTTATGATCAAGGAAACTAGTTAATTTCTCATCACCTATAGGTACATTTACAGGAGAATTAGGATCTATTGGAGACGAAATGGAAGGTAACGAAGGGATAAAAGGAAAAGGTATACAAATTTCATGGAAACAAAGATATTGTGCTTGTTGGAAAGTTTAAACCATATGGAAGGATGAAAATCAAGTACTTTGGGCTCTGTAAAAATGAGAGAAACTGAGAAATAAACTTTTAGAAAATATATGGAAGGTGAAATAAACTTTTGGTTTTTGACAGAAAATCAAAAAAATAGAGACCGATACTGGTTGCTGAACCAATGATGATAGGCGTTATAACCTATGGTAATGGCTGAACTGACGATGGTAGGTGGAATAACTGATTTTAGTTACTGAACTGACGCTAATAAGGCAAATTAGATCTAAACTTAAGAAATTTGAAATTTCTAAGCAAGATTTTTGTCAAAGGAATATGAGAACTGGGCTGTGTATATCAATTCAAATAGAACACACTCAAAGAGCCAGAATTAACTGATTGTGATGGTTGAGTGTGAAAAAGAAATAAAAATTATGAAATATGATCTTAAACCTCAAATATTAGAAGACAAGAAATAAAGTCACAAATACAACAAGTAAAATCTAACAAACACATTATCCTAGGAGTAAGAGTTTAGTTTTTTGATGGATTAAGCCTTAGGAATGACTGTGAATATATAGAAAGGAGTGGATATAATGTACCTAGAAGCCAACTAGGGATGGTTTCAAGAAATTTTTGGTGGGGGAGTCCTTAATAAACCTTTTGGTATGTGAGGTCCAAGCTTTGATATGACAATCTGGCCATAACACCGGTCGGGGCCCACCATCAACGGGTGTTTAAATTCTTGATAGTTTATTCCTAGAATTTGGGGAATTTTTAAGAAATGTGTTTTCTGATTGAGTGATTTGGAAAAGTGTGTGTAAAATTGGACTATGCTTAATTACCCAATCATCAATCGGTCATGACCTCCATTATATTCTATTAGTAATTAGACTATGTGAACTAAATGTAAGAATACATAGGATGCAATACAACAATTTTAAACTCAAATTGAAATATTGAGATTGGATGAGTGCAATAATGAATAGGGATTGAGTATGACTTTCACTAATGCAAGAAAGAGAGAATAAAGTATGATTTGTTTTAATTTACATGAATTGAAATTTGAATTTTAGAGAAAATAAGAGAAAGAATGTTCCCAAGGAGATATTTTGTGAAGATTTTTAGAAAGGAAACAATCATAAATTCAATCCTAAACGATTATATGAGATCCAAAAATGATGAGAGTCCCATCGGGCATGCCAAAAAATTTCACCACATAGGAGTACCGTATGAAAAAATGGTTTAAAAAGGTAAAGGTAAGTTACAAAAGGAATACCTGGAGGTCGTGAAGAGGTTGCACACCATTGTTGAAGACCAAGCCGATTGTAGAGAACTCCTTTTTGTCTAGGAAGAACTACATGAGAAGCAAAGAAAAACCACAAAATAGATTTAATAATAGTAGGTTGGTGGATTTCTTAGCATAAGCTTGATCTGGGAAGTGGGTTGCTTCCTTAAAGGTTGTTAATCCATGTATTAATACAAATTAATGTAGATAAATAACATGAAATAGAAGGTCCTAGTGTAGTTATATGATTTTAGTATCTCACACAAATATAATACTCTAAATCTTATCTAAATAATGAATATAAGATCAAATCTAAAAAGGGAAGTTGGTTGACAAGTCTGCATGTGTAGTAGAGGGTATTATGGAGGTCTGGGTGTGTTATCCCGTAAAATTGACAAGGGAAATTTTACCGATAACCATACCGAAATTTTGTCCCGATCCCTCATTAGGGATCCCTTGCATTCGAAACGTTGTAAAATCCCTTCCCGGGAAATCTAGTTTTTCGAACTTATTCTTTTGAGCCTTTTTTTGGCTGGGCGCATGAAATTGCTATGTAACACCAACTTTTGGTGCACCCCCTTAAAAACCTTTGGTGC
>JAHRHJ020002955.1:0-10023 GCA_019776745.2 Taxus chinensis | reverse complement strand
TGTCTTGAAAAGACAAGATTATCAAAACGCCACATGCATGGTTTGTTGCCCTACCTCATGGTCTCATTCTTGAGCCTGACGAACCTCTACAAAAGTATGATGGTTTTAACCCATAATGATGAGGTATATGGACCTCTCGATCTTACTCTTATAGGGATACATTGGTTTGTTCGAGCACACTGAGTCCATTCACTGCCTTGACCATATCTCAACAACTGTATATCAACCTTGCCTTCACCATTTGAGAGCGACGCTTCCCTGGACTACTCAGTACCCTCCATAGATTCTACCCCTTCTCACATCCCCTTCATTGTTGAGTTTTCTTTGTGCCTTTTGCTACTCATAAGTCCCATTGTTGATCATTCATAAAAGGATCTTGCTATTGAGCACACTCTTCCTATTGTTGCCTCCACAGAGTTCATTTTCACCCAGTTTCATGCTTCCCATTCACTCTCCACAACAATGTTCTATTGGAGAACCTTCCTTTGAGACATATGTGATTCATTGCCTCTCTTGTTCCATTACATCCTTATTGCTCCAATGATGACACTCCACATACACAGGTTGTTACCTTGGAGTACATCGTTGTTTCCTCTTGGACTTCCAATAACTCTTCATAGTAGTCTTCTCTCCTCCTACTTCATGTTGTGATGTTTATACGTTCTTTTCAGACATTTCTCTAATTGAGAAACCCCATTAGGACGAGTATCTTCTCGACTCGAGTTGTCTATTTACGTATTCCACTTGTGTTGCATTACAAGAATATGCTCTGATTGATCCATCAAACATTCTAGAGGACTCATTCATCTCTCTTGTTGGGAGTGCCCACCTTGGGACATTTCTCACTTCCACTATTTCAGAGATGTTTCATGATCCACCTCTACTTGCGGATCCTTTTGTGAGGGTTATTGGGCCCCCCACCATTTTATTTCTTAGACACATATACTACAATGACATTCTCGTTATCTTTTGTGAACACTTTTGACAATCCTATGTCACATTTTCAGTTGCAGACTAGATGCAAAGATCAGGAGTATTGCATGATTCTTCTTCCTTTGTTGAGTGGGCTGACTTTCAGTACTCCTTTTTTGTGGAGTGGGCAAAAACATTGTTTGGTGCAGGTCGATTCTCTTTAGTATTTATGCATAGGACCACATCATTAACACTCTTCTTAGGGGACCTTCTTGTCCTCACTTATTTCTCTCTCTACTCTGGAGGATGATCATTGTATGTGGGTACTTCTTCAGGCTGAGTTACCAAGACCCACTTCTTCTTCTTCTTCTCCAATTTTCTTGAGTGAGTTTCGTGTCTCTCTTTTAGGGGGAGTTTATTTCCCACATGATCTTCTCTTTTTCTCAACTTTATGAGAGATTTTAATTTGTATGTGGGTACCTCATTAGGCCTTATTGTCTGGACCCACTTTCCTTTTTCACTGCCCACTTAAGCTATGCTTATGGGGGGTGTTAGTGTAGGATATTTATTTTCCTTTTATTTGTTTATTTACTTGGATCTTTCCCACACTCATGGGATATGCTTGCTTAGTTGTAGCTGTTGTTCTGAGTTAGCTTACTTGTTTTGTTGAGTTAACCAACTAGTTGTGTGGAGTCAACTATACTTCTAGTATCAATTAGTGAGAGTTATTCCCCACTGATCTGGGATGTGGTTACACATTCATAAACTATATGTACATGAATTGCATCATCATCCTATGGAACATGGAGCATCTATCGTATTGAGTTGGAGACTATTTACTGTGTTATTCAAATTATATCCTCTTATATTTTCGTAATTTGCAGTTCTGTATGCTTGCATTTTTTTGTCTTGAAACAATTCCCATCTCACATCATTCACCTATGTATTCTTCGAACTAGTAGATCTTTGGCACTTCTTTGTTAGCATCTTGTAGTGAAATAGTATTAAAATCTCTTACCGAAAATCTCAAGGGCTCAATCAAACCCCGATGCAAAGGAAAACTATATTTTCTCACTAACATCCGTAACCATGACTAAAATCTTTTGAAAATTAGCAACATACCTTTCCACATCATGATTTTTTTTGAGCTGAGCTAACTCACAAAATAAATTCTAGATCCTTCAGGTCAAATCTTTCCATTATATTTTTTTCTCAAATCCTCCAAGGTGTGAATCATTCCACGAGATTTGGTGATCATGCCATGAAACCACCATTCATGAGCCATACCCTCCAAATATTAAGAGTGATGAATTCGAGGGCTTCATCCTCATACATGAGTTTGAGTGAAAAATAGTTATCCGTTTTTCTGCAACCATGATCTAACTGGAATTTTCTCAGTACCCATAAAAAACTAGAAGTGAAACCTTACCCAATTTTTGTTGTAGATCTCTATAGGGATGCATGTTTTCTCTCTTTGGTTTGACATCAATCCTTAATGCACAAAATTCATTGAAGGTCAATATGGCCCTTGTAGCTGGATGTAGGGTAGAGTACACATGCCTTTGTGTATTAAACAAATCCCCCACTGATGGCTCTTCTCTCCAAATGGTTCTTTATGCAAGAATGTGCCCTTGAAAAAATGGGAGTTTTAAAACTTGATTATAAGGAAAGAATCATTAGCACTATGCAAGGAAGTTCCAGTCCCCAAATCTACCTCAAAATGCTAAAATATGTTGAAGCTTTACAAGATATGTACGAGAAATTTGAAGCAGCTCATAGCAAAGAAAAAAAAAAGGATATTTTTCTTATAGAGGAAGATCCCGATGATCATTCATATCATAGGGTTTTCATCCCTGAAAGGTTATTGAATGTTGTTGAATAAAATCCTATCCTCGAGTCTTCTAATGAAGATAAAATCAGCATTCAAAAATATGATGAAAGACAAGAGGGTAAAGAACTCAAATTCTTGGGTTATTGGTGAGTTACAAGTAGTTTGTAATCATCAACCCAAGCTCCATTCCCATTGAGTTCATTAGATGTTTTTAATAAGTGGCCATGGGGACACCTTGAGGTAGGGGTCAAACTTCTCCTTATGGACCAAGCTAAAAATAGTAGGCCTCTCTGAATGCAGATCACTCGGCGGACATTAAGGACCCAAGCCCACCCCCATTTCCCACTTAGAGAAGGTACTCCTCCACCACTTCAGTTCATAGCTTTGGTATAATATAAGCATTTAGCATCCAAAGTTTTAGCCTTGAAGTTTCACTCTTTTCTTTTCCCGCTCTATAATTTTTTGAGTTCTCTTTTGTACCTAGTTTCTGTTGCGATGTTGGATCCATCTGGTCCATGACCCTCCTCCTTACCTTGCTGACATCTTTGTTGGTGTCCCGTCGAGCTCTTGGAAAGAGGTTACAATGGGCTCTTAGAAAACCCCCTTGGGAAACTTCTTTCGAAGCTCATTGATGGGACTTTGTCCTTACAGATTCCATCTTCTATCACTAATGTAACATAAGCTTCGAGAGAGCTATCGCTTATCGGTAATCTCATGGGTCCTGGACCTCCATTAGAATAAATTTGGAAATGGGTCTGAATCAAATGGGCCCCTTGTGTTCCAGTTGACATTGTTCATTTCCAAATGGTTTTATGTTCTTTACTTTCACTCACAAAGAAGACTTTGCGCAAAGCATGTATTTTGGGAGGTTCCTGGTTCTTTGGTAGGAGAGGCTTTTATCTCAGACGATAGATGAAAAGATTTAAGGCTAGAACTGAAAAAATGACCCAAGCACTAATTTGGGTGCACCTTTTGGATCTTCCCCTAGAGTTTTGGCACTTTGTTGTTATCGAAGGTATTGCCCTCTCCATTAGTTCTCTTATTGCTATAGATCAAGCTACTAAAGATATTTCTAGATTCATCCATGCTAGATTGCATGTCAATGTTGATATTAACATTCCTTTTCCATCTTCCATTGAGCTACATTCTGATCTTGAAACTTGGGTTAAACCCATCGACTATGAGTACATCCCCCTCCGCTTGATCCTTCTGCAAAATCATTAGTCATCGTGCTCAAGATTTCCCTTCCAAATGCCACATCAAAATCCAAAGAGCAAAAAGACATGCTCCCCTAAGAATAAGGGAAATTTCATCCCCAAATTCATGATGGAGGCCAACACCTCAAACCCATTTTCTATTCTTCAAGAAGAGGGCGAGATTCCTGAAACTATCATCTTTCTCCCACCTCCCTCTTCTTCCCCACTATTAGAGCCCAATCCTATTCATTTGGTTATCTCTTTTGTCCATTCTTTGCCTTTTGTCTCCTCCCATCCTCTCTCTCCTCAGGTTTCTTCTTCTCCTCTATTTTCGACCTCTTCCCCTTCCCTGGAGATCCCCCTTACTTTTCCTCTTTTTGGTTTTTCTCCTAGATTTTCTTCCCCCTCCCTTTGTGAGCTCTCGGAGGCTATTTCCAATCTTGTCTCCCCCCTCCATTCTATCCCTCTTATTCCCTTTGAAGCTATGCCTTCAGCCACTCATTCTCCTCTAAAGGAAAATAATCTCATCTCCTCTTCAACCTCTTTGTCAGTGGAAAACAATCTTGCCAAAAAGACTATAAATAGATCTAAGCAGACTATTGATGTGGGTCCTAAAAAAGAAAGGGGAAGACACACAAATCAATTTAAGGTTCAGGAAGAAGAATTTTAAAATACAGCTCAAGGAACTCAGGGTATCCTTACCATGCCGATAGGGGATTAGCACAAATCTAAAAAATGAAACTCTTCTCATGGAATGCAAGGGGATTAAACTATCCCCAGAAAAAAAGAATCCTCAAATATTTCAAACTCAAGCACAACCCAGACATTCTGATGTTACAAGAAACTAAATTGAAAGAGGAGGAATTGATACATAAATTTTTGCCTTCTGCCTCCTTTTTGTCTCAGGCTTTGGTGGGTAACTCTGGTAGTTTATGTACTTTCTGGAATCCCTAAAATCCTATTTGGTAATGCATTATTAAAACTCCTCATTTCTTGGGAATTTGTTTTCAAGCTTATTGGCTCTATTATGGGATGCTCTATTAATCTTTATGCTCTCCAATCTTTATGCTAACCGACTGAAAATTAGTGATGGAAAAATTTGGTAGGAACTTCTTGATTTTCATAATAATTGCAAGCATCTTCCATGGATCATAGCTGGTGATTTCAATACTCTCCTTTATCTCTCAAAAAAATAGGGTGGTAATTAATTGTATCAAAATTTTGGACAATAATGTATTTAACGTTTCCCTGGCAACTTTATCAGACAGGGGGAATTCTTTGATTTTGACCTTCATGGTGCCTCTTATACTTGGTCTAATCGATGACTTGGAAGCAGTCATATCCAAATCACAATTGGACAGGATACTTGCCTCTATGGACTGGATTGGCCACTATAATGATTTTTATCTTATGTGCCCTTCCTAAAGTGACTTTTGATCTATTTTCCCTTGACTCCTTATGGTAACCCAAATCCATAACTCGAAGCATCCTCCTTTTCGGAGTTTGAGCACCAACTCACTGGAGTTACAAAATCATGATTTGGAACACCTTATTACCAATTGGTGGAAATTTGATATTCAGGGCTCGGATATGTCTAGGTTTGCAAAGAAACTCAGTTATGTTAAAAAGGAACTTAAATTTATGGAATAAGGTGTTTGGTTTTCTATTCGTAGAAGAAAAGAGTAGCTAACTGAAAAATTAGCCACTATTTCTTTTGATTCTTGCGGTAGAACCCCGTCTTCTTCATCAGAAAGAGCTTACTCGTCTCAACGATTACCAAAACACCCTTGTTGAAGAAGAAGTTTAGTGGTGGCAGAGATCCAAATCTATCTGGCTACAACAAGGTGATCGTAACAAAAACTTTTTCCACACGATGGCCACTAAGCACAAAAGCAGATAAAATCAAAGAGCTTATTATCATGGAGGGAAACTACTTATGAACAAGGAGGATGCCATTACGGATGAATTGACCCAGTTTTATGCTCTTCTCCATCCTTTTAGGACTCTCCCCCATGTGAGAAGGATTATTAGGAAATGTTACTGCACATTCCTAAATTGATCTCCGAAGATATACATCTCCAAACTCACCCATGACCATTCTCTATGGAAGTTATGTGGTGTTGTATTTGATATAAAGGGAGATAAATCGTACAGGCCTGGATGGTTTTCTATGCAGCCTAATCTTCCAAACATTCTAGCATATTGTTAAGGTGGACTTTCTTGCAGTTTGGGCAACGAGTTTCAGAAAAATGACACTCTTCAGTCTAAGGGAATGTAATAACACTTTTGTGGCTCTTGCTACTAACTCGTGATCCATTGGTTCTAAGTTGATTTCAAATTATAGGCCCATAAGTCTATGTAATACTTCTTATAAGATTATTACTAAGTTGATGGCCTCTTATCTCAAACCCCTTATGGAAAATTTAATTTCAGAGCAGAGATAATGGTTTCATTGATGGCAGATTGATCCAAGGTGGAGTCATAAATGTACATTTCTAAGCCATACATTTAGATTCCCTTTCATAAATAGGTATAGTATGGTTATCAAACTTGTCATATGCAAAAAGCTTTTGATAGAGTGAATTGATCTTTCCTGCTAAAGGTTCTTTGAAAAATATGGGTTTGGGGAAAATGGTGTTAACTTTGGGTTTAAATACATAATGTACATTTCTTCCCCCAAATTCTCCATTCTCATCAATGGATCTCTCATGATTTCACCATAATTCACCACTAGTCGCGGAATCAATGACAAGTTTTGGCCCCCTCTCCCCCTTTTTATTTAGTCTTCATGGTTATACTCTTAGAGCAGAGCGCTTTGTGGCTGCTAAAAGAGTAGGAAAAATTAATGACATTAGTACCACTTCTAATATCCCTGCTACCACCCTGTTAGCATATGTATTTATTGCACGCATGCAAATGACATGCAACAATGTGGGAACGAAGTCCCTCCTCAATGAAGGTGAGGATACCTTTATTGAAAATCAAAACTATATTTACATCTGTACATTCAAAATTGTATGTGGGGGGTGTTTTGGAACATCAATGGAAAGAAAAGTGAATGAGGGAGATGGAATGAAATGAAGGAAAGTATTGGAATTGAAAGAATTGAAAGAACATGCAAGAGTTAGGTAAAAACAGAGCCTAATATTGCACGAAGAGGAAAGATGAATAACTAACACAAATAAAACGGAGTTTGAGTTAGCTAAACAAGAATGTGTAAAAGGGAACACACGTGAGCAAGTAGATAATCAGAGCTTGATCACTGTGAACTAGAACAACAAATTAATAACGTTGACAATAAGATCAAAGATAATATTTGCATACAAGATTCAAACACTAGCATCTAATGAACATAAGAAAATCAAATGCTATAAGAGATAATGAATGGGACACAAAATTCATATTTCATTAACTCAAAAATGTCTTCTCAAAAAGAACACAAAGTTTCTTTCTTTGAAGTAAAGCTTGCATACAAAAGTATTTTCTTATCCTCTCTCAAATTCACCTTACAAATGAGCCCCTCACTTCTTTTTATAACCAAAAAGTTGGTTACAAAGTAGTTAGAGTTTTAAATGCACATTAAATAGGGAACTTAAGTGAATTTGAATTTTTCAACCAAATTTATTAAAAGAAATTTAAAATAGAAATCTCATAAGTTTTCTCAAAAGTGAATTCAACAATTAAATAATTTAAAATACTAATTTCAAAACATTCGACAAAAACCAATGCCTTATCCATTAGGGGTGGTGTTTTCCTATCTCAATCATATGAAAAATGGACTCTCCCACCCATGAGAAAATATAGGAAATCATCCTACCATGTTGTTGGAAAAACAAGGATCTTGATTCTTCGCCAATTCAAAAGATTTGAGATTTTACAATGTCAGGTGCATCTTCTCTTCTTCCGGAAAACAACTCGGGAGAAGACTAGCCTCACAAAGTACCCGCATTTTGAGAATATTACCTAGTATGGTATGCGGGTCTGCAACTTTAGACTGTATATCTTTGCAAAGATGTTTGATTCTGAAACATTGATCCATAGAAGAAGTGGAAAAAACATCAACAGGAGTATACATGTCATGTATCAATTTTGTAAACTACTCCACCATATGTTGTACTGAATTCCTTTGGTTGTTTTCATTGACAAAGGTACAAGGAATATCTTCGATGAAGACTTGAATGGAAGAGAGTGTGGTATAGGATTCATTGCACAAACTATCAAACTAAACTACCTAGTCTTCTAGAATCATTTTCTTGAACTTAGTATGATTTAGCCATATAATACGTGTCATGCGATGATCAAACTCAAGTATCCCCTTTGAGGCTAAGAATGTAGATTCCATGCGAGTGAGATCTTGAAGACTTGGAAAAATATGATCTAGTGTTATTAATTATGTAATGAGGCACTCCTTGAATGGAAACACTGGATCAAGGTAGGCATAAATATTCTCAGATATTTGTATCACCTCAGAAATTGTTTTCAACCCACCACTTTTTATCTCAGAAACCCATGACCTTAGAGTGTGCCCTAGAGTGATCACATCCTTTGATTGATTGAGAATTTCTTGATCTGGGATAGCCACCATCTCTAGAACAGGAAAAGAAGATATGCAATCAACTAATTCTTTTCTTCCTTGAGTTGGGAAATTTGAGATTTGTATCTCTCTAACCTTTTAAGCACACTATTCATTGAATCCTTTCCCATAGCAACATCACTTTCAAAAAGGGTCTTTCCAAGGGCTATCTTGAATACTTCATAGTCAGTGATTCTCATGTCTCCACAATCCTTTTCAGTAGTAGGAACTGTAATTTATGCAAACTTATCTCCGCTATCATCAATCACTACTCTAGAGAATACCTTAGGCATTTTGGGCACAACTTTGTTGGAGAGGGAAAAAAGAGACTCCAAATCAATGTTTGCCACTTTAACCAATCTCTTTCTATTTTTTTATTTCAGAGTTAATTCAGGTTGGTGTTTCATTCATTAATTCAACACAAAAAAGTTGAGAACTGGAAGAAAAATCCTCTTTACCTTTCTCATGACTAAAACCAGTAGGCAGTTGTTCTATGGCCTCAATCCTTGGTGAAGTAGCATCTGCAACACATTCTTGATTATCCTCATGTTCTTGTGGAATACCCTTATCACATGGATGTTTGAAAGAATTAGATATCTGTACCATTGGGATTCACTTGGACTCTGGTGTATGACATTGATGATTTCGATCTTTGGTAGGCCTATTGGAACTCTCAATGATGTGAATAGATGAGTTTGGGGTAGAAATACCTAAAACACGTTCTTTCCCCTCCCGAAGATGCACACTTTTTATTGATCCTTGAGACACCGCTTCTTTATTAGAGATAGGTTTGGGTAACCAATGACTTTTCCTCTGAGATGCATGTGATGATGTCGGTGGGGACTGGTGTGAAGAGGTTTGCACCACCTTTTTCTGTGTAAATCTCCCTCTCGTTGGTAGTTTCTGTATTTCTGACATATGTTCCTGAAATGGGAGAGGATTGGGTATCTGATTCTGATACCACATCATAGTCCTTTTTAACACAAGTTGATTCATGACATGTAGAGAAGTTTCATCTCCTCTACTCCAATCAATACCCGGGAGTGGAATGAAAACTATCTGATCATAGGAAAAATCCATAAGATCAATCCCCAAGGGTCAAGGGAGGATCCATCAATCTGTAATTTGCTATCTAAGCCAATGTGAAATGAAAAAATTATCGTTGTCTTACCTCCCTGTCATCCGCACATTCTACCCAATCGTCTATTATGTTTTCCTTGTGCCTATATCTTGCTCCTAGGGATTTTTCCATGGATTCTTTAATATCTAATTGAGCCCTGCTTGTGAAAGGAATAATAGTTATGAGAGATAATTCATTTTCCATAAGTTTTACATTGTGGGAATTTGGACATTTCTATTCCCTAATCTGAATTGGGAAATGAATGCCTCCTTTGTGTTTATCCACCAATAGGCAATGGATTTTGAAAAGCTAACATGAAATTTCCATCAATCCTATTTTATCACTGACATATTTAGTAAGTCTATAAGGAGCTCCCACAAATCCATCAACT
>JAHRHJ020002954.1:0-10024 GCA_019776745.2 Taxus chinensis | reverse complement strand
CAGATAGTCATTATATTCAACTTAAAAAGAGGAATATCATATCAATCCAGTTACCGTCATTATGTAAAATCAATTACAGATGTTAGTTAAATAATTATATCAACTTATAATTTACAACAGAAAAGAAATAAACAAATTGTACATGTTTCCCTCTGAACTAGCTCATGTCTATACCATCTTTCCAAAAGCAAGGAATTCACTTAATATGCATGCAAATAAATCATTTGAGTCCATCAACAACACTCTGTTCTATTAAAAATTTAAGTAAAGCAGCTACAGTACAGTAACCCTCTTTCCAAACACGGTGCCTATCTACCAAGCGGACTCCGTATGACCTTACACAAAAGTGACAGATAAGGAGATTAGCACTGAAAGGATTTTAGACACAAGGTCGAAATCAAAAGAAATCCATTGTTATCGCAGTCAACCAAAGACTCATGATCATTTAAGCAATGACATCTCCCTACGACTATGCGAAGGGATTTTTAAATGAAATCCAAGCAGCATGCACAGCCACATCAACCTGGAATCTATCAGAAGAAAAACATAACATAGAATATCGTAATCACCCCTGAACACAATCAGAGTTGAAGGTATGGTATTCACGACCTACTTAAAAGGCCATAATTCATGTTATCAAGCTTAATAAAGAAAACCAACAAAGCCAAGAACATTACATGTTCATACTCAGGCTTATACGGAAAACAGTGACATAGATTACCATTCGAGGAATTGAAACTAAGTCCATAAATAGTATTCATAGTTTAGCTTATCCAGAAGCCGACATACAAGATATCTTCCCATACTCACAGAACCCAACAAGTCAAAAACAAAGTAAACCCAACAGTTATAATCTGAAGCAGTTACACTGTTTAACTATTAAGAATTCAACTGAGTCCCAACAACAGTAAACAAAATACATAGAAGATAATGACTCCATCCGTGCCAACATTGGTAAGCCTTTAAAATCAGGTTTATACAAAAGCTATACAACGATTTTGTAACAAGAAACCCAATAGAGCCTGTATAACTATATTTGCTCCAAGCTTACATAGAGTGGAATACATATTTAAATGCCCAACTGAGTTTGAACCACAAATTCCTTGTAAAACGAAAGTATTCATTACCAAATAACAGAAGTCGCCTTACCTGTTACTCCAACAAGACTTAGACAAAGCAATTTTCAACATTCAAATATATATTTATATTTATAGCTTCCACAGTGGTCCAATATATACGAATCATTCAAAGGACTCTACAGAGTCGTTCAAATAAAATACCTATATCCATATTGTATACTGTCAACGGGTTGAATCCCATTACCACAATAAAAAGGAAAACAACTTCCACAGGGTCGTAATGACTACTGAACACAATAGTTACCTCTTCCCAACAACTTTAAAAGACACAACGAAACCCAACAAGTATCAATAACCACCCCATCAATAACCACGACAGAGCTTACAAGGTTCTCTTAAAACTGAATAATCAAACAAATGTCCAGCAGTTTCCCTTCCAACAAGTATTCACAAGATGCATCGACTACAAAATCGACAAGCATAATAGTGGCCTGTACCCATCACAAGAATAATTTATGGGCTCTCGCCGAGTAGGCCGAGCATACATTCCCTTCATAAATTTCACATATTCAGGCCAGAATGCAAAACACAAAGAAATAAAGCCACAGTTCGGATTCTAATAAACACCCATCAAGGGATAAATGAAAAATCGAACCAGCATGAAGATACAGTGCCAAAATCACACAAGACATCCAAAGAAAATCCTCAATTACCATAAATCATTTGAACAGAGTTGTTCTAATGAAATCACTTGAAAGACAGCAAGATTTTTAAAGGTTAGGGCCTAACATGCCTGGATTTTTGCTCAGAAATTCCGAAGCAGGACCACTGAAAGAGCTTGGACTTCCTTTTCCTTTTCCAAGTTAGAGGCGACCAACAAAATTTTGCTATCTCCATGACATATATATCTTCTCTTGCCAGAGAAAAGAGCTAGATACGCTCATACTCACCATGCAACACAAAGAAGACTGGTGCGAAGAACCAGTGAACAGGTAGAAGGAAAACCGAAATTCGCGATAAGCCAAACAAAACAACAACTTTCCAATTTTCATGCCTTCTTGTGAATTCCGAGCTCGACTACCGAGCTCATTAATTGCATTTACTACAAATTTCCCGCTCAAACTCCACTGCCACCAACCGCCAAAGTTGGCGATTGACAAATAGACTTTCAACACCATTTTCAGTTTTGGCGACCTGCCACGTCGGCTCAGCTAGCCGTTTCTAAAACCTCCGCCAATACCTGTCCTTCATACTTATCCTTTGCATTAAATAACATAGAAAAAGCCGCCCATGGTTCACACCCCTCCATAGGTCCCCATAATCCTTTCCTAATAGTTAGGTTAGTAACTTAGGTTAGAATTTAGGATAACACCTAGTCTAACTTCATAGAACATAGATACTAACTTAGGACATTAGCTCTTAGCCTAGGTCTAGGTTAGATTAATACTAACCCCTAGGTTAAGTTTAGTTTTAGGTTACTAACATTAATAATTCCAGTTGGGTCTACATTCCGTACACTCAGAAAAAGACCTACAACATGCATACTTGAACAGGGTTAGCTCCTGTTCTGCTTTTAGGATTACAAAATTGTATGAAACCGAATTATTTCCTGGTCCACGATCGAGACCTTCCAGATATACCTCGATATCGGGAACCAATCCATTTCACATGATCAACTTGAGTTATACTCCAGACTAGCTTATTCAATGCTTCTAGACCTTGCAACCTGTTCAAGGTCTGTAATTTTACTTCACCACGAACAAACTTAAAGCAATACTTGGATCAATTCCACTGATCCAAGGCTAGGTCTTATAGATGGATCAGTCTATGATTCATTCCGAGATCAGATTAAACTCAGATACAAAATGAAAGAATTAAAAGAGTCCAATCATATTCCAACTCAGTCAAAAATCTGCAATCTGCAAAGAAGATTCAGTACATATCAAGCATGATTTCTCAATCAAGGAACACATCCTTTTTACAAAGAAATCACATATCAACACTTGTATGCTTAGGAGGAAGTAACAACAGTTCAGGGTGTTACATGCTTCCCTCCTAAAAGATTCATCGTCTCGATGATTACATATTCGATTAACCTTCAGGTCAATCAATTTATTAGTTCACAAATCAATGCGACTATTTTCCAATTTGAATAGTTCCAGAAATCAATGTCACAACACATTTTATTCAACCTGAATAATGTTTGCTTTCATCCGGCTTTCAAAAATACTTAATAAAAATAAGTTCATAAAAGAATGTTTTATCAACAGATTTCATTCTGTTGAAAAAGAGAAGGAAAAGCAGTTTTCATCTCTTCCAGATTTTCCCAAGTTACACTTTCTTCGTTAAACTAGTCCCACTGGACCTTACATTACTATATTACATGATTTCTTAAATGCAATTGGTGAGTTTCCAGCACTCGTGTGGGTTTAACCACGATTATTCCTGGATCTTGGACCTGCAAGGAATTCCAATTTAAAATATGTGACAGATCTGAAACGTATTTCTTAAGCAAAGAAATATGGAAAACATCATGCATGCAAGATAAAGCAGGTGGTAATGCTAAATGATAAGCTACAGGATTGATTATTTCGACAATTTCGAAAGGTCCCACGAATCGAGGTGACAACTTGGCAGCCTTGCCAAAAGTTATAGAACTCTTCCTAGGTTTAACACGTAGAAAAACCTTCTCACCAAGCTCAAACCTTCTATTAACCCGCTTAAGGTCAGCATAGCTCTTCTGCCTATCCGCTGCTTCCTTTAATCTTTCACGAATCAGCTTAACTTGCTGTTCCATTTCTGTGAGAATCTCTGGTCCAATTACCACTCTATCCTCAACACTGTCCCAACTAACAGGAGTTCTGCACTTTCTTCCATAAAGTGCTTCAAAGGGTGCCATTTTGAGAGATGAATGATAAGTGTTGTTGTATGTGAACTCAACTAATGGAAGATACTCTTCCCATTTATACTGTTGATCTATGCAATATATCCGCAACATGTCCTCTAACACTTGATTTACCCTTTCAGTTTGTCCATCTGTTTCCAGATGATATGTAGAACTGAAGTTTAGTTTTTTTCCAAGAGTTGTATTAAGTGTTTGCCAAAACCTTGACATCATTCTTGGATCCCTGTCAGATATAATCAATTCAGGTACACCATGCAATCTGAAAATTTTGTGTATGAATCGTTTGGCCAGCACTGGTGAATCATCCTTTAGATTTCCAGCGATGAAATGAGCTACCTTAGTCAGTTTATCTACAACTACCAGGATAACATCATGCTTATTCCTAGACATGGGTAATCCTTGTACAAAATCCATGGTTATTACTTGCCATTTGTACTGCAGTATGCTATGAGGATACAACAGTCCAGTAGGGTGCATATGTTCTGCCTTAACCCGCTGACACTCCAAACAATGGGTCACAAAATTTATGACATCCTTTTTCATACCTTTCCAAAAGTATTTCTGTTTCAGATCAGCAAGCATCTTTGTGATACCAGGGTGTCCAGAGAAAGGTGAATTATGAAATTCCACTAACAACTTCTTCCTCAAGTCATTCAACATAGGTACATATACCCTGTTTTCATAACGCAAGATTCCTTCATTATCAAAATGAAAACCTTTATACCTTGCATCATTAGGTTCTGTAGCAAGCACTGCCCTTACCTGCAGAAAGTAATTATCAGATTCTAAGGAACTCTTTACCTCTTCCTTGAACTGAGTTCTTAATGTTATAAGAGCAGCAATGTGCCTCCTATGACTTAGAGCATCAGCTACTCTATTCTCCTTCCCTTTGATATAATTAATATCAAAGTCATATTGTGATAAAAATTCTAACCACCTTCTCTGTCTGGCATTTAGATTGGGCTGAGTAAAAATATATTTCAGTCCTAATTGATCAGTTTTCAACTCAAAAGGTTTCCCAAGTAAGTAGTGTCTCCAGACTTGAACTGCATGAACAATGGCAGCAAGCTCCAAATCATGAGGGGCATAGTTCAGCTCATGTAACTTGAGTTTTCTACTTTCATATGCAATGACCTGATCATTTTGTAGCAAAAAACCTCCAAGGCCTTCCCCAGAAGCATCCGTTACAACGGTAAAATTCCCATTAGGGTCTGGTACAGCTAATATAGGTGCAGAAGTCAACTGGTCTTTCAGACTTTTGAAAGCCGCTTCGCACTTTTCGTTCCATAAGAATTTCTTATCCTTTTTCTGCAATGAAGTTATTGGTGTAGCTACCTTAGAAAAATCCTTTACAAATTTTCTATAGTAACCTGCAAGACCCATGAAACTTCTTACTTCATGCACATTCTTTGGCACAGGCCACTCAGTTATTGCCACTATTTTTGAAGGATCTACAACAATTCCTTCTTTGCTTATGACATGACCCAAATAGTGAAATTCTGAATCAAAGAAAGAACATTTGGATAACTTACCATACAACTTTCTTTTTCTCAGAATTCCCAAAACTATCCTCAAATGCTCATTGTGCTCCTCAACGCTTTTAGAATAAATGAGAATATTGTCCAAGAATACAAGTACAAACTTGTCCAGATATTCTTGAAAAATATTATTCATTAAGTTCATAAAGGCTGCCGGTGCATTAGTTAATCCAAAGGGTAGAACCGTGAATTCATAATGTCCGTACCTTGTTCGGAAAGCTGTTTTATGAATGTCTTCTTCTTTAATCCTTAACTGATGATAACCAGATCGAAGATCTATCTTAGAATAAACCGCTGCTCCACGCATCTGATCAAATAGATCGTCGATCCTTTGGAAGTGGATATCGGTTCTTGATTGTTGCTTTGTTCAACATCCGATAATCAATACATAGCTTAAGTGTTCCATCCTTCTTTTTCACAAATATCACAGGTGCTCCCCAAGGTGAAAAACTTGGTCTAATCAAACCTTTTGTCAAAAGTTCTTGCAACTATGCCTTAAGCTCGACTAACTCTGTAGTAGTCATCCTATAAGGTGCTTTGGAAATAGGTTCAGTTCCCAGTTTGATTTCAATGGTGAAGTAAAATTCTCTCTTGGGTGGTAACCCTGGTAATTCTTTAGGAAAAACATCCCTGAAACTTTGTAACAGAGGAATTTGCTTCATGTAATCACCATCTTCTTCTGAAGATTCAGATATATTTACTGCATAAAGAGTACATCCTTTATTCTTAGCCTTTTTAAGATGCATAGGTGACAGTTTTCTAACTGAAATTTCCCGTTTCACCCCTTGAATCTCTGTTGTTTCCAGCTGATCATCTAAACACTTTATGTTCTTTTCATAGCAATCTACCTTTACCTTATGGTCAGCTAACCAATTGACACCAATGATAATGTCATACGATCCTAAAGGTGTAACATAGAGATCAACTTCCATGGAAAAGTTAGGTAAGTCAAGGACTGCCCCAAAAAGACACATACTCACTGTATGAACAGAGTTATTACCATACTGTACAGTCCAGGATTTATCCATTTTTCCAGCTTATCTTTTAAGTTTAGAAGCAAGTTTATTAGATATAAAACATTCAGTAGCTCCTGTATCAAAAAGAATAGTGACAGGTATGCCGAATAACTTACCCGGAACTTCTATAGGTGTCACTTGCTTTTTAGCTTGCTTGTCTGCTACTGCAACATGTATCTTATGCTGCTGATTACGATCATCCTTCTTCAAAGGGCATTGATTTGCGTAGTGATCTTTGCCACAATTGTAGCAGCCTCCTACAGGTCCCTTTTTAGGCTCAGAATTGCCTCCGGCCTTGTAATTGTCACATTGTCCTCCATAGGGCTTCTGCCCATTGTTATAATTTTTAGCAAAATTATCCCTTACGTTTCCAGCAGGCTTATTTACTACTGCTTTCTTATTGTTATCTCCTGGAAACTTACTCTTGTTTCCAAACTTTTTCCATGGTCCTTTTCTGGGTGCAAGAGAGGTTGAAGAGGGGTTTGCAGTCTTCTTCTGCACTTCCTCCTTATGAGTAGAAATAGCCTTTAATTTCTGTTCCTACCTTATGGCCTTTTCAACAACTCCTTCCACAGTGGTTGGACTGTGAACATCGACCTCTCCCCCTATCATGGGATTCAATCCCATGATGAATTTCTGTATTCTGAACTTCTCGTCAGTTTGATACTGCGGTACATACTTGAGGAGTTTTGTAAACCGCTCCCAGAATTCAGTTACCATTAGCTTCCCTTGAGCTAAGTTCTGAAATTCCGTCATTTTCTGATCATAGAAAAGTTGTGGCAGCCAACGTTGCCTAAAATAGCCTTTAAATTGATCCCAAGTAATATTGGTCTCATCAATGTTTAGTTCAGCTTTACAGCTATCCCACCACAAAGATGCTTCGTGGGAAAGCTGATAGGCTCCCCAAATAGCTTTGGTTTCCTCTGAGAAGTTCCTTATTGCAAAGTACTTCTCCATTTTGCTGAGCCAGTTCTCAGCTCCATCTCCTAATGTGGTGCCATCATACTTAGGTGGACTTATCCTTTTTATATCATTAGTGAGTTCTGCTACCAATCTGGCCTTTTTGTTTTCTGGTTGGACAGGTGCATTTACAGCATTAACATCAACACCCATATTGGGGTTGTCCTTAGGAGGTGGCTGATTGTCATTTCCAGCTTCTTCATCCTCCTCATTCCCCATCGCCTGCTGCTCAAGTACAACTAAACGATCTCTTGTGTCCAACACGCCAGCAAGGATCTCATCAAGTTTCTGGGTTGTTGCCGCCCCTCCTTCAGGTGGAGCATTATTCGCAATGTTCCCCCTTATTCTAACCATTTTCTGTTACAAGAAAATTCAGGTTTTTATCAGATTATGGACACAATAGGTCCAAGAGCTGCAACCTTCAGCTCTGATACCAAGATGTAACATCCTCATTTTAGACAATAGAACAAGTCAATTTTTTTTTTTTTTGATAATTGCGTCTTGGTTCTAAATACATAATTTAGAACTCACAAATCAAATAACCATTCATATAACAGATAACCATATGCAGCTGTAATGACTCGGAGTACCGCCGATCTATTCATTCCATGACTCGGTAATCTACCGATCTATTCATGAGTAATAAGAGTTGACGTTATTATTTAACACTTCACTCTTGCGGTTCTCTTCCCTATTCTGGGATTCAGAATGCTCTGTCCAAGGAACCTAACTGAATAATTGTTACCATTATTCATCGGCATCTCATCCCTTAGACTAGGTGAATTAGGACAACGCAATCAGCAGCTTGCGATACTTTGGCCAAAGATTTGAAACATACTGCTTATGTCTCGTATTCCTTCATGGCATACTCGTCAATCTGGAATATGTCCTTCACCCCATTCCCATGTTATGTAGAATGTCTTATACCGACTTCTGTCAGTCCCTTTTATCCCAGTTAATCACTCGGGAATGGATTAGTAAGGTAACCACGTTATATGGATGCTCCCGAAGACTAGGGATAAGATGACATATTGGGTCAATCCTAATTAAACCAGTGTGTCAAGATACCTCGAGTCTCCTAGGCAGCCATATAATGTGACCACATACCTAATCGGCCCAAAAGTAACTTGTATGAGATCAAAGTGTAAATCTTAGCAATCAATGCAAAGGGTGTCGTCATAAGTCACCTGCATTGTTGTAACTTCGAGAAGATCCTAATCTTCTCAGAGGTACAACCCTGCAGTGGACTTGTGCCATAAACCTTTAAATCCGCTTCGAAAAGATCTACTTAATACAATGCGTTACACATGTTGAGTTTAAATTACAATAAATACGTTCCCTTAAGGTTAGCCTTTCCCAAACCCGGGATTCCTCATCCAAGTATGATCTTTCTCAATAAAACCCACTACACAGATGAGTTATTAAGACCAAGGTCTCATCACGGAGCTCTTAGAATATATATGATTCTAAAACAATGGAATTGGTCGATATCTCATAAATTTCACATGAGATAGCCATCTAAACCCCATTAGATTTATATCAGTTCTCATAACTAAATTTATATCATACTTATTAGCATCAAATATAAATGATTCAGAATCCAATTAAATGTTGTCCTGTCATAATCAGGACTAGGGATTAATAATTTAATTCAGTTTGTTTAGCGTTCTGTTTAGGTATATTTTAACCCTATCTTCCAAAAAGACAGTTACCTAAATTTCAATTTAGCTTATGATAGAACATACCAGAACTGCTAAATAATCATAAGAATTTAGTCTTATATTCTTGCAAAGATTACATTGATAATCACAAAAGTCTCCAAATTATATAATAATAACAATGCTCTTTAGATCATTTGAACTGAAGAAGGTCAAACTATCAAGATAATAATATAGACACATAAGTAACAATATCAATTTCCATTCCTTCAGAACTAATCAAATACATTGTATGCATTCTGCATACTTGATACTGTTAGGATTTAATATCGTAGTGCTCACATATTTGAGCAAATATATATTTGTGATTATTAAATGTGTAATATGTAAGCTGTATATGGTTGGATTTTTATAGATTTGTTATTATAAAAAAATCATAACAATATTCTTGTTTTGTGGTCACGTAGAATAGGAGTGTTGTTGAGCAACCTCCATTTTTATAGGAAAGCTTACTCCTATATATATGTTATTATGAATGTATGAAAGAACGAAAGAGTTTGAATACAATATCAGTAAATTATTTCTTGTGTAGAGTTCGCTGAACAAATAGTTGGTACCAGAGCGATATGAATATTGTGCCTGTTACATGAAAGAATAATATTCTGTGGAGGCAGACATATGCTTAGTGATGGTCACTCTCCTTATTAGCAGACGTTTCTTTGGTTCTTGTCAGATCCACACGTCTATTTGCAGTATTCTGTAGTATTTTTGTGCTGCACAATCTATGTATTTTTGCGAGGATCTTGGAGGACGGACCTCCATGGTGAATATCCATTGTGCATGATACAAATCAAGATACTTAACAACT
>JAHRHJ020002953.1:0-10025 GCA_019776745.2 Taxus chinensis | reverse complement strand
GATCTGGCTATGGAAAGAACCCATAGGATGCACAATGGGTTTTTCAAATAAATATAAGGGAAACAGAATGGATCCATCCAAAACATAAACTTGACTTGTATAAAAAAAAAATATTACTCAGAAAGAGGGCTCGACTATAAAGAAACATTTGCACCCATAGTAAAAGATCAAGACATCATAGTAATTTTGTGCATAAGCAAAGAAAGGATGGGGCTTTAGTAGAAATGGATGTCAAGAGTGATTTCTAAAGGTGACATTGAAAGAAGAATGTACATGACCCAACCTAAAAGGATTTGTTTGATAAAGAATAAACCTAAAAAGGATTTTGTCTCATCAAATCACTGTTGGACTGAAACAAGCTCCCAGGGCAGGTCTACAAGATAGATTATCACCTTTTTTAGCAATGGGTTTCACTCGTAGCCCTTAGATTCAAATCTGTAATATAAAAAAGTAGGGAAGAAATTGACCATTTTGTTGTGTGTGTGTGATTATCTTGTGATCACTTTAAAGATTTAGAATATTCGGGTTAATATTGCGAAGAAAACAATGTCAAAGAAAAATAACCTTTGACATGAATGGATTTGGGGCTACTACAGTATTGCCCTAACTTGGAGATAGGCACAAAATCATCACATTTTTCTCTCCCAGATAACCTTTGAAGAAAATCCTAGAAAGTCCCCAAAATGTCCAATGTAACCATAATCCATCACTCCCCTAAGACAAGTTTTGGAATTTCATGATTTTCTAGGACTCACCTCAAGCAGATGCTACTCACTTAGTAATTTGTTAGAGGGCTCATCTCTTTACATAATACCAGACCATATTTATGCTATGTGTACTATCTTCTAGGTTCATGCAAGAGCCAAATAAATTTCAATGGACTAATAATAAAACATGTTTTGAGGTATGTCTGTGGTTACAGTTGATTATGGTAATCGGAATATAAGAAGGATGATCAATTATTCTTACAAGATATGCCGACTCGGACCACGTCTGGCATCTTATATTGATGATAGGAAGTCACTACATTATAATTTTTTAATCTTGGATCTTGATCTATCTGCATGGATAAGCAAGAAGAAGAAATTTTGTTTCTATTTCATCCACATAGGAAGAATATCCATAGCATGAGGAGTGTTTGTGAACTATATGGTTACATCGCATTTTGGATGACATGGGCATTCCTAAAAAAGCAGTCACCTATTCCTCTATTGTGAAATGAGAGTGTGTTGAAGCTCGTACATAATTTTGTTTTCATGAATGAGAGAAAGAATATTGCATTGATTTTCATTTCATTTAGACCACACAAACTGACCACACATTAGCTCTTGTACTATCCTACAAAAGAACAAGTAGCTCTGCGAGCTCACTAATCTCCTAGAAAAGTGAAATTTGAACTTTTTAGGGGTTACATTTGAATAATAATGAAATAAGGGGGGAAATGTTGGCATAGTTTACCATCAGAAATAATTAGGATATGATTAGATTGTTTTGTTTAAATCACATTCCCATTATTCTCTATCTGAATATTGTTATAGTCCTCTTCCTATCTATATGTTTGTGCTTCTGAAATAAATTGGTGTGAGATATCTAATCCTCTATTTTTTCTCCACTTCTTACTCCTCACATGGACCATCCCCATTAGTAGGATACCCAAGAACCATTACACCATCCCCTTAGATGTGACTATACATTAATATATTCCCATAGTTGTAAATCTAAAATAAATTATAATTTTTTAATTTGGTGGTTTCTATTAATACATTTTTAATTTGAAAAAATATTACACTAAAGAAGTTAATGGTGTAATGCCAAGGAAAAAGTGACATGTGGTCCATATGCTTCTCTTTCTAGAAAGAATGAAAGATCAAACTTATCTTCTCCTCTACTATGAAATTCCTTAAATTAAATTTATCATTCTTAATCCCCTTTTTCATTTTCATCGTGGCTCGTCTCCTCATCCCTTTTTTCATAACCATCGTCAATTTTAACTTCAGAAACCCACACTTTCAAGTAAATCATTTAACCCTTTGGGTTTAATCGATAGTTATAATGAATCATTAGACATAAATTCCATTATGGAATATTGGAGTGTAACAATGTTTACCTTTGTAAGGTCACCGTTTCCTAAGTAAGACCCTTGTGGCCTATTTTTGTCAACCCGACTCTTCCTAAAAAAAAATAATGGTGACTTAATCCACATAAATTACTATAAGTGTATAAAAATAAATAAATTTATTAAATAGTTATAATTAAATTATTTGGATAATAAAAATAAATATAATCCCTAGGGGTAGATACAATTTTTCCTTGAGGGAAAAATATCATGAAAGGAGTTAAATTATATTTTTATTCTTACTAGAAGGAAAATGCGACTTACACCATTGGAGGAATAATAATTTTGGGAAGGATAAAATATTTAGTATGTCTTAATATTCCCGTATGGCAAAAATTCCATAGGATCTAAGAACGTAACCTTAAAAATGTGGCCATTGTCCCTAAAACAAAGGGACTTGGCTAGGGGTTTGCAAGAAAAATGATTGGTTATTTCAGAGGTCCTTTTGGGACCTTTTTTTCATTTTTTAATGAAAAGGTCGACCTGCCCTTTGGTGGTCTACATTTATGTATGACAATTTCTCTTGAATATAACTCTCAACTTTTGTAAAATTCAAGGAAAAACCCTTTTGAATTCTACCTCTGTGGCTGAAAACCCCAAGATTTTGAGAGGGTTTTTCACTGATGAATACCTTGATTGTAATCTTCATTTTAAGTCATTTCCAACATGTTTGAAGGAATTTTTGGTGAATAAATTTACGCATAGTTTATTCTATTGAATCGACCCATTTTTTTTTTTACTGTTGGGCCCCCCTTGGCCTGTTTTTCTGCGGTACTTCCTCTCTCCTCTCTCTTGTCCCCTCTCTCCTCCTTTTTGTGCCTTGCGCCCCCCCCCTTTCCTCCTTTTCGCGGGTTTTCCGCCCTTGGTTTTTCGTCCTTTCTTCTTCCTCTTTCCCATCTGCTTCTTCGTCCTTTTGTCTCCCTCCTTCTGCTTGTTTCTCTTCTTTTCTTCCCCCTGCCCCCCCCCCCCTTGCTTCCTTTCCCCTCCTGCCCTCCTCTCCCCTTTTTCCCCACCTTTTCCTTTCCTCTCCCTCCCTTCCCCCCCCTCTCCCCCCCCTGTCCTCTATTTCCCTCTTGATTTGATGTTATATCAATCCCTTTGAGGTAATTAGGAAATTCCATTCATTTCCCCCTAGGTGATTTTTTTAGAGTTGATTAAATTTAACAAGCTTCAGGCATGTGTGGAAAGGGTGTATCAATGGCCTTCCTAATACTGAAGAAACCCCATGGAGCAAGCTAAAATAAAAAGTACATAGAGGTGAATTCAAATTCCTTGGTAAATCGTGGAAGTGATAAGGAATATTTTGGAATGGATGGACTTGTAGAAGTCGGGTAGTTTTTCACTAAATTAGATGTTCACAGCCTAGGGCAGTGCATAGGCCAAAACACTGCTGACTTTTGAAACTTTATTCTAGGAGCAATTGATGGAGTGAGGAGAAAAATAAAAATTGTCAAAAGGGAATTCCTATCCGCTAAAGAGGGTAAATTTATTTTTTTTTTACAACACTTTTCCCTTTGGGTCCTATAAGAGATTTTTTCTCACTCATGCACAGTTGGAGTTTTCCAATATCAAATATTAGTTTTTGAAGGCTCAATGGAGGAATAAATACCTGAGAATTAGTTCAAAAGGTCATTTTTTTGTTTAAACACTACACAATTATATAAAAACACTGAATATAATTATATTCAATTTAATAAATCATTCGGGATAATTGTATTCCTAAAGAGATAGCTTCTTTATAGAATGCTTGTCATATAATCTAGGATTCAATTCTTATCACTTATGTCCTTCTGCAATCTCTCTCCATAAATCTCTCAAGCTTATCCCTAGGATCACTACCTCCCAAATAGAACATGAGTGTTTATTCAACACTTCACTCCACTATATATTTATTAATGAGTTTTGACATGTCATCTAAATAATAATGTTTAATACTCACACATAATACATATATTAAATAATGTTATAAACATTATTCAATAATTTTTAGTCAGGAGCATAATAAATTTTCATTAAAAATTCCATCTAAATTCCAATCGGGAGCTCCGTTATCATCATTTCAAGTTATCCATTAGAAGCGGTTCAGGAGATAGTCAATTTCTAGGGAGGACCCGTGTCAACTCCAGGATCTAACGAGATTTTGTGTCCTTAAGGTCAAGGAAATCAAGCTGGACAAACTGCACTGCCTAAGAGACTTCTGTTCACCCATATGACCAACTTCAAACCCCTCAGTGTTTTAGAGCTTATAGTTTAGTCTTAATTCCCTACCATCAGATCTCTTCCACGTGTCGTCGCCTTTCCTTCCTGCCATGGAGTTTTAATGATCCATCCATATCCTTTGAGGTGAGGGATGCAGGGGGCATGAAAATGCCCCCACCAAACTCAAAAAATGTATTATTTTTTAATTTTTGTCGTTTTCTTGTTGCTTCTTTGTTTGCCCACTACAAGAAGAAAAAAGTTACGAGAACACCTAAGTCCAACCATTTTTCTCCGACTAGCTTCTGCCATAGAAATCAAAACTTCCACTCCCGCAATATGATTGGTTTCAAAGAAAATATTGCTAAAAGAGCTAGAGGAATGATGAATGAAAGATAAGAGGAAGGGAATTAACGCATAACCTCCATTGTCGTGAGACGAAGATTCAACTAGATTGCAGCCACTACAATAATGAAGAACCATCTATTTCTAAGTTATTCCACATCTCAACGGCCAGTAAAAAATAATCTTCAAACCTCCCATTCACAACAATATCTTCATAATGAATAAATTTCACTTCTGGCTTCCATAAGAACAAAGCTCCTCAATTTTCCCGTCAACAACCAGCAACTAGATCGAGAAAATTTCACTAGTGAGACAAGAAACAAAACTATCGCATGGTGGACAGGGGTTAAATAATTTTTACAATCACCCCGACCCATCAAGATTTTTTTTTGTGACAGTTTATTAAATAATATTACCTTGCACATGAGTTTAATTTTCATTATTGACTTTCTAATTTTCAGGTAAATATTAAAATATTTAAGTTCATATAGTAACATTGATTGAAAATAAGATTTTATTTACAAAATAAAATTTTATTTCATTTTCATTATATTCCTATTTATCTAAGAAAACAATACTTTAACATAATATTTTAGATACAACATTATAACCGTAAGCATTTCATATTTTTATACTCTTATTTTAAACTCTAACAATTTTTTTGTTTAACCAATGTTTGCCTTTAGCATATGTTTTAAACGGCGATTTTTGAGTTTAAAACACAAATTAAATACATGAGCAAGCTTATATTCAACTGATTAACAAAGGATCATTAAAATTTATGTTCTGTGGTTAACATACAAAAATATCAGACCTTCTATTTTACAAAACTTCTATCAATTTACTATAACGGATGAGCCAAGGCGAAAAACAAAAAAAGTTCACGAAAAGAAAAGGTCCACACTGTTGTTGGGATCAACCCGGATCACGCACAGAAAAGCTTGTATATTACTTCCACTATTATTTTTGATTTAAGTTTCTGATTGAAATTTGTATTGTGCACAACAATGTGGTGAATAACTGAATTTGATTCATAAAAGGTGCAGACTTCTGTAATTAAAGGATGGTTTTATTTATAAAGTCACATAATTATAATTTTTAAATTTAAAATTATTTTTAATACCCTTATTTGGGCGCAGAGATTAATTTCCTTACCTCCAAATACTTTGGAGTTGTTCCACTTGATCACTGTGTTCTTCAGTTTCTTATATCGTCATTTACTCACAAACAGTAGCCTAAACTACACACTTTTTAATTTTACTTGAAGTTCTAGGAGAATCTGCATAGACAAGTTTGAATGTTTGTAAAATTACAAATGCCATCTAAATTCCAATCGGGAGCTCCGTTATCATCATTTCAAGTTATCCATTAGAAGCGGTTCAGGAGATAGTCAATTTCTAGGGAGGACCCGTGTCAACTCCAGGATCTAACGAGATTTTGTGTCCTTAAGGTCAAGGAAATCAAGCTGGACAAACTGCACTGCCTAAGAGACTTCTGTTCACCCATATGACCAACTTCAAACCCCTCAGTGTTTTAGAGCTTATAGTTTAGTCTTAATTCCCTACCATCAGATCTCTTCCACGTGTCGTCGCCTTTCCTTCCTGCCATGGAGTTTTAATGATCCATCCATATCCTTTGAGGTGAGGGATGCAGGGGGCATGAAAATGCCCCCACCAAACTCAAAAAATGTATTATTTTTTAATTTTTGTCGTTTTCTTGTTGCTTCTTTGTTTGCCCACTACAAGAAGAAAAAAGTTACGAGAACACCTAAGTCCAACCATTTTTCTCCGACTAGCTTCTGCCATAGAAATCAAAACTTCCACTCCCGCAATATGATTGGTTTCAAAGAAAATATTGCTAAAAGAGCTAGAGGAATGATGAATGAAAGATAAGAGGAAGGGAATTAACGCATAACCTCCATTGTCGTGAGACGAAGATTCAACTAGATTGCAGCCACTACAATAATGAAGAACCATCTATTTCTAAGTTATTCCACATCTCAACGGCCAGTAAAAAATAATCTTCAAACCTCCCATTCACAACAATATCTTCATAATGAATAAATTTCACTTCTGGCTTCATGAAGAACAAAGCTCAATTTCCCGTCAAACCAGCAACTAGATCGAAGAGAAATTTCACTAGTGAGACAAGAAACAAAAATCTATCGCATTGGACAGGGGTTAAATTTTACAATCACCCCTACCCATCAAGATTTTTTTTTGTGACAGTTTATTAAATAATATTACCTTGCACATGACGTTTAATTTTCATTATTGACTTTCATAATTTTCATGTAAATATTAAAATATTTAAGTTCATATAGTAACATTGTATTAAATAGAGATTTTATTGACAAATAAAATCTTATTTCATTTTCATTATATCCTAATTTATCTAAGAAACACTACTTTATCATAATATTTTAGATACATTAATATTATAAGCCGTAATCATTTCATATTTTATGCTCTTATTTAAAACATTAAACAATTTTATTTTATTTTTACCGATGCTGCCTTGTAGCGTATGTTTTAATGGCGATTTTGAGTTAAAACACAAATTAAATACTTGAGCAAGCTTATATGCAACCGAGTTAACAAAGGATCATTAAAATTTAATGTCCCTGTGGTTAACTATACTAATATCAGACCTTACAGATTTTACAAAAACTTCGAACCATTTTACTATAGGACGAGCCAAGGCGGGAGAAACGAAAAAAAAAAATGTTAATAAAAAGAAAAGGTCACTGTTGTTGGGATCAAACCCGGATCACGCACATGAAAAGCTTGTATATTACTTAACACTATTATTTTGATTTAAGTTTTCTGATTGAAAATATTGTAATTGTGCACATACAATTTAAATAACTGATTTGATTCATAAAAAGGTGCAGACTTATGTAATTTAAAGGAGTGGTTTTATTTATAAGAGGTCACATAATTATAATTTAATGTAAAATGATTTCAATACCCTTAATTTGGGCACTAAGAGATTAATTTGCCGTTACCACCTAATACTTTGGAGTTGTTCCACTGGATCACTGTGTTCTTTAGTTTCTTATACCGTCCATGTTACTCAACGAATGGCAGCCTTAAAACCTACACATTTTAATTTTACTTGAATGTTCTAGGAGAAATCTGGCATAACAAGGTTTGAATGCTAGCAAAATTACAAATGCTTACTGCAAATACATCCCTGTATTTATCATATTTCATAGTTTATCCTCGATATAGTTTCTGATCTCCAAGGTTTTCAAGCCTACTGCCATAGCCAAAAGCAAGTGATCGTTCGGAACAAGAGGCTTCACCTTCACTTGCAGTGTTAGCTAATATCATGCCCAATCCCCATAAAGATTTCACTACAACCACCTTTCTCCCAGTTTGTGCAGTGTCTCATCCCAATAGAAATTACCAGGAAGACCGAACTCGTTGTCGCCTTCATTTTTTAAAATTTTTTGTTCAACCTCAAACTTACAAAGGCTTGCACTAAACAATTAGCTTTCTCAAGTATTTCAACGACAAATATAGCGTTAAATAAATTTCATTTTCACTTCCACGTTCTCTATATTTGCTGGGGGGAAATATATTCCAAAGATTTAGTATTTAACAATCAAGATAGTGTACCTCGTTTGTCCTGGATAGAGTTGAAATGCGGGATAATCAAGGATTTTATCGGCTTTCATGTCGTCTCTATTACTTGTTTTCCGGGATATTGAAGAGTACTTGTACAGTTTGGACTCAGAGAGTTCCAAATAATTCAGGTACAGCACCAGGTGCCAGGAGCCCTCATCGTAAGCTAATTCACCAAGATTTTGAGCCTTTTCTGTTAAAGAGAGACCTAAAGTTGACCATGAGAATGTTGGTTTGGTCAGCCACGCGGTTTACAAACAGAGAATTAAAAAAGTGCAAAAGTTATGGACGATTTGGCATACACGTTATTTACAGAAAAACAGTCCTGCATTACCGTAAAGTGTTCGTATCTGCATTTTCAATTTAAGAAATTAGACCGGCAGGTATCTCCTGTGAAAATGAACCAAAAGGCAAATGTGTGTTTACAGGAACAACGATGTATGGTAACATCCTCCAAAACTCCAATGGATATCATAATATTTAGCTTGGAAAATCTTGCATTCCGGAAATGCCACTTAATTTTGTCATTACTTACATCATCAATTCTGTGCCTGCACCCTAGTGGTGATCCAAGAGGACACATTGCTCACATTCCCAGCATTTGAACCCAAATTCCTGGCCGAGAATGAATCGAGGATCTCTCTCAGTCTTTGGACGGATCTTCATATTTCATAGTGTTCACTCTTGGGTATTGAATTTGAAAAGACACTGAAGTCCCATCTCCACGACCTTGCAGACAATATGAAATAAAGAAAGTTGAGGGCAAAATCATTTCGTATCTTCTCCATCTGTTACATTTATTGGCAAGCAGTAAATGTTTATTATAGATGTGCATAAAGTATAATAAAATATACTACCTGCCAGCGAAACAGTAACTCCAAATAGTTACTGCAGTCTAGAATACAGGTATAAGACTAACACGGCTGATTTTCACTGACAAGTGACAAGCAAGAGTTGAAGTTGATGCCATATGTCACGACTCACAATAAATAAAACAACTAATTTTTTGACTTCATTTAAAATCAAAAACGGCCAATTTTTTACTTTGAACGTCATATTGACGGGGTGTAAAAGAATTTGCCCATCCTTTGCCACGTTCTAAAATAAATTTTGACTGTTTTTTACGGCTAAAAACTTGAAAAACGTCTAAACGGGCATCAAATTTAACCCCTGGCAATGGAGTTGATTTCACTGAAAATGGTGAAAAAACCCATACCTGAAAAATTTCAATCTCCATTAATGGCCGCCATGACACAATAGTGGAAAAAATCAGTGAGCTACCTCTTCACTTCTCAGGGTTCGATCGGGAGAAATCGCACAAAAGTTAGAGGGAATGATCATTGAAAAAAATAGTTTCACGTGAAGTAGTTTTTGCACCATGAATTACCTATTTTTTAGAGATATGGAGGACTGATTTTTCATCAAAGTTATTCCCTATCACATAAAGAACATCTATGAAAATGAAAGGGAGCTACCTCTTCACGGTTCAGGGTTCTAGTGGGTGAAATCATGCAAAAATCGAAGGGAATGGTTATTGAAAAATATAGTTTCACGTAAACTAGTTTTTATTCCATGAAGTCCTTATTTTTTAGGGATATGGAGGGATTTTTTTGTTAGTATTTTTTCCCTACCAATGAAAATATAATTTTCTCACTTGTTCAGACAAAGGAATTACTCAAAATGTGGAGCGTGGAATCCGAGAATAAGACCTATATTTTCAAAACCTATTTTGTCGCAAT
>JAHRHJ020002963.1:0-273969 GCA_019776745.2 Taxus chinensis | reverse complement strand
TAAAGAACATGATTGTTGTAAACTATCATAAGTAAAGCGTCTCATAGTGATGGAAACTACATCACTTTCAAGAATATGGTCCAAAGAAATGCTCAAGAAAGGTGAGTTAATCATGGATAATCCAAATGCAACTTGCCAACCAAAACCTACAATCTTCAAGAAACCATTTCCCAACCATGCCCCTTTTATGATTCAAATGATGAGACCTCAACTCATGATACCCATACCCGTGAGGTCCACGCTATAGTAATGACGGACATGTCACCTCCAATACCTACTTTCCTTCCATAGAGGAAATCCTTAGCCCGAACCTCTTCGCATCAGAACCAACATCCTTATTCCTTCATCCACCTCGGAACATATTTCATCGCCTTCATCAAATATGCGGAGGAGTCTTCGCTAACATCAAGACACTCACCCCTGGCTTTCTCCACTTAGAGAACCTTTTACCCACAGTAGTACCTCCTCCAAGTCATAGAGGAAAAACCCATTACCTCCTCTACACACGGGAGTACTATCATACCTCCACCCTATAATAGACCCAATTGATGATACATTTGCCTTTGGTGAGCATTCTCCATCCACTACCCAAAATCCTGCAGACCTTACTTTCAGCTCCTCTTACCACGGAAGCTGAAGATAGCCTCCAATTTCCTATCTCTAAGACTACATCTTACGGGAAATTGCCATTAGGTTCCCATCAAATCCACCTACAAAATGTCATCTCACGTTTGGCTGATCACTTTAGATAGTGTGGATAGAGACTTACTATGGGCGGTACCTTTTGCTTCTTATCTCAAACACAGGTTGCAGAGGTCAGTAGTGCTGATACTCCACTATTACCCAAAAATTTTCGACCAATAAGGGACCAAATACAACCAACTTATCACAACTCCTTCCACGGGACACCTGTCATAGCTCAACCACATATTACCCAAGCCAACTATATATCTAACCCAAACCCACACCTATGGCATCATCCTTGACTCAACCCATTACCACTTAGGGGTCACCAGCAGAAGAACAGGCCTTACTCATCCACCTATCCAAACTAGATTTAGCCACGTCCCCAAAGATAACACCACACCTACTTCGAAAACCAAATAGAGAAAACAAAACATCCAACTCATACCTCGGATTGCAGCTAATCACACCGCACCTGTTCTCGTCCATCTTAGATACAGCTTCCCCCACATGATCAAGAAACGTCCTCCACCTACCAATAAACCAAAAACATAACAACATATTCCTTCCTCACGACCTCTAATCTCCCAAGATGCCCAACACGATACACCAGCACCTGACATCTTTACCACCATACCTCAATACCCTATTATGTGCTCACACTACCACTACACTTAGTCACTGTCTCTCACACCCCAAGAATGACCCACGTATATACCTCACGTACCTAATTATCCCGATGGGTAAATCGCACTCTTCCTCCAGCTACTTTCCTTCTAGACCTGTACACCACATCACTTTACACAAAAGAAAACTCCACTACCCCTACACTAGGTTTCCAAAACAACCACACACCATCCTACACATCCATCACTATACCCCTACCTAAACCAACACAACCGACACCCAAAACCACGCTAGCACCCAAACCCAGAGCCGACCATCCTCCTCTTCGAAGACCATTCCTCAACAATAACCTACATCTACACCAAACCCAGGTCAGTTACCATTGGATCCACTAGCGGGTCTATACCAAATGCTAACCAACCTCATGGAGACTTCTGTCATCACATTACCGCCCACTTAGACCTACCGACCCTCTCACACCTAAGCCAAAAAAAAAGGGTTTAACGACACTAAAATTTACGATATCATCATGTCTGTCGGGCCCGATGGGAAAAATGTAAGGCCTAAAAATTGTCCTTATCTTAGTTGTGCCTCTAGAGGCCAAATTTGATGAAACACTGACTTCTTGACGAGGATCTTCTTCACCAACACCCCTTCCCACACGCCCACTTAACAACACAAAAGCCACCTTCAAGCTCTAGAGCCACCCCCAAGATTTTAAAATTAAACATGGTTAATCAAGAACTTGCCACACCACCACCCAAATGTCGGTGAACACAACTCACCTCACAGGGTTTTTTCCTCCAGTAGTTTTTTCCCGCATGTCATTATACCCACTCACCCTACCCACCTTCCCATGTTCAAACTCTCCTAGGATCAACATGATACACGTCACGTACATGTGTTAGAAGGAGAAGGGCAAAGAAAGGCAACTGACCCACCAACCAATCCGATACCCAAATTACCATATACACCCATTACTAAAATCACTGTCACGGCCACGTATCCATTCTATATGGTGTCACACACACACCATGCTCAAACAATTACATCAACTCCCTCTAAAAATGTCCCTATATGACCTCATCCAAACCTCAGAATCCCATGTCATCTCTCATGGAGGTTCTTCAATCTAGTGAGGTTTACCAAGACCCTACACCCTTTGCTGGCGTCCATTATCACACCCCATCATGGAGTCCTCTCTCACCAAATTACCACTCATCTTCACCCACCATATTCACCCCCAAAGGGGTAGCCGCGGCTTGGCTTCTCAAAGGAAGAGATCACACCACACCAAAAAGAGACCCAGAATCCCAGCCCTCTTCATTCTCTTCCACATCGATGAGTACTAGGTATGCCATGTGCTGATGGATGAGGGCACTAGCATTACATCATTCTCCCAGTGCATTCATCAAATGTGCATACATGACATACATGCATAAACATCCATTCATGTTTTGCTTCATTCAATGACACTATCACCTCTATACTAGGAACTGTCATCCTCCACATTACAGGGCCCCCGTATGTTCCAAAAATTGTTTTATGCTTGGAGGGGGAATTCCAATATAATTGTTGGCTTGCGAGACCCTGGATCTATGTCTATGGGTTGTGTCCTTCCAGTTTTCATTGTTGTGTAAATTTGAACATGAAGGACCACACTGTACAATTCCAGCTGACCCCTCACCTTTCAAAACATGCAACAGGCTTTACCGACCCAACGACCACGAGTTGCGCCTATACCTATTAAGCGACTACCTCGCAAAAAACCGTTATTCTTCACCTACGTTCTATACCACACACTTATAAACATTTCAGTGACCCCTACCTTCAAAACATGCCAAAATGCTTTACCAACCAACAATGGGCCTAAACCTATTAAAGACTACCTCCACAACTGTTACTTCTTCACCTAGCTTAACTTACCAGTTGCAAGCCGCTGCTTCTACCGCCATACCTCCTCCATTCTACCACTTCCATAACCCCAGATCTGACCCATCAACCTCCCAATTATGAACTTACCTCAGAATCGACTCTGACACTTTATCATACCGCTACATACATAACACAATTGATCCCTTTGAAGGTGGTTTTCAATTGCCTCACTCGGGGGAGTACATATATAGTGTAACACTTCTTTACTCCACAAGATATGGACTTCACCAATAACCTCCTATGATCACTGCATTGAGAAGGGATCCTCTATGGTCCTCCTACCTTCGTACTAGTCTCACCTATGGGGGGGACTTGAACTACCCTACACACCCAGAACCAATGCCGAAAACCTGCCCCATTTTCTGCTGACTTCAAATCCACTACCAATGCCATTTCCACCACACCTTCTGGCACAAAATGTGCAGTGGAAGGGTTTTGGTTTTGGTGATGTTATGGAGCAAGGCCGCTATACCATTATCCAAGTACACCCGCAACATAACGATTGTAGTGGTATCGGCTTTCCTGAAACCACCTACCAACTAGGCCCACATGAACTCATTAGGACAACTAAGATCTTCGACACCTTATCACCCACTCCACCTTTCATCACCACCTTCAACATAGCGTCGATGGATCCTGATCTATCCTCCTAATTTTTCTTTTTCATTAAAAACCATTTCCTTGGGGCCTCTGACTTATCAATACGAGGGTGAGGCCCCTTCCCTCTTCCCGTCCTGTATCCTAAAAATGATTGTGATGATACACCTTCAATTAACGTCGTCAATTGTCATGATGATGGAATCCATTACTCACATAACTTGGTTGCAAAGACAGATATTAATCGTCGTTAGCTCCTGAGATGCCAACCCATGTTGAATGAATCGACTATCAAGATCAAACATTCATACTCAGGATGGACCCGCACATCCTAAGATCTTAAAATCTTAGATGTACTGAACAGGAAGCTATCACTTCTTATTCTCAAAGATCATAACCACACTTTCACTTTGTCTTATGCAGAACTGCTCGATATTGACCCACATAAGTGGTCCACAATATCGTAACCATTCTCGATGCCAAAACCCCATCAAAAAAGCTGAGGAAAATGCACCCTTGATTGCTCTTCTCATTAAAGAAGAACTTCAACGCCTTCTTTTCCATTTCCTTCATCTTACCCATTGATTATCCTCATTGGATTTCTAACATTTTCCTTGTTACTAAAGCAACAGGGGGACTCCGCATTTGCATGGAATTCCATGACCTCAACCTCGCTTACCTGAAAGATGACTTTCCCTTGCCCGGTATTGATCAACTGGTTGAACTCACTGCTGGTCATGAGATGTTCTCATTCATGGATGGCTTCTCGAGTTATAACCAAAATTTTTTTTTCCCCAGAAGATCAACACAAGACAGCATTCATTACCCCTTGATGAACCTTTTACTATCGAGTCATGCCTTTTGGCATTAAAAACACTGGTGCTACATATCAACGTGTTATGACTTACATCTTCCAAGATATCATGTGTCACATATTAGAAGATTATGTGGATGATCTCTTGGCCAAATCTAAATTTTTCTCTATGCACCTTGTCGTCCTTGAAATCATCTTTGACCACCTCATCAAATATTGCATCTGCCTTTAGCCTAAAAAGTATGTCTTCGTGGTTCTCTTAGGAAAGATCCTGGGATTTATTGTTTCCCTCCATGGTTTAGAAGTTAACCCTACTAAATTCAAGGCCATCCTTGAAGTTCCTACACCTAATAACCTTTGCCAGCTCTGTAGCCTGTAAGGTAAATTGCAATCCATTCATTGTTTTATTTCACAATTATCTGATCGGTGTCAACCATTTCATCATCTGCTTAGGAAGGATGTCTCCTTTTAATGGGATGATGACTTTCACAAATCTTTTGAGACCCTGAAACAATACCTTCTCCAACCACCCATACTCATTCCACCTAAATATGATCAACCTTTTTACCTATACATATCAGCTACTGATCATTCCTTGGGAGCCATGCTCGCTCATCACAATGAACAACATAGGGAGCATGCGGTTTATTACATAAGTTGTACTCTTTTGGACTATGAAACTTGATACAACCATCCAGAAAAACTTTTCTTATCCTTAGTTTTTTTTCCACCAAACTCCGCCATTACCTACTCAACCACAAAACCTATGTCGTGACCAACACTGATCCCTTACACTTCATGTATGCCAAACCTTGTCAAAATCAGCGTGCCATGTGATGGCTTATGATTTTAGCTGATCTTGACCTTGAATTAATTCATCAAAAATCCATCAAGGGCCAAGCTATCACCGACCAACTAGCTGATGCACCTATTTCTGGGAATCAACCCTCTAATTTTGACTTTCTTGATGAGTCAATTACTACTCTTTCCCTAGACAAACCCCCTTACCAAATGACATTGTTCTTTGATGATTCTAAGTGTCAGAGTGGGGATAGGGCTGGTATTATCCTCTTTCCTCTAGATGGATCACCCATGCCTTTGTATTTCAAACTAGACTTTGAATGCACCAACAATATTGCTGAGTACAAAGTGCTCGTACTAGGTCTCCAAGCCACATATGCCCTAGATGTCAAATCAATCCACATCTTTGGTAACTCATAATTGGTCATCAACCAAGTCAATTTTATGTACTAATGTCATAATGAGATACTTCAAAAGTATAAACATCATGTAGAAATACTTTTGACCACCTTTGATCATTACACCCTTCAAACCATCCCACATTCAAACAACAATTTTTTTGATACCATGGCCTGCTTAGCTTCCCAAATACCTACTTCCCTTGCCAATTCCAAAATATTTGTCACCGTACAATGCCTCCATTCAACATCTTATTTACCTCATGATGTTTACCCAATCAGAACTGACACCCCCTGACTCGAGTGACCTTTGGTATAAATAGTACTCTGACTACCTTTCTCTCTCCATCTTACCTCCTAATCTCTCCCATAATGGATAATACACCTTCCTTAAAAAGGTCTCTCATTTTTTCATTCTAGGGGGAATCCTCTAAAAGTTGGGCTTTGATGGTATTCTCTTACGATGCCTCATAAGTTCTGAAATTCCCTATACCATTAAGGAGGTTTATGATGGCATATGTGGAGGTCACTTTAGTGGCCTTGCTATTGATAAGTGTATTCTTCACCTAGGTTATTACTGGCTGAACCTTAACCATGATTGTTGCAACTATGTCAAACATTGTGTAAAATGTCAACAACATTCCAACCTTCATCATACACCCAGTCATGCCTTACAGGTTGCTTGTGACCTTTGGCCCTTCTCTCAATGGGGTTTGGATCTTGTTAGAGAAATCAATCTTCATTCTTCCCAATGCCATCAATGGATCATAACTGCTACCGAATACTACAAAAAATGGGTGGAAGCCATACCACTCATCTCCAAGAAAGCTGAGAAGATATGTGAGTTCATTAACCATCACATCATTTGTCACTTTGGTGTTCCGTATCACCTCATCACTGACAATGGAAAACAATTCAAAAACAAAACATTATAAAAACTTTGCAACACCTTCGGCATTCAGCTTAGTTTCTCATCACCTTATTACCCAAAAACCAATGGCCAAACTGAATCCACTAACAAAACCCTCAAAAAAAATTCTCATGAATGTGGTTGACGATACTTGGAAGGATTGGGATACGCACATTCCTTTTGCCCTATGGGCATACCGCACTAGTATTCACACTTCCACTATAGCCACACTTTTCTCTGGTCTATGGTACAGAGGCTGTTCTACCCCTCAAATTACAGATCCCCTCACTCCACATTTCTCTCCATGACATGCTTACTGATGATGAATTTCGTCAAGACCTCTTAGCACAACTAGAGTTATTAGACGAACGTCATATTAATGCTCTGGATCACCTTCAAGTTTACCGACAACACATCAAACGTGATTATGAAAAATGTGTTCATGAATGAACCTTCCAAGTCAATGACCTTGTCTTGAAATAAAATCAACACGTAACAAAAGCAGAAAAAAGTAAATGGGGGAAAATTCACTCCTAATTGGCTTGGACCATACATCATAACTCATACCTATGGATTAGGTGCCTGTGTTACCTCACCCTTTGTCTTTTTACAAGTTCATCCTTTGAGCACTATCCACTCCATACACCTCCCCAATGATTAAACAAGAATCATGTGAGTACTTGGCACTTGTTATCTCTTCTTGAATATGTGTACCACAGTGCTGCACATAACATGACTCTCATGGATACTTTTCATCTACCTTTAGATGAGATCCCATGGTCATTCCACCTTACCTTTTGAACAAGAGTCCTATCCTCCACTTTGGTCTTGTCCATGAATTCAATGACCTCACATGGGACCCAAACTCCTTGAGTCAAACTTCTAATAAAATATGACTCCCTCAAAAGGACATATTCCTCTCGACAAACTTGTTGCTATAAATAGACTTCTCCCTTGAAGGACAACTATGTGTAGCTTTAAAAAAAACAGAGAGAAACCAAAGCTTCCCGCATCGATCAACTTCACAAAGACCTCAAGGAGTACCATATTCATTATCCCATATAGACTTCCCGCATCGATCATTCTATCAAAACCAGAAACTTTTTACTCATGGACTTGTCCAATGTGACCTAGGACCCCTTTCCCAAGGGCCCTGTCACTCAAAACATATAAAATTAGCTACCTTTCACCCACCTTACCATTTCCACTCTCATTTTCTCAATTACCTCAAGGTACATCTTGGAATTTCGACATTTGGTAATCCTGGGACTACCTTCATCGTAGAACAGTTAATTGTGTAATGCCTTTTGAGTCTTATGTTCATCACCCCCTCTAAGGTATGATCTACTTGGTATGATCCTACCCAATCAGGTGGATTTATTGCCCCCCCTCTTATCTTTTAACCATCTTTGTTTACATTTTGATTACCTTATACAAGACTTGGTCCTTTACGCTTACCTTTGAGGTAATCCTCCCCTTTCACCATAATCACCTTCCCCTACATCATTTTACCTATAATCTACCCACACATATTACACCTAAACCCATAACATGCCCAAAAACCTACCAACTCATTTTCATATTATTCTCTAGTTCATGGGAGAACTCCATCGGCCAGAGGTCCTTTTTCGTCAGGACTATGTAGGTAGCACTCCTAGGGCATGTGGCCCTTAGAGGTTAGCCCGACCATTCTCTACCCTAAAAAAAATTCATCAACCATGCCTAACTCACCATTTACATCACATTTCACATAGTTCCCCTTTTATAACAAAATTGGAAACTAAGCCACATACATAACAAGTTACTTACCACAACATACATTTATTACACCTACCAGTCCTCTATCATCACTATGTAGATATTATACAAAATTTCACATATAACCCATATTATCATTCAGTACAAACAATAATGAATCATAACCAACCCTAACTTGATCCATGCCTAACCAAACCTAACTAAATCCATGCCTATAACCTGACTCAACGATGCCTATAACCTAACTTGATCCACACCTATAACCTGACTCAATCCATGCCTATAACATGAATCAACCATGCCTATAACCTGAATTGATCCATGCCTAACCAAACTTGACTCAATCCATGCCTATAACCTGACTCAATCCATGCCTATAACCTTATTTGATCCATGCCTAACTCACCTAATTCAAACCACATTAAAGTAACAAATCCATATCTCATCTAACACAAACCATAAACCAATGTCATCAACAAATCAAGAAATAACATGAATCTCATCATACAAATCAATAAATGTGTATCTAAATATACATGTCTATCTCATCTTGTCCATCATCTCAAAAATGTTGGCATGCAAGCCGATACGTATATAATGCAAAATGTCATCAATACACAGGCCAATCTTATATATACAAAAAGAATGAATGAATCAATACAAAATATCTTCGGCACGCAGGCCGGTAAATGCTCAAAATATACAAAAAAATCACTCATACATCCTCACTATCTTCGGCACACAGGACGGTATGAAATAAAAAATACAACTACCTTCAGCATGCAGGCTGGCATATATATCCAAAAATCACTAGTATACACCAAAAATCAGGTGACCACATCTTAGCCATCACACTGGATGTCATCCACCTCTATGTCACCTGCACCCTCGGCCTCCTATGTCCTTACTGGCACATCACCTAGCTCTGGTCATTATGCACTAGTGGCCTCTCCCTCATCAGGCCTCAGAACTTTTTGACCTTCCATGCTCTCCACAGTATGTGTGTGGGATATCGTCCTCTCACTGGACACCTGTTGTGCTCTATAATCTCCGTAGGATAGGAAGTCTATCCTGGCCACCATGATCTGATCCTGATAATATCTCACCTCACCTAGGGCATCCCGTAACCTAGATATAGGCATGGTATGTGGTGGTCCCATAGGTCTAGGCCCCTGTACCTACCATGCAGTAGCTTACCCTATGCCAACCTGTGAACTGGGACTAGCACCCTGTGCCTGTGGTGGTGCCCCCTACCTCTATGCCTATATCTGGGCCTGTGAGGCCCCAATATGTGCCTGGGCTATGACCAACTAGCCTTGTAAACCTACCACTTGATCCAGTAAGGCTGTCACCTAACCATCTCTATCTTCATCTCCTCCATCTCCTGCCTCCACCATCTGGACCTGCGAACTAGCCACCTGTACTCGTAGCTCTTCTACCTCTACCTCTGACCCATCCAGTCGTGTCTGCAGTATACCTATTTAGGTAATTAGCATAGCTACCTACCCTTGTAGGGTGTCTCTTTGCACTATAATGATAGCTAGATCCGGTTACCCCGGTCTAGGTGGTATGGATCGTAACTAAGCCACCCACCACTACCTATACCTATCTATACATCCGACGTCATCTATCCGCTGATCCACTAGCTACAGGTAGAGGCCTCTCCACGTCATCTCTCCAATACTGTGGGAAGGATGGAGGAATATCTTTTACAAGCCCCAATTTTTGTCAGACCTTATCTACTAGAATCATCTCATCCTCCTTGGCACAGTGACCCTATATCCACCTCTCTAGCTAAAGCTCAGCTAGCTCCTCATGCATGTGCCTTTATGAGGGGAATCCGACATATGTCCTCTAGATAATGTCCACTCCAGACAACCTCTCCAACAACTACCAAAAATGGGCCACATCATATGTCATCCTATTTGATGTCCACTCTCCTATAACCAACACCCATCTCCTATATCCCACCCACACACATCTCACGGGAAATGCATCTACTGGGGGTATCCCTATAGGTTGAACAAAGAATATGTGCTCGTAGGCCCAACAGTGTAGTATAAATGTTTAACACAAGCTAAACCTACGCAATCGCCCATATGCCCACAGCTCTCGGTATAGCTACACCAAGAATGTTGGTGCCCAGGAAAAGTGTGTCTCATGCACCATCATATTGTGGAGCAGCCCCATTAGTGATCAGGGAAAGCATCCACCCTCTACATCTGGTAGTACATAGCAACACATTGGCTCCATCAATAAAACCACTAGCCTTGTCTCATCTAGACGGGCTTGGTACATCTCGCCATAGCTCAAATTGGTGTTATGGAATCTCAGATCCGCTGCCCCCTCACCAAAAACTATCCTGATCAGCTCCTCTGAGGCCTCGAAGGAGATAGAGTAAACCTGGGCACCCAATATGAGTAACTGTAAAATTTGGAACATGTCCTTTAGGGTGATAGTCATATCACCTGTCGGAAGGTGGAATGTGTTAGTCTTGGAGTCCCATCTATCGATGAATGTGACCATCAAGCTGGGCTACCAAACAACATGTTGGTAGTGCCGAATCCCACTCAAGTCCACTTCCTTCATGTGTTGCAGCTCTAAAGGGGTAGCTAAGCCACGCAATGTCACCAGTAAAGGTGAAACCCTGTCCCGCATGTGTAACTGCACTCTCCCTGCATCTAGTCCAAGAATAAAATTAATCCCTATTTACCATGACCATATTCACTAATTAACATTACACTCCACCCTATTTTTACCCTACCCATCTCAACCACCTAGCCTACATCACTTTTTTACCCTTGTGCCTAAAACCTTGACCGGTACTGGTTTATTCTAACCGACTTCGGTCACCTTTAAATCAACATCGGTCACCTGTTTGGTGACTGATACTAGTTCTACCCAACTGATGCTAGCCAAGCTTGATCGATGCTGGTCACTGTCATGGAAAATTCTGTGACTTCCCAAACCCCCCTTTTCTATAAACCTCCCCTACCCCTTCTACCCCACCTATAATGACCTAAACTCCCCTTAGACCCCTACCCACCCCACCTATAAAATTTACTACCCTCTCCCCCCCTCTTTTTTACCCGTTAGTCCCCCCATACCAAAAAATTTAACTTTGGCCCACCCACACAAAAAAAAACACCCACAAAACCCTACAAATAGAAAATATCACATCCTCTACTCTATCTAATCACAAATCTAGAGTTAGGCACTTACCTTTTCATGCTACTATTGTCTCAGTGGTACGTCTGGCCACTGTTCCAGTGGTTTGCCCGATCCTTCTCCAACCTTTTTCATCACCAAATACCTACTCGCAACCTTCGACCAATCAACTCTCTCGCCTTGATCCAGTGGACCCGTTACTCACCCACCCAATCCTTGTCAAATCAGACTGCTAGCTCACTGTCCCATTTCTTCCCGACACTTTTCTCTCTTTTCTCTCTTTTTTGTCATTTCTTCACTTTGCAAATAACAAATGAATAATAAAAATGTGGATTTTTTTTATCACCCACCCAACCTAACCGACGTTAGTTAGCATTGACTGGCATCAGTCACATGCCCTACCTAACCATCACCATTTTTCCTATACTGACGTCAGTTATCCATGATGCCATCAGTCACCAAAACCTACACATTACCCTTACTTTTCCATTTTACCTCACCCTTTACCTTGCTCCTTTACCCCATCCAACCTTTACCCAACCCATTACCTTACCTTTCCTGACCTCATCACTTCCTACCTCCATTTTTCCTCCTTTGAGGACTTCTTATTCTTTTACCTCTACCTTGGCCTTACCCGTGTCATGACCTAGATATTTAGACCTAGACCATTGCTAGTGACCTTTGACCTCATGTTTTTGCTATACCTTACAACATTATTACATGTGTTGATTGACCTAATTACCTTACCTAGCCTATTGTCATGACCATTTATTCTGACCCTACCTTTGGTGTACTGGAACATACCTAAATGTTCCTGCACCTAACTTACATTGTGTTTCCTAACCATATCCTATACCTTGGATACCGGAGTCACTTCAACCTTGTTTGGATAAACCTATTAACCTTAGATGATTTAGAGTTTTCTTGATCTTCAACTCAGTAGTGTGCTATAATTTATACATGTGCGTGCATTTGACTGTTGCTACCTGTGGCCCTAACCCATTACCTAGATTTCCTGAGTAGACCTTTTACCCTTTTCCCCTGTACCCACTTGCCTTTTTCCTCACATTTACCTTTTATCAAGCCACTTACTGCTTTAGCCTACTACCTCGTCAGTTGCTCGTTTGAGGGGGATCACCTTCACCCACACATGGGGCAACGACATCTTATTTTTGTTAGTGTTGCTTACCAATACAAGCTATGTAACAAAAAGGGGAAAAATTTAGACACTAAAATGAGGTCACACTCCCCTTTGGTCCCTCGACATATAAGCACCCTTTATTATATTAACCAAGCCATGACCCCCCTTCACCCCACTAATATTAATTTAATTAAATTAATGCATTATACTCAGTATATTTATTATTTAAATATTTTATTTAAATAATATCCACACATACACTTCACTTAGACACCTCACCAAGCTAACTCAACCTAAAACCTATTCTTAGTAAGTTTCCATAGCTAACTAAGACTTACCCAAACCCTAAAAATCAATGCCTACATTCCCTCTAACCACAGTCCCACATGCTTACAAGAAGCTCTCAGTATAATCCATGGGATAATGACACAAGATCCAAGGAAATTGGGAGGATCTCCCTAGTTTAGTAAACCTAGGAAATCCCTCCTTGACCAACGTCAGTTACCCCTAACCGTCGCCGGTTAAGCCAGACTACCATCGAGTACCCCTTTTAACCCCTAAACTACCTTATTATCAAGGTTGGAAAATATTAGGAGAAAAGGGATGAGCAAGAATGCATCTCAGAGAGATAACACATCTTCAGAGAGAAAATTCTAGTGAAAACTCCACATCCAAGGAAGGAGATTGAGCATCTTATCCTGCACAGCCATCCCAGCCATGATCTGATCTATCCAAGCAAAGAGGAGTGTATGTGCAGCCCATGTAGAATCTTTTCTTCAGTTGGTGATCACTTGCAACCTTCAAACCCATGATTAGCACCTTCATCCCTCACATGCATAGAATTTTAGGAATGGAATCCAAGTAAGTATAACATCATACTTTCCTGGTTTATTTCATTTCATCATGATTTTATCATCCATTGTTTATCTTGCACCCTATTGACCTTTTCTGACATTTTCACCTCCATATAATCATTAAAACCTCACAAAATCCTACTACATTAACCCAATACCTCACCCTGACTCACCAAATTCCTTTGTGCAATCACAAAGGAGACCACAGCTTATTTTGTGACATTTTTAGATCTCACAGTAACAAGCATTGGTTACACCTAACTGTCATCAGTCACTCCTTACCAACACTAGTCTTTGTATTTTCCCACATAGCCCAGAACAGAGACCTACCCACCAAATTTCATCTCACCCCCATTCACCTATGATCTTCCTGAGACCTTTATCAGACCTGTAGAGACCCAACACCAATCATTTGACCTTTGGATTCTATTCTAGCTTAGCATGTTAGATTAGATCTATTTCTTATTGTGTTTCAAGTGAGATACCTAAATCATTTTAAAATAACAATAGGATTTACTTTGTTTACAGCATTAAATTGTTTAAAATAGTGGACTAACATCCATCTAGGAAGTATCATACTTCCCGGATCTAGCATATGCTAGGTCAGTTCACTGCATCATATTGTTTAATTCCTTTTGGTGGTCTTGTTTTCATTACAGGTAGTTCCTCTTAGCCAAAAGGAAGCTCTCACGATCAGTTGTGGATCCAGAAGTCATATGCACACAACAACCCATCAACCAACATTTGAATAGGTATTCCTCCTACGCCCCTTACCCTATCTATGTTTTGAGTCAACACTTCAAAGAAATGATCTAAGAATCAAGTGAAACAATCACACTTCTTGGATTTAGCATAAGCTAAATAGTCCACTGCCATATATTGTTTAAGTCTTTCCTATGGTTAGTGGTCTTGTGTTCTATTTCAGGTCATTCCTCCTAGAAAATGAATATCTTCAGAATCAGCTTGGTCAACATTAAACTTGTGCACAACTTATCTTTGATTATCACAGGTATTCCTCCTCATCCTTATGTCTTATTTATATTTATCTCTAATTTGCAGTGAAATATTTTGGCACACTAAGCAGAGTGGGAAACCCCATCTTGTGGGTTATTTTCATTTTTCATATAGGGTGCATTTGTGTGTTTATTTCTTTCCTAAAAAATTCACACTAAATTTCTCATTGGAAATATTCTTTTCTTCCTATTTTTCAAAAAGAAATTTGTCCTTTTTGTGGATAAAAAGAACACTTCTTCTCCTCTTCTGTACTAACATTTATTGAAAGTTCATTCCTCTTCCTATTCTCCTTTCACTAAATCTAATATCCTTTTCAATTTGGGAATAAAATTTGTGCATTTCATCCTTTGAGTGTTGCATTAGATCACATATATTTAATTAAAATACATGGTGGAGATCATGACCACTTGGTGATTGGATTTGGATTAAGTGTAGTTCACATTTTTCCACACAATATCCCAAGCCAAACCACTTACACAATTTACACATTTCTTAAACATTTCCCTTCCAGGAAAAATTGCATCAAGGATTTAACCACCCATTGATGATGGGCCCTACTTGGTGTTTTGGCCGATTTTTCATAACAGAGCATGGACCTCATGTACTGAAAGGTATATCAAGAAACTTTAACCAAAACTAACCTAAGACCAACCATAGCTTACTTAAAGATTCATTTTTTGTTATCCATAATATATATTTCATTCATTGTCAGTTTAAAAAGGCATAAGCTACTAAACACTAAAATCTGACACCTAGGATTTACATTTTTGCTAGTTATTGCTTGGCGGAATTGAGTTTTGAGTTGTGAGGATGATTCGTCACTCATTCTTTTATTTCACACTCCATAATCATAACTAGTGTGTTTTGGCTCCTACTTTTGAGTGTGATAGGACATCTTGTTTCCATACACAGAATCTTCTAGATTGGCTCTATTTTGACATAAAATCACTCCAAATAAAAAAAATCTTCATTTTCTCAAAAATATCATGTAACTAGTATCGATCTAGTAACCAGCATCGGTCTAGCAACTGTAATTGGTTCCTTCATCATACTGGCACTGGTTAACTGATTTCTATCGGTCTAATACTAAGTTTTTGACCTATTCTTGTCAAAGATTTTCATTTATTCACATTCACCTCTTTGTATTGTAATCTCTTTCCTGGTCATAAATAATTTTTGAGTCTAATCCCTCTTAAAAAGGACCTCAATTTCATCATATTTTGGAATTTGATTCTCTAATTTTCAAATTTCTTGGTGATCCACAGTAAGTGTGCATCTATCTAGTGTTACTGAACATGTCTTCTTTCAAGGTAATTGTGTACTAGATTACCCAGCCATTATCATCTATGTGAACTTAGATTTCCATTTACTTATGGAGTTGTGCTTGTGTATTTGACCTATTTGTATGGTCTAGATTCTTCTGTGTCCTTACTGTATACATATTGTTACCAAAGTTTTTCAAAGATCAATGAACCTATTTACAGGAGGATATTACCATTCACATGGTTTTAACTAGATGGAATGCCAAGAAGGTTCTAGATATTTTCAAACCAGTGTCCCCTATCCTAGGTGGAAGATTCACCACATTCCATTTATGGACACCCCCTTCCATTTCTTCACCCATGGATGTTCAATAATTTAGCCTATTATACCCAGGAAGTGAGAGAGTTCATGAAACTCCTTGATCATAATACTACGAACCTTGATTATTACATCACCCATTCTTCCACTCAAAACCTTGTCAATTCAAGCCATAATTTGAATGGACTATCTATTTCTCCTTCTCTAGTCCCCACTTCTTTATAGGCCAACACAATGTGTAGCTTATTATCTACTAGGGTCCACCTCAATAATGAAGACTGATATTTTTAATATCATCCAAAATATAAGATGCTTCGTTATCTCTGCACAAATTCTATGACATCTAACACATGGCCTTTGAAAAAAACTTCTAGGGAGGTAGTCTTACCTCAATGAAAGTCTACACTTGCCATCATCTACCCCTAAATCTTATGTAGGAATACCTACAGCATTAGAATATAATATACCCATATTCTTAGCCTAGAAAAGTGTCACTTTGACATCCTTAATGAAATACCCCCTTTTAAGAACCTAGTCAAAATCCTCATACCCGAAGACATTTGCCAAGAATATTACTATGAGGGTCTTCACACAAGATCCTCCCAGGGATATGTGGTACAAACAATAATCCATCCTATTGTTTCAATTCTTATTCAAGGTACATACCACATTTTGTAATCTATTCCCAATGGAAGATATATACACCACCAGCTCATAGTTTATTTATTCAGCACTATCCATACACTAGAAGTTTCGTCTATTCACTTATCTACCCCATCCACCCCCTTATGAATTGAGGGAGGTTCCTCAATCAAATTGCTTTAATGAATCTTAATTAAAGATGATGATTGATAAGATTGGAACATTGAAGCATTATTTTTCAGAATCTCATAATGCCTTGACTTACGATGAAATATGTAACAATCCTATTCATCCACTTGATACCCATTCAATTATTTATTTTGTGATGCAATTGGAAAATGCCTAAGTTCAATATTTAATAGAAATGAAGAACCACAAAAATTATTTGTGGTCATTCATTGAACACGTTTTTTATTTGTATCGTTCACAACAATGCCTTTCTCCTTAGTTTGACCTTTCCCATGTCCTCGACATTGACCTACTGAATAGATTAGTACAATGCTCTAATTATAAGTACTCAATATTCCACTTCAATCAGTTAGATCAAGCCTTCCTTGACCACTTCTCCATCAATATCTCTAAAAATGTCTCCATGACATAATTTATGAATACATTCGTCAGTACAATGATGAGTCTTAATTTATATGCAAATAGGTGAAGTCTCATTAATCAACTCATTTTTTCTAACTTCCACAAACCAAGAATTGATAGAGTTTCACTTAGGGATATTGTCAAAGTCATGATTCCCCAATTCTTAAGCTTAAGGAACAAACATTCTATTTGTTTGACAAGGCATTAACATGGCAATAGAAAAGATCTCATGCCCTTTAATAGAAGAAAATTAAGTTTAAAGCACCTAATTCCAGAATGCTTCGTTTAGGTTGAGTGACTCCCACTCTTATTTATACTAAACCGTAAATTCTTGGGCCAAATCATTCAAAAAGTAGGCTTGAACGAACGATAATAGATGGGAATAAAGTCCTACCAAAAAGAATCAACTTCCACATGTGGCATTTGGTTATTTTAAATCCATCCCTTCTATCATCCATCAAACTAATATCACCAAAAATTTTAATTTGGAAAGGTAATTTTCAATTTCATAATTTCCAGTAAAAGTACACCAAACTGTACAAATGTTATATGTGCCCATAGGAGAACCTACTTCTCAGGATGTGTGAGAAAATGTAGTAATAAAAGTGGTGAGCCATGACTCTTCCACCTAACAAACCACATATTATCTTTTGACATTCATGATTTCTGTAACTTTTTAATATGGATCATAAAGTGATGAATTACTACCGAGTAACTTTCAGTCAAAATGCTCTATACATAGGGGGCATAGTGACTGAAAATTGTCAAAAATATTCAAGAATGTCTACCATCCAAGAAATATTATGATAATGGAGATCATCTTCATAGGAAAACCCATAATGACTTTGTGGGCTCGACATCATAAACCACAAGGTTCAGCATCTATAAGAGCAAACTCTTAACACTCTGAACTATTGTTACTTCCTCCTGAGCATTCAAGTGTTGATATATGATTTCTTCTGTATAAGGATGTGTTCCTTTGATTGTGAAGTCATGCTTGATATGGATTGTATCTTCTTTGCTCTTGAAGATCTTTGACTGAGTCAGGATATGCTTGGACTCTTTTATTTCTTTCATTTTTAGCACCTGAGTTCAATCTGATTTCGGGATGAATTGTGGATTTACCCATCTTTATGACTCAGCCTTGGATCAGTGGCATTGATCCAAGAGATGTTTTAAGTTTATTCTGGATGAACAAAAATTATAGACCTTACGAAGGTTGCAAGGTCTGAATGTGTTGAATAAGCAATTCAGGAGTCTAACTCAGGTTGATCTTGTTAAATGAATTGGTTCCCGATATCGTAATATCAGGAAGGCCTAGACCTTAAGCCAGGTAATAAATTCTGGTGTATACTGCTAGCTTATTATCAATGCCTGATAGAATCCATTTCGGGAATGTTATATCTGTTGGTTCTTATACTGAACGATTCTACTTGTTAGACCTAGACTGGATTTATTAAGGTTAATAACCTAAACCTAAACTATAACCTATGGGTTGGATTAGTGCTAATCTAACCTAGCCCTAAACTATAAGCTAAATGTTCCTAAGGTTAGCGACCTAGCACTATGGAAGTAAGACTAAAGTATTACCTTATGATCTAACCTATGTTTCTAACCTAACTAATGATCATGGATGAAGGGGGACCTATGAAGGGGTGCGAGCCATGGGCGATAGTTTCTATGGCATTTATGAGATGGATAAGGATGAAGGACTTGGGATTTGGTGGAGGTTGTAAATATCTATTGAGACCGACGTGGCAGAGTCGCCAAATCTGGGAATGGTCTTTTGTTTGCATTTGTCAATCGCCAACTATGGCGGTCGGTGGCAATGGAGATTGGGCAGGAATTTTGGAGTTAATTTCATTGATGAACTTCAGTTCCCGAGCACGGATTGCTTGGGAAGGCATGCAAAATGGAAAACTAGTTGGTTGTTTGGTTTTCCATACGCTCCGGTTTTCTCTCTGTTTGATCACTGGTTCTTCGAACCAGTCTACTTGGTGTTGCATGGCAACTATGAGAATAACTAGCTCTTTTCTCTGTCGAGGAAAGTTTATAAGGCATGAGGGTAACAAATTATTGTTGCTGAATCTATCGTGGAAGAAGAGGAGAAGGCTCGAGCTCATTCAGAGGTCTTCTTCAGATTTTTAAAGCGACATTACCAGGCATGATAGGCCCTGACTTTTAAAAATCTTGCTTTACTCTCAAATGCTTTCATTAAAACAACTCTGTTCAGGTGATTTCAGTTCAGTTGGTTTGAAGCAATGTATTGGTTCTTCTTTTCCTGTGGAATTAGGAATCTCGGGGTTTTAGAAGACCTTGTTGGAATGGTTACTGTATTTATTCTTCCTTTTGGTTTCATTTCGATTACAGACCGGCTGTGCTTTTATTGTTGTTGAATCTTGTTGAATATTGCTAAGAATACGTGAAGTTCTTCTGTTTGGAATGCTTGCTGTGATTATACTACTGGAATGTGACTATTGTAGAAGTCCTTACTGAGTTTGTGATTTTGGGTTAGAATCTGTTGAAAGTTTTCAAGGATTAAATACGAAAATGACTCAGTGAGAGTCTTTGTAATGTTTCGTATGTTTTCGACTTCTGTTGAAGTTTTGTAGATGATACTTTTAGCATGATTATGTTGGAATACTTGAAATTGATAGTATGTTACGACTTCTGTAGAAGTTTTGAGAATGTATTTGGTTTCGACTCCTTTTGAATCCTTGAAACGTGAACTATGTTTTTAACTTCTGTAGTAGTTTCTTGTGCTTACTGTTGGAATCCTTGAAATGGGTGGTATGTTATTGACTTCTGTTGAAGCTTGTTGTGGATACTCATTGGTATTTTGAGTCTGTTGGAGTCCTTGAAATGTAACTAGTGTTTCGACTTCTGTGTAAGCTTAGTTGTGAATACTTTGGTATTGACTCAGTTGGAGTCCTTGAAATGTATCTTGTATTTCAACTTCTGTCTAAGTTGGTTATGAATGTTGTTGTTTTGTTAAGAATACTAAATGTTATTGACTTCGTTGGAGTCCTTGAAATGTAATTTATGTTTTAACTTCTGTAGAAGTTTTTGTGTGAGTACTTTTGGATTCTTGAATTGTTGTCGTATGAATTCAACTTCAATCAAACCTTGGTTATAAGTACTGTTGGATTTGACACTGTTGGAGTCCATGATATTGCGTGTTGGCTCGTTTCTCGATTTGAGTCCTCGCTGAGCATGCATATCATTTTGACTCTTTCTTAATATTGTTGTGTTATGTTCAGTTCGATTCTGAGGAATTAAGGGATGGGGTTTTCTTTATGAACTCGACTTGTTGAGCCCTGTTGTATTTCGTAGTAGCTCGACTTCAGATGAAACTTTGAGGAAATTATTGATATGGAATTCGACTTCTGTAAGAGTTGTGATTATTCCTTGAAATCTTCTAATACATTTGCATAATCGAGGGATTTGATTCAGTTGAATGAAGCTGTGCATGTTTGTGTTTAGACTTAGTGTGAATGTCACTGTATTTGCATATGGAACGTCATTTGTTTTAATGTTATCTAGTCTCGTGGCTGACTGTGATAAAGAGCTCCTAGCTGTGCCATGTTAAACGATGGCGATGGGTATATTCATGTTGATGAATGATATGAAAAAGAATTGTTGAGTCTGTTATGGTTGGATTACTTACTATTGCTTGTCGCGAGAGCTCTTGTATTGCTTAAGTAGCTACAGGTGATTTTTATAATTGGATTTAGATGGAACTGTAGTTCTTCTTGTAATCTCGACTATTTAGTCGCATGCCTAAATGTATTTGCATTATTCTAAAGGAGCCGGTACAGTCCAGAACATTATTGATTTAGGATTCTGATTGACTCTGTTTCTTTCTTCTAGACTGTAATTTATATGTTGATGTATAAAAAGTTGAATATGAAAATTCTCTCTATCCTAGTCAGGAAACCTTGTGTGCTTTCTTCTTGCATCCTTTTGCGATCTCTACGGTAAGGGCATAACAAGAATAAACTGTGGTATTGTATGGAGAGACTGGTATAAAATGTGTGTTGCTGTATAAATAGGTATACTTGTCAATACCATTGAAATGTGTTATGATGATAAAAGAATTAAGACAGTGAGCTTGTTGAATGTTTTAACTGCCTTTGAGAAATTGTTAGAAACAATCTTGTAGGAGTTTTGTTGTCTTTAGAATGGTTGTATTCATATGTTCTTAGTCTCTAACATATAGGATGAATAGCCTGATTTAAGTTTGGAATGTGAAGAAATGATTTCATATAAACAGGTTGTTTAATGAGAACAATTGGTGGATTGCAATTGTTTTAAGAATTAGTGCTTATCATGCTCAGTTCACCGAACTGACCCGTGTTGACAATTTTTGCAGATGGTTGCCGTAAGTGGTAAAGGCACGCAGATCTGATATGATGTTCAGATTGTTTAATTTGGTTTTATGATGAATTCCAATTTGATTCTCTAAATGTACTACTTGAAGAAAGATGTTCTTTTGCTGTTGAGTATTGTATCAAATATGCTGAATGCATAAAATGTATTTGATTAGCTTAGAAATGAATGAAATGAGGTATTTGTTACTTATGTGTTTGCATTCGTATCTTGATGGATTGAACTTCTTCGGTTCGAATGATTTTAAGAGCATTGTTATTATTGTATACCTTGGAGACATTTGGGATTCTCTAAGTAAGCTTTGCAAAGATTATGTGACTGAATACTTGTGAATGTTTAGTAGTTCTGTTATGTTCTATCTAAAGCTAAATTGGAATTTAGATCACTGTCTTTCGAGAAGCTAAGGTTAAAATAAACCTCAACAGGAAGCTAAACGGGCTGAATAAATTATTACTTCCTAGTCTTGATCTAAGTCAAGACAACGTTTAATTGGATTTTAATCACTATATCTTAATACTAATAAGTAAGATATATTTCAGTTATGAGAACTGATATAAACCTAAAAGGGTATGGTTAGCAACCTTATGTGAAGATTTAAGGGCTATTGCCCAGTTTCGTTGATTTAGATTTTTGTTTTTCAATGAACTCCTTGATGAGACCTCAAATCTTAATAACTTCTCTTTGTGAAATGGGTTTTAATAAGAAAGGTAATTCTAAGGTGAGGAACCCAGGGGTTGGGAAAAGACTACCCTAAAAGGAGCGTCTTAAAGTATAACTTTAACTCAACGTAAGTAACACCTTAAAGTTAAGTAGATCTTTTCTAGGTGGATTTGAAGGTTGATGGCACAAGTCAACTGCAGGGTTGTACCTTCGAGAAGATTAGGATCTTCTCGAAGATACAACAATGCAGGTGACTTATGGCGACACCCTTTGCATTGATCGTTAAGATTTACACCTTAAACTCGAACAAGTTTTACTCTGGGACTGGTTAGGAATGTGGTCATGATATAAGGCTGCCCTGGAGACTCGGGGTATCTTGACACACTGGGTTAACTAGGGTTGACCCAGTATGTCAGCGTATCCCTAGTCCTTGAGAGCATCCTTATAACATTGTCATATTATTAATCCGTTCCTAAGTGAATAACTTGGGCAGGAGAGACTGACAGAAGTCAGTATAAGACATTCTACATAACATAGGAATGGGGTGAAGGACGTATTCCAGATTGACGAGTATGCCGTCAAGGAATACGATACATAAGCAGTATGTTTCAAATCTTTGGCCAAAGTATCGCAAGCTGCTGATTGCGTTGTCCTATGTCACCTAGTCTAAGGGACGAGATGCCGATGAATAATGGTAACAATTATTCAGATAGGTTCCTTGGACAGAGCATTCTGAATCCCAGATTAGGGAAGAGAACCGCAAGAGTGATGTGTTAAAATAAAAACGCCAACTCTTTGATACTCATGAATAGATCGGTAGATTACCGAGTCATGGAATGAATAGATCGGAGGTACTCCGAGTCATTACAGCTGCATATGGTTATCTGTTATAAGAATGGTTGTTTTGATTTGTGAGTTCTAAATTATGTATTTAGAACTAGGAAGCATTTATCAAAAAAAAAAAAAAAATTACTTGTTCTAATGTACTAAAATGGGGATGTTACATCTTGGTATCAGAGCTGAAGGTTGCAGCTCTTGGACCTATTGTGTCCATAATCTGATAAAAACCTGAATTTTCTTGTAACAGAAAATGGTTAGAACAAGGGGGAACGTTGCGAATAATGCTCCACCTGAAGGAGGGGCAGCAACAACCCAAAAGCTTGATGAGATCCTTGCTGCCCTATTGGACACAAGAGATTGTTTGGCTGTACTTAAACAGCAAGTAATGGGAAATGAGGAGGAAGATGAAGCTGGTAACAACAATCAGCAACCTCCTGAGGACAACCCCGATATGGGTGTTGATAATAATGCTGGAAATGCACCTGTCCAACCAGAAAACAAAAAGGCCAGGTTGGCAGCAGAACTCACTAATGATATAAAAAGGATAAGCCCACCTAAATATGATGGCACCACATTAGGAGATGGAGCTGAGAACTGGCTCAGCGAAATGGAGAAGTACTTTGCAATAAGAAACTTCTCAGAGGAAACCAAAGCTATTTGGGGAGCCTATCAGCTTTCCCACGAAGCATCTTCGTGGTGGGATAGCCGTAAAGCTGAGCTAAATATTGATGAGACCAATATTACTTGGGATCAATTTAAGGGCTATTTTAGGCAACGTTGGCTGCCACAACTTTTCTATGATCAGAAAATGACAGAATTCCAGAACTTAGCTCAAGGGAAGCTAACGGTAACTGAATACTGGGAGCGGTTTACAAAACTCCTCAAGTATGTACCGCAGTATCAAACTGACGAGAAGTTCAGAATACGGAAATTCATCATGGGACTGAATCCCGTGATAGGGGGAGAGGTCGATGTTCACAGTCCAACCACTATGGAAGGAGTTGTTGAAAAGGCCATAAGACAAGAACAGAAATTAAAGGCTATTTCTGCTCATAAAGAGGAAGTGCGGAAGAAGATTGCAAACCCTTCTTCAACTTCACTTGCACCCAAAAAGGGACCATGGAAAAAGTTTGGAAACAGAAGTAAGTTTCCAGGGGATAATAGTAAGAAAACAGTAGCAAATAAGCCTGCTGGAAATGTAAGGGATAATTTTGCCAAAAATTATAACAATGGGCAGAAGCCCTATGGAGGACAACGTGATAATTACAAGGCTGGAGGTAATTTTGAGCCTAAAAAGGGACCTGTAGGAGGCTGCTACAATTGTGGCAAAGACCACTACGCAAATCAGTGCCCTTTGAAGAAGGATGATCGTAATCAGCAGCATAAGATACATGCTGCAGTAGCAGACAAGCAAGCTGAAAAGCAAGTGACACCTATAGAAGTTCCGGGTAAGTTATTTGGCATACCTGTCACTATTCTTTTTGATACAGGAGCTACTGAATGTTTTATTTCTAGTAAACTTGCTTCTAAACTTAAAAGAAAGGCTGGAAAAATGGATAAATCTTGGACTGTACAGTATGGTAATAATTCTGTTCATACAGTGAGTATGTGTCTTTTTGGGGCAGTCCTTGACTTACCTAACTTTTCCACTGAAGTTGACCTCTATGTTACACCTTTGGGATCGTATGACATTGTCATCGGTGTCAATTGGTTAGCTGACCATAAAGCAAAAGTAGACTGCTATGAAAAGAATATAAAATGTTTAGATGATCGGCTGAAAGCAGCAGAGATTCAAGGTGTGAAACGGGAAATTTCAGTTAGAAAACTGTCAGCTATGCAGCTTAAAAAGGCTAAAAACAAAGGATGTACCCTTTATGCAGTAAAGATATCTGAATTTTCAGAAGAAGATGGTGATTCCATGAAACGATTTCCTCTGTTGCAAAGTTTCAAAGATGTTTTTCCGGAGGAATTACCAGGTTTACCACCCAAGAGGGAATTTGACTTCACCATCGAAATCAAACCAGGAACGGAACCTATTTCCAAAGCACCTTATCGGATGACTACTACAGAGTTAGTCGAGCTTAAGGCACAATTGCAAGAACTTTTGTCTAAAGGTTTGATTAGACCAAGTGTTTCACCTTGGGGAGCGCCAGTAATATTTGTGAAAAAGAAGGATGGAACACTTAGGCTGTGTATTGATTATCGGATGTTGAACAAAGCAACAATCAAGAACAGATACCCACTTCCAAGGATCGACGATCTATTTGATCAGATGCGTGGGGCAGCGGTTTATTCTAAGATAGATCTTCGATCTGGTTATCATCAATTAAGGATTAGAGAAGAAGATATTCATAAAACAGCTTTCCGAACAAGGTACGGACATTATGAATTCACGGTTCTACCCTTTGGATTAACTAATGCACCCGCAGCTTTTATGAACTTAATGAATAATATCTTTCAAGAATATTTGGACAAGTTTGTACTTGTATTCTTGGACGATATTCTCATTTATTCTAAAAGTGTTGAAGAGCACAATGAGCATTTGAAGATAGTTTTGGGAATTTTGAGAAAAAGAAAGTTGTATGGTAAGTTATCCAAATGTTCTTTCTTTGATACAGAAGTTCACTATTTGGGTCATGTCATTAGTAAAGAAGGAATTGCTGTAGATCCTTCAAAAATAGTGGCAATAACTGAGTGGCCTGCACCAAAGAATGTGCACGAAGTAAGAAGCTTCATGGGTCTTGCTGGTTATTATAGAAAATTTGTTAAGGATTTTTCTAAAGTGGCTGCACCGATAACTTCATTGCAGAAGAAGGATAAGAAATTTATTTGGAATGATAAGTGTGAAACTGCTTTCAAAAGTCTGAAAAGTCAGTTGACTTCCGCACCTATTTTAGCTGTACCAGACCCTAATGGGAGCTTTACTGTTGTAACGGATGCTTCTGGGGAAGGCCTTGGAGGTGTTTTGTTACAAAATGATCAAGTCATAGCATATGAAAGTAGAAAACTTAAGTTACATGAGCTGAATTATGCTCCTCATGATTTGGAGCTTGCTGCCATTGTTCATGCGCTTCAAGTCTGGAGACACTATTTACTTGGGAAACCTTTTGAGTTGAAAACTGATCACTTAGGACTGAAATATATTTTCACTCAGCCTAATCTAAATGCCAGACAGAGAAGGTGGTTAGAATTTTTATCTCAATATGATTTTGATATTAGCTACATCAAAGGGAAAGAGAATAGGGTAGCAGATGCTCTAAGTCGTAGGAAGCACATTTCTGCTCTTATAACATTAAGAACTCAGTTTAAGGATGAGGTAAAAAGTGCCTCAGAATCTGATATATACTTTCAGCAAGTAAAAGCAGCGCTTGCTGCAGAACCTAATGATGAAAGGTATAAAGGTTTTCATTTTGATAATGAAGGAATCTTACGTTATGAAAACAGGGTATACGTACCTATGCTGAACGATTTGAGAAAGAAGTTGTTAGTTGAATTTCATAATTCACCCTTCTCTGGACACCCGGGTATCACAAAAATGCTTGCTGATCTAAAACAACAATACTTTTGGAAAGGTATGAAAAAGGATGTTATTGATTTTGTGACTCATTGTCTGGAATGTCAGCGGGTTAAGGCAGAACACATGCACCCTGCTGGACTATTATATCCCCATAGCATACCGCAGTACAAATGGCAAGTAATAAGCATGGACTTTGTACAAGGGTTACCTATGTCCAGGAATAAACATGATGTTATCCTGGTAGTTGTAGATAAACTAACTAAGGTAGCTCATTTCATCGCTGGAAATCTAAAGGATGATTCACCAGTGTTGGCCAAAAGATTCGTGCACGAAATTTTCAGGTTACATGGTGTACCAGGAATTGATTATATCTGACAGGGATCCTAGAATGACGTCAAGATTTTGGCAAACGCTTAATACAGCTCTTGGAACGAAACTAAACTTCAGTTCTGCATATCATCCGGAAACGGATGGACAAACAGAGAGAGTAAATCAAGTGTTGGAAGATATGTTGAATGTATTGCATGGATCAACAGTATAAATGGGAAGAGTATCTTCCACTAGTTGAATTCGCATACAACAACACTTATCACTCATCTCTTAAAATGGCACCTTTTGAAGCACTTTATGGAAGGAAGTGCAGAACCCCTGTTAGTTGGGATAGTATTGAGGATAGAGTGGTAATTGGACCAGAGATCCTCACTGAAATGGAACAGCAAGTAAAGTTGATTCGTGAACGATTAAAGGAAGCAGCAGATAGGTAGAAGAGCTATGCTGACCTTAAGCGGGTTGATCGAAGGTTTGAGCTTGGTGAGAAGGTTTTTCTTCATGTTAAACCCAGAAAGAGTTCTATAACTTTTGGCAAGGCTGCCAAGTTGTCACCTCGTTACGTGGGACCTTTCAAAATTGTCGAAATAATCAATCCTGTAGCTTATCGATTAGCATTACCACCTGCTTTGTCTCGCATGCATGATGTTTTCCATATTTCTTTGCTTAAGAAATACGTTTCAGATTTATCACATGTCTTAAATTGGAATTCCTTGCAGGTCCAAGACCCAGGAATAATCGTGGTTAAACCCACACGAGTGCTGGAAACTCACCAATTGCATTTGAGAAATCATGAAATACAGCAATGTAAGGTCCAGTGGGACCAGTTTAACGAAGAAAGTGCAACTTGGGAAAATCTGGAAGAGATGAAAATTTCTTTTCCTTTTCTTTTTCAACAGAATGAAATCTGTTGACAAAACATTTTTTTTTATGAACTTATCTTTTTCATGTCTATATGAAAGCCAGATTGAGGCAAACATTATTCAGTCTGAATAAAATGTATCGTGACATTGATTTCTGGAACTATTCAAGTTGGAAATAGTCACATTGTATTGTGAACTAATAAATTGGTTGACCTGAAGGTAAATCAAATATGTAATCATCGGACGATGAATCTTTTAGGAGGGAAGCATGTAACACCCTGAACTATTGTTACTTCCTCCTGAGCATTCAAGTGTTGATATATGATTTCTTCTGTATAAGGATGTGTTCCTTTGATTGTGAAGTCATGCTTGATATGGATTGTATCTTCTTTGCTCTTGAAGATCTTTGACTAAGTCAGGATATGCTTGGACTCTTTTATTTCTTTCATTTTTAGCACCTGAGTTTAATCTGATTTCGGAATGAATTGTGGATTAATCCATCTATATGACTCAGCCTTGGATCAGTGGCATTGATCCAAGAGATGTTTTAATTTTATTTGGGATGAAGAAAAATTATAGACCTCACGAAGGTTGCAAGGTTTGAATCTGTTGAATAAGCTATTCAGAGTCTAACTCAGGTTGATCTGTTAAATGAATTGGTTCCCGAATCGTAATATCAGGAAGGCCTTGATCGTGGGCCAGGTAATAAATTCAGATACATTTATTCAACTAAGCTTATTACAGTGCTGGAGTAGAATCCCTTTCGTGAATGTTTTTACCCTGTAGGGTTCTTATACTGAACATTCTACTTGTTAGACCTAAACTGGATTTATTAAGGTTAATAACCTAAACCTAAACTATAACCTATGGGTTAGATTATTGTTAATCTAACCTAGGCCTAAACTATAAGCTAAATGTTCCTAAGGTTAGCAACCTAGTGCTATGGAGGTTAGACTAAGTATCATCTTAAATCTAACCTATGTTTCTAACCTAACTAATGATCATGGATGAAGGGGGACCTATGAAGGGGTGCGAGCCATGGGCGGTAGTTTCTATGGCATTAAATGGGATGGATAAGTATGAAGGACAAGGAATTTGGTGGAGGTTTCAAACGGCTAGTGAAAGCTGATGTGGCAGATTCGCCAAAGTTTTGGAAATGGTCTTTGACTTGAATTTGTCCATCGCCAACTATGGCGGTCGGTGGCAATGGAGATTGTGTGGGAATTTTGGAGTTAATGTCAATTAATGAACTCGGTTTCTGAGCACAGATTTCTTGGGAAGGACATGCAAAATGGAAAACTAGTTGGTTTGTTTGGTTTTTGATGCGCTCCAGTTTTCTCTCTGTTTGATCACTGGTTCTTTGAACCAGTCTACTTGGTGTTGCATGGAAATTATGAGTGTAAATCACTCTTTTCTCTGTCAAGGAAAGTTTATAAGGCATGGAAATAACAAATTATTGTTGTTGAATCTAACGTGGAAAAAGAGAAGAAGGCTCGAGCTCTTTTAGTGGTCTTCTTTAGATTTTTAAGCAACATTACCAGGCATGTTAGGCCCTAACTTTTAAAAATATTGCTTTCTTTCAAATGATTTCATTAGAACAACTCTGTTCAGATGATTTTTGGGATCAGTTGGTTTTTATGGTAGCTTTGTGTGATTTAGTTTTTGTATCTTCTTACTGGTTTGATTTTTCAGTTGAACCCTTGCTGGGTGTGCATTTTGTTTCGTTCGGATGTATTATCTTGTTGTGTTTTATTCCGGATGGATTTTGTAGTTAAGAAAATTATGAATTCGTATAGGAATGAATGTTTTCTTGTTTGATTCAAGTCAATACCTTGTTGTACTTGTTGAAAATGATACTGTTGGATTTCTTGAATGTACAGACTTCTGTTCTGTTGTGAGAATATATGTTATGGTTGCTGAATCATGCTAAATAGTGTTCTTGCTGTGTTTATAGTATTTGAATGCGACTTTGTAGAAGTTTTCCCCCCTTGTGTTGCTGTTTAGACTTGTTTTGCAATATATTTATGATGACTCTGTGGAGTCCTTGGAATTCTATAACTTCTGTAAAGTCATAAATATGTTTGAGGGGTTGGCTTCTGTAGAAGACCAGACTTGTGTTTCGTCTTCTGCTCGTGAATGTTATATGTTTTTGAATATTGTTGGAATCCTTGAATAGATAGTTTTTTTAACTTCTGAACTTGTATATAGAAGATATGAAATCCAGTCAAGAGTTGTGATACTATTATGGCCCTGTTCGATTCATATTATTGATATCTTGTATTTTGGCTTCTTAGAAGTTAGGTAATGCCATACGTTTCTACTTCTAAAGGAGTTCAGATGTGAATACGGTATGTTATTGTTTTGGTTGGAATTCTTGATTTGATATGTATCTTATAACTTCTGTAGAAGTTTATTTGAAGAATATGGATATCCTTTTGATCCTGGAGGTGTATATTATGTTTTCTTTCTGAATAATCTTTGTGAATACTGTTGTTATGGAATCAATTTATTTGTTGTCATATGAATAACTTCACAATATAAGTAGTGGTTGAATTTGACTCCCATGATATTTGTGTGTTGGCTCGAATTTTTTTCCTTGAATTAGATTGAACTATATGTTGATGAGTATACTCAGTGGGATTGTTCTTATGTTTGAGCATGATTATGTCTGTAGCGTGAAAGCTCATGTGCTTGACTGAATAAAGAGCTGTACCTTGGCGATGGCGTTGGATTGTTTGTTGACTAATATGGTTGGAGTCTATTTGATGGATATTCATCACTGTAAGAGCTGTTGATGCAAAATCACAGCACCCCTGGACGCACATCAGGCTTCTAGGTTGATGTTCAGGCATCCAGTGTGATTGCACAACATGGAAACCTCTCTCCAAGCGTGGGACTTGTGAAACCGAGAGAGGAATCTCCAGAGAAGGCTGGTTCCTGCTCCTAAACTACCTGCCACAAGCTATTCCAGTGCAGGCAAGCTAATCTAATCCTAATCTAACCATGCCAAGGAGACAGAGAGAGAGAGAGAAGGGAAAAAACAGCAAAAGCCTACACTAAAACGGTGATACACCAGAGAAGGAGAATGTTGAACATCTATCAAAACTGCCATGGGACAAAGAGAGGTGAGCAATGGGAAGGATGGACAGATGCATCACAGGCCCAAGGATAGATTTCACATAGAAAATGTCCCAAAACTCCATGAACACAGCTCCATACCTGCAATGAACATTCGAACATGCACAGATACCTGCAATGAAGACAGGCAAGAAGAGAACAAGCAAAAACGAGAGAGGATGGACAGATGCATCACAAAACACGTTTTGTTGCTCCAGAAGTTTGCACAGAACATCATTCCATTAGTAAAAGGCAAAAACGCCATTACAGAGCAAGGGAGGAGGCTCGAACTCCATTTTCAACCCTAGAGAAGAAAAGAAAGGAGGGCAGAGCAGAAAGAATGAACAACTTTTTTAAAATGAGCCAAATCTGGCTTTTTACATTGCATGGGTCGAGCCCAGGGGACAGAAAACGTGGGAAAACATGCAAGCCCATTCCTCATTGACTGCAGATGCATTAAATCAGCATGGAGGACCTTACCAACCCATACCATGCCATCTTTGACCGATTAGGAGAATGTGACTGGTATTAATTGACCGATTCTGGCTGCAGGAGAATGCGACCCATTCTGCATTAAAACTGGTCGCTGAAATGTCACTTCTGGCCATGAACACGCGTCAGATCCGTTTCTCGATTTTCTCTCTTCAATACTGCACCAAAACTCGAGATTGATCCCTAGAATCATGTAGAGAATTTCACAGCTTTCCGTTGATATAAAGAACGTGGAAATCCGAGCTCTGGATCAAAAGATATGGCGATCTGAAGATTTAGGGCACGGAACAGACCAAAACGGATTTTGAAATATTTTCCCGCGCTCTGCCACCTGGATGACACGTGGCAGGCTCTGATTGGACGAGCAATTCTCTCTCCTCCACCTTTCGGCGGGCTTTCCTTTTGAATTTTCCTTGTGGGCCCTTAAACTGGGACACGTGGCACTATCCCATTGGTTCGGTTCGAGCGCTCGAAAACTTTCACCCTTTGACTTTTTGACTTTTCTCCTTTGACACGTGGCACGTGGTGATTTCTCATTGGTCCTCGGCCCCTTCGGCTCCTTCGCGTACTTCACCTTCCATTTGTCCCGGATGTCCCATTTGATTTTGGGCCCTTTGTGCTCATTTCGGCGAACCGGCCGGTTCGCGTCCATTTGTCCCGCTTGTCCCACTTGATTTTGGACTGTTTGTGCCTCATTTCGGCCGGTTCGGCCGGTTCGCGTCTTGTCCCGGATGTCCCATTGTGTTTCGGACTGACTCGACCTTTTTTGCCCGATTCGGGCCGGTTCGCGCCTTTTTTCCCGCTTGTCCCAATTGCTTTTTGACTGCTTGTGCTCATTTCGGCTGATCCGACCGGTTCGGGTCTTTTTGTCCCAAACGTCCCGAGCAACACTTAGCCAATTTTTCTTCCTCTTTCGGCCGGATCGGCTTTTCGCACCCGCCGCGTACTTCTGGCCCGATTGTCCCAAATGCAATTTGGGCCGCCTGGAGGCTTTTCGGCCGATCCACGCGCCTTGACTGTCCCAAATGTCCCAGTTGCTCCCTTGAGCAGGACTTAGCCAATTTTCACACTTTTTTCTGGATCAACCTACTTGCCTTTCTGCAACCTTTTTTCGCATTTTCTCAGAGCTTGCTCCTTCCTTCTTTAGCCTGGGGAGTTAGAAAAATTCCTGAAGGGACCCTAGAAACCTGATGTTTGGCCTCTGAATCAATCAATTTTCCTGGGACTTGAATATTCTGATGCATGCTATCAAAATTACCCTGGGGGGGGGAATTTTGGATAACAGTTTGGCGACTCAGCGGGGTCATCTGCCTGCTAGATGAAAAGACCAGTAGCCTGAAGCAATCCATTGGGCATGGAGTCATAAGCAAGCCTGAAAACTGATCTGAACTTTGAAAATCTCCCCTCTGAGCCACTTGGAAACCCACCGGGCATGGAGTTGTTCTCACCAAAAACCACTGAAATGAACTGTGCAAGAGCAAAACCAGCAACACCAAAAACTATGTACAAAACTGAAAATCATACATGCCCCAAATGGAACATGCAGAGTGTGCACAAGCACTTCTTCTGCTGAAAGCAAATCTACCTACTCTACTCTAACTGGAAGCAAAGGCAAGCTAAACAAACCCTGCAACTGGTTGTGAGAAATAGCTTCCTTTCTTCAAAATTGGCAGCCATGCAATTGATTTGGCACTGATCATGGCTGTTTGGATGGATGGAAAATCAACAAGAAGCTGGTCTTCTATCCAAATCATCAAGGTATCAACTGAAAAATCCAATACCTCTTTTAGTTGCTCTGCATTTGGATTGGAGAGGTATGGCAGCTGATCCTTGGTACTTTGTAGCTCATCCTCATGCTCAGAAGCAAGCATGACTGGTTGTGGCTTCTCCTTTGGCTCCAATGAAGCCAAATACCTGATTGGGCAAGGTCTGATCCGTTTGATATGCCCATAGCTCTGATTTTCAACTCCAAGAATGGAGTCTTCTTGTAGACCCTCTTGAATGGATGATGTGGAAGAAATGGTGAAATTCTTCTGTCCTTTCTCTTCCTCCAATGAAGAACATGGAAGATTTAAATCTTCCAATTTTGATCCCAAAGAGCTGCTGTAAGATGCAGGCTGCTGCAAATGAAAGCTCTCCTTCATGGCAGCAGGCTCTGGTGTTTGGAATGTGGATGATGAAAGAGAGAAAGGTGAAAGCTCAACCGGCTCTTCTCCATCAAAACAGTCCTCCAAATCTGACAGGTAAACTACCTCATTGCTGTCCTGCTGCTCGTTTTCAACTTCCTCCATGGTGTCCTCTTGATCTGCAACTTGACCACCATGGTTTCCTTCACTCTCCAATATTGAGTTTGAGAGATCAAACTCCTTTTCAGTGCTAGAACTTGAGAGAGATGAAGTGGAAAGAAGAACTGAAGGTTCTCCTGTAGCCTGCTTTGTGCTCAAAGCCCTTGGATCTGCACTTTTCTCCTCCATAGCTAGATTGTGCTCCTCTTCTTTTGGATTTGGAGCAGCTTCTCCTTCCTCCAACGTTTGAAGACAGTCTTGCTCTTGATTGAACTCCTCCTCCAGCATGAAGTTTGTCAAGTCAAACTCTTCAATTTGCTGCTCTAGAGGACAAGTTGGGACTGCAAGATCTTCTTCTTCTGCTGCAAAAAATCAGTCCTCACCACCATTTGTTCTCCAACCTTAGCCTCTTCTGTAGGCTTAACCATCAAGGGGATCTTTGTCATCCCAAATTTGAGAGCCCAACTCTTCAGATTTTGAATTTCTTCATCTTTGTTGGCTCTCTCTTTTTGCTGTTGTTTTCCTTGACTGGCATTCTGATTTTCATCCTCCCAACATGGATTTGGGAATGCAAGAGGAGGGATGGGTTGAAACTCAACTGATTTGACATTTTTTTGTGGTGGTGGAGGCAATGAAACCTCTTGTTTCTTTGGAGGAGGGGGTATTTCTGTTAGCTCTTGTGGAGGGGATGACTGTTTGGAAGGGAAAAGGAAAGAAGAATCGAGATGTGGTGGAAGACTGAGAGGTGGAGGGATGGATTCAACACTTGGGACAACAGATGGAGGGTTTAAAATTTGCAGGTCCAGATGAGATGATGCTGCTTGAGTAATGGGAAGAGAGAAAAGGCAGATGATGGTGTAGAACTTACCCATTGACAAGGTTGTTCAACAACAAGTGTGTAGGCCTCTATCTCTGCTGTCCATTGTGCAAGTTGGGGCAGCATCTTTATCATGAAGTCCAGCTTCTCCTGAGGGCTGTAATGCCTTGGAAAAGGTCCCACCCATGGACAGGGTGCTCCATAACCGATTCCAAAAGCTCTCATTTGAGCTGTTGCTCTGGACTACACCATCCCCACCTCCATCTTTTGGATTTTCTCCAACAGACCAGCATCTTGGATCTGATGGTCTTCATTGTATGCATACTCTTGCTCTTGGAAAGCTCCATAGCCAAACTGACTTTGGCACTGCTGCTCATATGGGTATGCATGCTGATCTGGAGGATTTGTAAAACGTGTTGGAGGTGGAATATACTGTTGTTGTTGATGTGAATTCCATGATGGAAATGAAGTCATGATTGCACAACTTCATGGAATGGAAAAGAATGAAAGGGATGGAAAGAAAGATGGATGAAAATGGATGATGAATGGAAAGGAAGGTCTGCAACTTCAGAGATGGTTGTTGACCAGATGGAGTCGCCAGATGTGTTTGCAAGTGCCTCCAAAGGCTGAAATCTTCACAGGAACACACCAACCTACAAAAGATGAAGTGAAAGACCTCTAAGGTCCCACTGGGCGTGCCAAAACTATTGATGCAAAATCACAGCACCCCTGGATGCACATCAGGCTTCTAGGTTGATGTTCAGGCATCCAGTGTGATTGCACAACATGGAAACCTCTCTCCAAGCGTGGGACTTGTGAAACCGAGAGAGGAATCTCCAGAGAAGGCTGGTTCCTGCTCCTAAACTACCTGCCACAAGCTATTCCAGTGCAGGCAAGCTAATCTAATCCTAATCTAACCATGCCAAGGAGACAGAGAGAGAGAGAGAGAGAAGGGAAAAAACAGCAAAAGCCTACACTAAAACGGTGATACACCAGAGAAGGAGAATGTTGAACATCTATCAAAACTGCCATGGGACAAAGAGAGGTGAGCAATGGGAAGGATGGACAGATGCATCACAGGCCCAAGGATAGATTTCACACAGAAAATGTCCCAAAACTCCATGAACACAGCTCCAGACCTGCAATGAACATTCAAACATGCACAGATACCTGCAATGAAGAGAGGCAAGAAGAGAACAAGCAAAAACGAGAAGGATGGACAGATGCATCACAAAACACGTTTTGTTGCTCCAGAAGTTTGCACAGAACATCATTCCATTAGTAAAAGGCAAAAAACACCATTACAGAGCAAGGGAGGAGGTTCGAACTCCATTTTCAACCCTAGAGAAGAAAAGAAGGGAGGGCAGAGCAGAAAGAATGAACAACCTTTTTTTTTTTTGAAATGAGCCAAATCTGGCTTTTTATTGCATGGGTCGAGCCCAGGGGACAGAAAACGTAGGAAAACGTGCAAGCCCATTCCTCATTGACTGCAGGTGCATTAAATCAGCATGGGGGACCTTACCAACCCATACCCTGCCACTTTGACTGATTTTAGAGGAGAATGCGACCCATTCTGCTGAAATGTCACTTCTGGTCGTGCGAATGTCACGCGTCTGGCCATTAACACATCAGAGCCATTTCTCGATTTTCTCTCTTCAGACTACACCAAAACTCGAGATTGATCCCAGAATCGTGTAGAGAATTTCACCAGCTTTCCGTTGATATAAAGAACGTGCAAATCCGAGCTCTGGATCAAAAGTTATGGCGATATGAAGATTTAGGGCACAAAACAGGTGAAAACGGATTTTGAAATATTTTCCCGCGCTCTGCCACCTGGATGACACATGGCAGGCTCTGATTGGACGAGAAATTCTCTCTCCTCCACCTTTCGGTGGGCTTTCTTTTGAATTTTCCTTGTGGGCCCTTAAACTGGGACACGTGGCACTATCCCATTGGTTCGGGCTCGGTGCTTGAAAACTCGCCCCTTTGACTTTTTGACTTTTCTCTTTTGGCACGTGGCGATTTCTCATTGGTCCTCGGCCCCTTCCGGCTCCTTCGCGCCCTTCGCGTCCATTTGTCCCAGATGTCCCATTTGATTTTGGGCTCCTTTGTGCTGATTTCGGGCAAACCGGCCGGTTCGCGTCCATTTGTCCCGCTTGTCCCATTGTCTTTTGGACTGCTTGTTCCATTTTCGCCCGGTTCGGCCGGTTCGCGTCTCAGATGTCCCACTTGTCCCATTGTGTTTCAGACTGACTCGACCTTTTTCGGCCGGTTCGGCCGGTTCGCGCCTTTTTGGCCCACTTGTCCCAATTGCTTTTTGACTGCCTGTGCTCACTTCGGCCGATCCGGCCGGTTCGGGTCTTTTTGTCCCAAACGTCCCAGCAACACTTAGCCAATTTTTCTTCCTCTTTCGGCCGGATCGGCTTTTCGCGCCCGCCGCGTACTTCTGGCCCGATTGTCCCAAATGCAATTTGGGCCGCCTGGAGGCTTTTCGGCCGATCCACGCCTTGACGTCCCAAATGTCCCAGTTGCTCCCTTGAGCAGGACTTAGCCAATTTTCACACTTTTTCCTGGATCAACCTATTTGCCTTTCTGTAACCTTTTTTGCATTTTCTCAGAGCTTGCTCCTTCCTTCTTCAGCCTGGGGAGTTAGAAAAATTCCTGAAGGGACCCTAGAAACCTGATGTTTGCTCTGAATCAATCAATTGCCTGGGACTTGAATATTCTGATGCATGTTATCAAAATTACCCAGGGGGGAAATTTTGACAACAGTAACCAGTGTGTCAACTGATCTGTATAAGCTTGGATAGGTGAATACTTATTGATATTGGCTCTGTTGGAGTCCTTAATATGTATCATGTATTTACACTTTTGTAGAAGTTTAGTTGTGAAGACTGTTGGTGTTGAATCCTTGAGTTTTCGTATGAAAATTTCTCCATGGCTATGAGCTTCTTGTTGCGATTCAGTAGCCCTGATAGAGTATACTCCATGAACATACTCAAGAAGCCCTGACTATGGCTCGACTTTTGATCTAGTCTGTGTTTTAATTTTTAAACTCGACTCTGTATGAGTCCTTGATTGTATTCGTATTATCTCGGCTTGGATGAAACTTTGTTGAAAATAATGAAATGATGATGACTTCTATGAAGATCTTGTTGTGGTTATTATTTTTTGAAAACGATGCTTCTAATTTAAGACCTTGTTGTATAATAGTAGGGATTGGATTAGCTGAATGAGGCCATGCATATTGTTTTTCGACTCAAGGTGCGTGAATGTCGCTGGGTTGCAAACGGATACATATAGATCTGTTATTGTGTTATCTTAGTTTCAAGCTTGACTAATAGACCAACCAAAAGTTCACTAGGCTGTGCCATGACAGGCGATGGCATTGGATATTTTGCATGTTGTTGAATAATATGGAAAGAAATTGAACCTACATGGGTTGGATTATTTTATTAATGCTTGTATGCGTGAACTCTTGAATTGTTTAATAGCTACATGACATTTAATATTGGAATTCTGATGAAGCTGTAGTATCTTCTTGTGTTTTCAACTGATTTAGTCGCATGCGTAAATGTAAAATTACTGAAGGGAGAAGACGGTACAGTTCATGAATGATTGGGAAGTTAGGATTATGAATGTCTCTATTTCTTTCTATGATCAAACTGTTAATGTTATGTTGATATCTATAATAAATGGAATAGGATAAGTTATTCTCTTCTTATCAGGAAAACTATGAATGTTTTCTTCTCTTGATATCCTTTTGAGATCTCAACGGTAAGGGACTGTAACAAGAATAAACAGTGGATATTGTATGGAGAGACTGGAATAAAATGTGTGCTGCTATATAGGTTTACTTGTCAATACCATTTATGTATGTTAAAAAGGAATGATGTAAAGAATTATAAACTACCTTGTGGACTTGTTTGAATTTTGTTGAAATACGATGAGAAATTGATTTTTAGAAAAAAATTATTAGGATTTTTTAACTTGGAGATAGATGGATGGGATGTTTTGGAATTATTTTGTTCTTCTTAGTCTCTAATATTATCATTGAGTCATCTAAGAAATATTTAGGACTAGACAGCTATAATAAGTTTGCATTCCTATTGAAAATTGTAAAAGATGATTTCATTTAAACAGGTTGTTATGATGAAACAATTGGTAGATATGCAATTGTTTTAAGAATTAGTGCTTATCATGCTCAGGTGATCACAGAACTAGACCCGTGTTGGCAATTTTAAGATGGTTGCCATAAGTAAGTAAAGGCACTAGCATGATCTGATATAATGATCAGATTATTTAATTTGGTTTTATGCCCAATTACAATTTGATTCTCTAAATGTATTACTAATGAAGGAAGATGTTCTACTTGCTGTTGAGTATTGTATCCAAATATGTTGAATGCATAAGTTGTATTTGATTAGCTTTGACAATGAATGAAATGAAGGGATTTGTTACTTGTATATGGTTGCAACTGTATCTTGATGGATTGAACTTCTTTGGTTCGGAATGATTTTAAGACCATTGATATTATTGTATAACTTACAGACATTTTTGAATTCTCTATGTAAGGGGAATGCAAAGATTATGTGACTGAATACTTATAAATTGTTTAGTAGTTCTATTATGTTCGATTTAAAGCCTATTGTAATTTAGATCACTGATTTTTGAGAAGCTAAGGTTAAAATAAACCCTTTCAAGAAGTGTGAACGGGAAGAGTAATCTGTTACTCTCTAACCTTGATATAAGTCAAGACAACATAATGAATGTTTTTAAAATCACTATATCTTATCACTAATAAGTAAGATATATTTCAGTTTTAAAGATCTGGAATAAACCCAAAAGGGATAAGTTAGCAATCTTATGAGAAGACTTGGGGTTACTACCCAATTTCAAGTAGATTAAGATTATTGTGAAACAATGATCTCCTTGTTGGAAGACCTCAATCTTATTAAACTTCTCTTTGTGGAATGGGTAATAATAAGAAAGGCAATTTTAAGATGAGGAACCCAGGGGAGTAAGATAAGACTACCCTAAAAAGGAGTGTCTTAAAGTATAATTTAAACTCCACGTAAGTAAAACCTTAAATCTTAATTAGATATTTTCGAGGTGGATTTGAAGGTTGATGGCACAAGTCGATTGTCAGGGTTGTACCTTTGAGAAGATTAGGATCTTCTCAAAGATACAACAATGCAGGTGACTTATGGCGACACCCTTTGCATTGATCGTTAAGATTTACACCTTAAACTCGAACAAGACGTTACACTGGGACTGATTATTCCTTAGAACATGGTTATGTTATGAGGCTACCCCAGGAGACTCGGGGTACCTTGACACACAGGGTTAAGTAGGGTTGACCCAGTATGTCAAGTATCCCTAGGGGAGCATCCCTATAACATGGATCATATTATTAATCCATTTCTGAGTGAATAACTTGGGGTAGGAGAAACTGAAGAAGTCAGTATAAGACATTCTATATAACAATCAAGAATGGGGTGAAGGACATATTTTGATTGATGATTATGTCGTCAAGGAATACTAGACATAAGCAGTATGTTTCAAATCTTTGGCCAAAGTATCACAAGTTGTCATGATTGCATTGTCCTATGTCACCTAGTCTAAGGGACGAGATGCCGATGAATAATGGTAACAATTATTCAGATAGGTTCCTTAGACATAGCATTTTGAATCCCAGATTATGGAAGAGAACCACAAGAGTGATGTGTTAAAATTAAAAATGCCAACTCTTGATACTCATGAATAGATAGGTAGATTACCGAGTCATGGAATGAATAGATCGGAGGTACTCTGAGTCATTATAGCTACATATGGTTATCTGTTATAAGAATGGTTGTTTTGATTTGTGAGTTCTAAATTATGTATTTAGAACCAGGAAGCATTTATCACAAAAAAATTACTTGTTCTAATGTATAAAAATGAGGATGTTACAGAAATAATTTTCTATGGTGACTTGAAGATAGTGTTCATGTTTTACAAGGAGCCTAGGAAAAATAAAGCTAACGTTTGACTAGGCCCTAATGTAAATGTGTTCAAAGATTAGTGACTACCCCTAAGTGAAATGAAAAATGTATCTCCAAGGTATGAATAAATCACAATGTGAGAATAATCCAATGTGATAGAGTGATAAATATTACTAGTGACAGATCAAGCATTTGGTATCCAAATCCTAGTTGAATGAAGTACCTCCTAGAATATCAAAAAGTATTTTGCATTCAAGATGATTAACAAGATGTATTTCACTTATGCTCAAGTTCAAGGATAATGAACAATGTCAATAAGTAAATATAGGAAGTCAATGTGACCTTCCAATCAAGGTATACGATGAGTGAGCTCAAACTCATTGATTAATTTACCTATATCCAAAAAGTGCCAATTACAATTCTATGAATGAAGAACACAACAATATCACCAAGATATGTTAATCAACACTTTGAGACAAAGCAAGTATTGATATCAAGATGATTATTGATATAACACCACATAAAGCTGAAACACCTAGCATTCTTCAAAATCAAGGTAATAAGAAAAAGGTGAACTAAAGAAGATCAATTTATAGCTAGGAAAGTTAAAAAAGCAATACAACTATGTTAAATGTCAGTTTACAAGAAACAAGATGTAAATATCAAATTATAGTGATATTACAAACAAGCTAACTCTTGCTAAGGAAAGTCTTCTGGTGAGAACCAAGCACATAACTACAATGAATATGATCTTGACATGTGTATCAAGATCACAATGGCTACCAATGATATGAATACGCCTACCAACACACTTTAGATGATTTAACTTCCCAGTCGCAAACATGGATGGGTGTAAATGGACATAAAAGTGACAGAAACAGTCAATTGATAACACAAAGGTATGTCATGCTCTCTTTTAATCAAAAAAGTGTCAAAATAATGTGAAACAGGAAGTAAATAAAAAAAAGGATGAAAAATGATAGCTTCACTTGTGGTAGAGTTTCACCTTATCCTAAGGCAAGTAAAAACTAGGTACAAAGTAATATTTGTCACAGTGTTCATTGAATCTCAATGAAAATATTTCAGAACTACAACACTATTTTAGAATGGTCAAAGTGGGCTCTTGGCCAAAGTGATATCTTCCTAGAAATAAAATGGTTCTCTCATCCTAATGCCACAAAGATTTCCTAGTGATACGATTTCCTAAAAATTCACCAATTCTTAGTTTAATGTAGAGTATCACAACTTTCCCCCTTCAAGCACAATGGGAAATTAGGATTGTATCCATAATGCACTTAATGAAGGGTCACATAGGACAACTTGTAGATCTATCTCACAAAGGTTTTACTAGTCAATAGGTAGTGCAGCACTTCCCATTTCTTCCACAAGGTTCCCTCTTATGTGGACTACTTTGGGGTTCCTGGAACCATCCCATATTATTTTTAAGGCGTTATGCCAAAGGGGTATGTTCCCATAGTTGAACAGAGAGGGATTAACCCTTTTCCAAAACCTACAATACAGTGTTTTGAATATGTGTTTGTTTTATATTTTTTAATTAAAAGTGGTTTTTATGAACACCATTTGGTTAACCTGTATACAACTGTATTAATGTAGTATTTCTTACTTTTGTTTCGAATCCTCAATTCTTTGACAAGCGTAATTTTCAGTATGGATTTTGTAGTAGTTTTCCATCAAAAGAGAAGGCATCATTTAGGAATTCTCTACATCATCCAAGGACGCAAGAGAATTACGTCATATTTTGTGATTGTCTTCAAAAATCCAAAAAGATATCAAATGGAAAAAAAGTTGTAATTCAACTATGCCAATTTAACCAATTCCAACTTAAATACCCTTAGTACTTTTCAAAGCATCTGAAAGGACTTAAGAATCATTTAATGATTCCCAAGATTTCCCCAAGGGATGCAAGGGAAGAGCATACGTGATCCATATTCCTATAAGTAAACAATGCAAAATATTGTAATCAATTACAAACATGTAAAAATGGGTTGCAAAGATAAATATATGATTAGATAAAACCTGAAGAATGTTAGCACATCAACACTTTAATTTCAAAAAATTCAAAAGGACACCTAAGCCCCCTTTTTTTGCACTTATTGTGGGTTAGGGTAGAGATGCACCACTAAAAGTTGACATTTTAAACAGATCCTCAATCAGTGTACCTACGCCAGGACGAGAGAATGTGTGTGCCATGAAAAATGCGTATACCTAGCTGAAATAGTAATCTGTGTAACTCTGTGGAATTTTATAAATGGATTTATTAAGCACCTGTGCCACCCGAAAGATACTGTGCCCACAAAAATGAATCGTATGCGCTACTCTAAGAAAAATAGTACAAAATATTGAAAGTAAATACTTGAAAAATGTTCACCATTAAAACAACATGCGTGCCTTAATTAAAATTAGGGCATGTGTTGGAAATGATCTTAAAAGGAATTTAGAATGTAGTGAAGGTACTCTACGAAATGATGTTTGTGCCGCATGGAAGTGTACCTATGCACTGGTTATGGTATGTGTGCCATTAATTAGCGTGCATGCATAAGGGTGCAAGATCTATCATGTAATAACCTTATTCAAGTTGCACCTGTTTTACCAGAGAGACATGCACACCCCGTAAAATTTGCTTGAGCCATGAAAATCATGCTCTGTGTACCTACCTCACATGTAGTTGCGCTAGACTAGTAACCAAAATATGGTTAAAAGACATAAGAAAACTCACATATGGATATCTGTAATTTTGACAAGTTAGCTTAAGAATGGATATAACCCATTAAAATTATGGCTATGAACATGAAGTTACACATATCAAATGAGACAAAATTCAAAGAAAATGGACATTAGTTACTACATGTGCATATCAAAAGTTAGTCAAAACAATGAAACTTAAACTAAAATGCCATGTTGACTAAGTGTCCCACACGGGTGTGCCAAATGTGTGCAAGTGTTGACTAACAAAGTGTATAGAATGAAAACTACCACCTCAAATAGCTTCCTACCCTAGCTAAGAATGAGAAACTAGACATGATCTATGTATGATGGGTCAATGATGTTGACCCTTATGATTAACTACACTTACCCAAATTGATCAAAAGTCAATGTGAGTTAATGAACTCTATTCAGCCCTTAGTTTACTACGAGTTAACATCCTCCAAAATGGACCTAAGTAGTCCAATTGCATACCCTCAAATTATGGTTTAGGGTGCTTTGATCCATCAATGGAGGCTTGGGTGTGAGGCTTAATCTTCAAGAATGAAGATGGGGATCTCTAGAATGAGAACAAGGCTTTGGTAAATTTTTCTGAAACTATGTATTTCCATTTGTCTCTTGAGTATATTTATAGTGTAAGTTTAGAACATGATAAGGGGTTGTTTATAATATTTTACCAAAGTATCACAAGGATTCTGGTTGCGTTGTCCTCATGTCACCTAGTTTAAGAAGTAGGAGATGAAGACCAGTAATAGATATGGATAATATGACTTTAAGATGGGTACCCTAAAAAGGTAAAGGAACCAAGTATTTAGTTTGTCCTACAGTGGCTTATGTGGAGTAAAGGAGAGATTGTTTAGTAATCGAGATGAAATAAGAAATCGGTGTTGTCACCGAAGTCATTATAAGCTTTTAGATGGATTTTAGTGTTATTTGGATTAGCATTAGGAATGTGGAATTAAATTTATATAATTAAATAGAGTGACATTATAAAAAAAATTTAATGAGAAAAGGATCCTTGTTTCTAATAATTAATTAGACTATGATAGAAGGTGTTTGCACATCCTAATGAAGGGTCATTAATTCTTAATGTGGGCGTAGGGGAACTTAATTAATTAGTGTAATGTAATCTCACCCAAATGATTCATATGGAAACTGATCGATAGCCCCTAACAATATGAGTCAATTTGGGGGAAATCATGATAATTAGCAAAATTTAAATATCTTAGCCAATTTTACATAGGCATACCAGTATATGTTCTAATTGGGCCAATTCCAAAACCACCATTCTGTAGTTTTTGGTCAACCATTTCTAACACCATCCTTGAGGTTTGTGATTATCTTGTGAAAATCACCAGATCATGAGCAGGTGCAAGTACAAAGGTAAGTTTTTCCCATGTTCATACTAAGGGGGGAATGTTAGGAAAACGTCGTTTGTACCCTCTGGATTATTTTTGTCCAATTTTCCACTTTTTCATCATCCACCATAATAGACCATCTTTCCTTTCTCCTTCTCTAGGCAAGTGCTCATCAAGCAGTTCTGTATCTATGTCTCATCCACTTTGTTCAAAACACGCTTCTAGAATAGGTCAAAAAGCAAATCCTAAATGAGTTCTTCAGCCTTTGCACTATCTCCCATAGTCAAGCTTTACTTCATAACCTATAATGTCTTTCACCAGATATTATTTGTAAGTAGTGAAAATTTAAGATCATTCACGTAATCATTATCTTACTATTTCTATCCTCTCTATAAACTCTGCATAAACATACAAGCACGCACACAACCTCACAAGGTGAAATAAAGTTTGTGCACCACAAAAAAGGTGGTAAAGCTTCCTTCCCCTCTTTCTAGAGTCTCTCACATTGCTAAACATGTTTTTGAACAATATTATTACAATTATATTTAAAATATTTGAGTAGGTGCATTACTCTTTAAAAACCTTGCTGATAGAGCATTTCTCACCTCTCTCCATTCTATGAGATTATCCCTATGAACCATCCACTAGCACAATGCTATCCCACACAGGGTATACACTAAGTATATTACCTTTTGTCCACTTGATCCTTCCACTATACTTCCATGGCTCGCAAGAATACCTCAAGGTTTCCTTCACTAGTGTACTAGGGTACAAGGTTGTTGCCCAATCTCTAACACAACATGGGACTTACTTATGCATGTAGCTGTGCTTCTTACCTCACACCCAACCATCTTGTAATTTCCATGTGCCCAATTGTCACAAATAATACTTGTAGTATCATGGATGGACTGTGCATCATCCCACTAGAGAATTTCTTCCTTAGATGGCTCAAGTGCTTCCAGATCTCGAATGGTGCGCACATAAATTTTGTTTGAGGTCTTCTTCACTTAAGGGCTCAACATAAGGTATATATTTCCCATCTATCAAAGGGATAATAACTCATTCTTCCTTTTTATCGAAAACTGGATATATCCCTTATTGAACCGTAGATCAACATTATTTTCATAGCACCAAGGGCACCCAAGTAGAGTTGGGAAGTTGTCTTCTTCTGCAAGTGCTAATACCTCAAATTCCCCAGTGAACTTGGCCCCCTGTATAGTAATAGATGCATCCTTCAATACTCCAATTGGCATGGCCTTAGTCCTATTTTCCATAGATAGTACATTAGAAGACGGTTGTAATGGAGGTCTGGCCATCTAAACCCATGCATTTAAGGTAGTAACATTCACTTTCATGCCTATGTCAATCAAAATATTGCTCAAAAGTCATCTGTCCACAATAACATTCAGAGTGATCTCCTTATCATAATCCAAGCTATGAGGAGGGAGATTAACATGCAAAATATACCATCTGGTCTCAATACTAGCGAGTAGAGTGTTTCCTTTCAACCAACTCCCTAGTAATTGAATAATGTTCTCCTGGTACAAAATCTTGCATAATTCCTTCAAATCATCAACATATGACTAGAAAAGTCTCAGCTGCCTTCTTTAATTCCAAATTCTGTAAGTTATTCCTTTAAACATTGTATTTCACCCTGCATATTTCTGAGTACCTCCATGGTTTCCTGATAAACGTCCTTTTTATGTGTAGGGTCTAGGTATTTTACATGTAAAACCTCCTCATTAGTGATGGTAGGATTCTACTGTTGCAATGCTTTTCTGGTGTGCGCAATCCTCAATGCGTGTAGTAATCTTCACAGGTACTACCTCGGGATCTTGGTGCTAAATTTAGCATCCATTGGTTTTCCACGACATGCATTGTATCCTAACCATCCTGTGGCCTTTTTCTCCTATTTTTTCTTCTTGTTCAATTTTCATATAAGTCCAAAAACTCTTCATAGTTATGATTCTTTCACACAAAAGGAACAAGTAATGTTCTAAGGACACTCGTTCCTGTAATGGTCAGGAGATCCACACGTATAACATGTTCTATGAGGGAACTCACCTCATCCACAATCGTGGCCTCGGACCTCTGAATCCACCATGCTATCCTCTACCTCTACCATGGCCTCCCTCAAAGATCCCTTTATTTTGATCATAATTCCCTTGAGTGTGTTCATGATCATGTTGCTCACCTTTATCCTTAGAGTTATTCGTAATCCCCATTATGTCTTACACCAATATCAATGGCATCATGGATCTGATCAATCAACCTATAATATTTTGTATTGTGAGTCATGGGCTGGTAAAATTTATAGTAATAAGGCATGTTCTTTCTTATTGCATGTTGCAATAATGGACAGCGGCTCACATCATGATCTAAATGACATATCTCACATTCCAATAACAAGGAGTGCACCAATATATGAGGAAAATTATATCCTTAGTATGCCCCTCTACTTCACAATTTTGTGCACCAAATTCCACTACATGTCTCATGTGTTATATTGGCTGATAGTTTCTCCAACTATTTTTCCATTGCCCCAATCTGAGATTCCAAGAATGGGCTCACTCCAGTGTCTATGCTCTTAACTACCTCAGTGTGTAAAGCTACTTCAAGTGCCTTGTACAGTGTCTAAATAAGTATTATGTGAGAGCACCCTCCTAAAAGGCATAATCAGGCCTCTGACAAACCACTGTGCATGCTGACTTGCATGGATATCATATGATAGTTTAGACAAGAGTGTTTTGAAATGAGCATCATATTCCCAGACACTCTTAGTAGTTCCCTGCTTAATATCCTTGAGTGTGTTTATAATTTTCTTCTTGAACTTAGGGATATAAAATTCCTTAATAAAATCATCCCATAACATCATATAATCCACACAAGTCTGATCAGGGTCAAACTTTTTATACCAATTGTGCACGTGTCCCTGCAACGTATTTACAAACTAACTAGCCTTACTCTTTGAAGTTGTAATTCCTTTCACATGCCATAATATCTCACATGTATATGGACATGCTCAGTGACATCTTCTATTCCCCTATACACTTAGAGATGAAGTGAAATCTCCATGTAAATATTATGGGGCTGATGAGGACCATGCCTACTAGATCCAGAACCTCTTGGGTTACATCCACCTCTAGATCCACCAGATCTACCAAATCTTGAGTTATATGTTCCACCTGATCCTCCACCTGTAGTATGAATTAAACTAGAGGATGCACTACTTTATGTCCTAATAGTAGTGTTAAATTGAACTCCTACAGTCTACAAAATTGTGCTGGTCCCCGATGTGAGTCTAAAGTTATGTGGACTTGTTTTCTATAACGATGACACACATGAAAAGGTTCCTCGAAGTAGTTCTCCAAATAACAAGGAAAATATCTTCCTGGCCATCAATTCAATTGCTATATGATTCACTCCTGAACTTGTTGATAAGTCCACTCTACTTATTTCTACTCTACTACCCAAACTAGCTTCCTAAATACTAGTTGTACTAGAAACTGGAAAACCAAATGCAAGGGCTAGGTTTTTAGGTAGATTTAGATGTGTGACTACAACCCACCTTGTCTCTACTGGTGCACTCTCATAAGAGGTTGATGAGGTATCCCTATCATTCTTACCAAAATGGAGGAGTTGTATATGGTCTAGCTCCATGTCATCTACATGATCTCTAAATACGTCATGAGCCATGTCTCTCCTCAATGCCATCTATTCTATAATCTTGTGCTACTTCCATAAATCCCTTTCACATGCCTCATTATACTTAAGCCTCATTTCTTCTCTTTTCCTCTTTTCTGCTAGGTCTGCCATAATTCACCACACCTACTCCTGCCTCGCATGTGGTGGGGTTCAGCTAACTATCAACTTCTCTTCCAAATTCAGGGTTACTAACAAGATCTTTATCACAAGTGGAATGCTTTAAAGATAGGCTCACCTGGGATAATGTAAAAAATGAAACTCAACTACCTTTGGGAAAGAACAAGTGGAATTTGAGTACTCTAAAATATAGCTATTCTAAACACCACAAAACCAAGTGTCCACATCATGCATCAAAATCAGATTAACATCATAGAGGGCATGAAATTCTTCCTATTTCTAGACAAGTGTGTGAAACCTCCAATTCCTTTAAGACATGTAAGAAACCAGCCACTCATTTAGCTCTATAGGAAAAATAACAAAGAGAATTTCATATAAGGAATCATATAGATTATGCTCCACCCACGTGCATGTGTCAAACTCATATCCAATGTTGAATATCTAAGCGTAATCTTCTTCTAGATCTATTATCCACTCCTCAACACTTTCCAAGGTCAACCTGTATGTCTTCATCAGGCAACATCTTGAAAACAACTAAAAAAAGAGGTCCCAACAATAGAACCAATTATGTAGCCTATTATTTATAGTAAATGACCTAGGCATACTGACATATCAATCAGCCAGAGATAAGTGCTCACCCGAACCTTACAAAGGCACCAAGTCCCTCTTTAGAGTTGCTTGTATATAATGTTAGCATGATGATGCATATAAATAACCAGATTCATTATCAATAGTAAACAATAAACGGTGCATAAACCAAATCTAGTTCTTAGAATAGATATAAAATGAAATAAACAATGACTATAACAAGATCTACCATGCAAGAACCAAATTTAGTCATATTCAACACCACCATCCAACCAATATTATCCATTGTATTGAATACTATAAAATACAAAATATTCTTACATTACATAAGTATCTTCATGAGTCATTCGTGTGACAAAACCAGTAGCATAACTCCACCATCATTTTTCACACACTAACCCATGTAAATTAATACATACATACATATATATATATATATATATATATATATATATATATATAGGGATGGGGACTTGCCCTTCAACACCCATGCACTTCTCAAAATAGGTCGCATACTAATAATAGCCTCGTGCCTTTACAATAAGATACACACATGCATGTTCTATAACAATACATGTGAACTTTGAGTAGAAATATTATTATTAGCCTAAACTATGCATAACACTTAGCTGTCGCTTGTTCCCAAAATTCCATTACGTGTACCACAAGTCTACAAGTCTTTGTGTGGTCCACACACTATCTCCAAAAATATCCCTTATCCACAAAAAACAAAGTCCTGAATTCAAAGTGTTATGGCATACACTCATTCTACTATTCTTCCATGCCCTTAAATGTGCCTTGCTCTAGTGCGCACATCCTTTATATGCCTTCACCTTATAATAATATATTATCTACTCAAAAAAAAAAAAATTGGAGTAGGAATGCACATTGTCTAACTGAAAATATCTTATTTTTCCATTATAATATTTTGGATTAACTCAATAACTTTACTGCCACATGTGCAAAGCCTATTGCCATATGTGATTCTATTAGCTCCATCTTGTCGTGGTTTCATTGGCATCCCATCACCTTTGCTCACCTCCTGATGTCACTTTTTTATATAAATTTGATTTCTCCATATGTGAAATTCATACCTTTGGGAAATGAGTAAATTATTTGAAAAACATTTTGAATTTAATGCTTTCAACTCGTGCCATGCCTTTAATGTCAGATTTAATGAGGTGCCCCTTCAACAACTTTTAATTTTCTTTTCCTTCACTCAATTCATGTTGCACATCCAACTAAATATTGAAATTAATTTCATTTTGATGGATCACACAGTTTGCTCTTGAATTTTCCTCTTTATAAATTCTTCACCCATAGCCATGAATTTTCATGCTATCTATGAAATTACTTGTGAGATTTTCTATTGAAATAAAGAAACATTTTGTGTCTTGAGAAATGTCGGAGGTGGAATTTGAAGAGAAATTGCAAGACTTTGTTCTTACATACTTCACTCAATTTTCTAACTTTCAGGCCTGGATAAGAATTTTATTAGGATGTTATTTTAAGTTGAAGAACAATCAGATTCTGAGAGAACTGATAACTCCCAACATTATCAAAGTAGCCTTGATGAGAAAGTTAGTCAAAAATGACTTTCTTTTTCTCAGGCATTCTAGATTATGTTCTATCAATTTTTTTGGCATGAAGATGATGAAGATACAGACAAGTTGAAGAAATTTTGGCTTCATCACAGACCAACTATTAATTCTAATACTACTTATTTTTCTTCAATTTTCTTTACCAACGAGCTAATGAAAAAAAATTCCAAACACCATCCCAGTATCATTGATTTGGAGTTGTTCAGGGGGTGCACCATTAATTTCTAGAAGATTATGAACTAGAAGAAGAGTAATTTCTCTTGAAAGAGATTTTGGAAGGTCTTCTCATCTCACTCTGATAGACCAATCAATTCTTCCCAGCCATCTTCTTCTGTAGGTCTTGATCTACTAGAGTGGGTCTCTTCATATACAAGAAAAAGAGAATTGATCAGTATTTAGAAGGTCCACAAGAAAGCTGTTGAGGAAATTGCTGGATATGGGCATGTCTCATGAATTGGCTAAAAGTATTCTATTATGTGTACCAAGCTAAATATCATGTGGGGTTTGAACTTAGGAAAAAATATTGTTATCTTTGTTCCTTTATTCAGTGAGGAAATTAAAGTTATTGATTAATCAGATGTTTTAACCAATAAGAACCTTTTTGTAATATGTATACAAAATCATGAATAATTTTCCAAGGGTAGGGCCCCTATAGAATCCCCATTTTTCCTTTTTTGTAAAAACAAAGTAATACATAACATTTCAATATGCTTCATATGGATTTTGATTTAACTAGTTTACTATCAATACTTTTTGAATTAACATTTTAATATTTTCTGCTTTGGAAAATACAAAATTTGGAAAGTGAAAGTACAAAAAGTAAGAGAAAACCCAAGGAATAAGATAAATTTTAGGGAAAAAGACTATATTTGATCAATCCTATTGACATTTAAGCTCTTCATCTTGTTTTACTGTTGTCCTTTCTCTGTATGCATCATATCTTGGGAACATCTGAATAATGTACTCTTCATCAGGTCCAACATGGAACATGAATATCAGTACTATTCCTTTATAATTTCATCAAACTTATGCATTGTACACCTTTGTTCTTTTTCACCCTTTTTGACAGTTTGGCCATTTATTTCTCCAAGCTGAACAAATCTCTGGATGGTGTCATAACTGAAACTTGAAGAAACAATATTGGGTTCTCTATTAATGTATTGGTGAAAGGATTGTATCAATTTGTCTGGTACCCAAATCCCCATAAGTGATCTTGTCTTGTATTGATACTAATTTCCCCAAGTCATTTTGTCAATATCATCAATGCACTCTGCTATTTTGTCCTTTTCTAGGATGAATTTTTCAATGACATCGATTTAGAGTTTTACCCTTAGTTTGATGGATCCTTCATAGGTATGTTGTAATCCATTTTTCTTCAGGGGGGAAAATCCCTTTCTTTTCCACCAATTGATCATCTAGTCGAGTTATTGCTTCAATTTTGGGAAGGATTCTTCCCAATAGTGCAATTCATCCTTACATTTTTCCATGTTGATCCTTTACATCACTCAATTGTTCAGACAATTGGTTTTAGCATTTCACAGTATCCTCTATGATCTTTCTCCCTTTCTTGGATAATTCTTCTTTCCATCTGACACACATTGTCAATTTTTTCTTTTGACCTGTCAGCTGCACTTAAGGATTCTGGTGTTATTACAAAAGAGATATCTTGTCCTTCCACAGAGGGATTGTATCCACTTTAATACATAAGTTGACAATACTTCAATTTTTCCCTCAATTGCTTCTTAGTTTCCTTATCTTTGTCAATCTTCTGAGATAAGGCCTCCAAGATCCATTGTAGCCTCTTTCTTAAGGTTTTCTATAGTTGGCTTTATTCCAATTGAATATGTGTGAATTGGTAGTCACTCATTGTAACCTTAGTATTCAATTTGTTTCCTTGTGGGGTAACAAACTTCCAATGTTCTTATATCCTACTGATCAACATGGTTTGTGATAATATATAGCCCTTTTGAGATCCCTTGTGGGTTTTGAAAACACAATATTCTTAATGTCAATGGTATCTACTTGAGCCACTTCCTTCTCTTTACTTGGGAGGAGTGTTCCCAACCACCCTGTTTGTGGGGACATTACCCCCTTCTAGTAGTTTGTGATGTAAGTTGTGGTGTACTTAAGTATACCACCATTTATGTGGAAGAAGCTTGAGGTATTTATGAAACTATCATTTAAATATGTGGACTTCAATTGTTACTGTCAGTTCCTTTTGTTCAATATGAAGAACACTTGTTCCTTCATGCTCTTCCTTCTATTTTTCAACCTCTACCTCTCTGGTCACCATTATTGCAATGGTTGATTCTAGGGCCTTATCACTAGCTAGTGTTTCTTTCCTTCCCTCAGCCACTTTCTAGATTATGACTACCTTAGTGACCTCTTTCAATTCATTTCCTTTGATGGGCTTGCAATATTATATGGTGTCTCCATCACTATAATACATGTCTCCTCCTACTTGGCTACTTTCCTGTGATAACCATCATCTCTCTTGATGATTCACCTATAATCCCTTGATTAACTCAGTTCTTCCTCAACTATTGGCACTATTGCAATTCTAGCTTGCACATCTTGGATTGCTATACTTGTTCTTACCATCATGAGGTTTTGGAATTTCTAGGAAATTGGTTTCCATTGAAGAAATGTTTTCTTCCTTTACTATTACCAATCCAAGCAATAGATCAGTGAACCCTAGTGCATGGGTATCTTCTCTTTCATCCACATTTATTACCTTCAATTGGTGTAGTTATTCCTTCTTGAGGTGTAGTGACAATAAATTTCTTTTCCTTAAATTTGTGACACTAATTAGATTACCTTGAATCCTTCTTGTTCATGTTATCCTAAATATTTCATGAGTTGATTGTCCATAGGAATATCATCAATCTCCTTTTCTATGGCTAAACTTGGCACTAAATTTGTAGGACCTGATGTTGTAAAAAAAGGATTCTTGTACTTTGGATGATGAGATGGGATTACTCACCTCAAGCTATGACATTACTATCTCTCATGCCAATGTTGAAATAAGACTATGTTGAGCCTCATTTAAAGGTAATGGGTCAATAATCTCATGTTCCCTTACTCCCTATCTTATGCTCTTTCATGGCTGGGAAACTCTTGGTCCCTGAGTATTTTTATATCTCTTTCTAAAGGATATATGACTTGGCTCTTTTTATCTCTCTCCAAAATATTTGAGAATCAGTATTTTTTCCCTCTCCTCAGTACTTTGTCACCCTAAGTTGTGGGTCAATATTTGGTAGGATTCCCCTCATTATTTTTTTGTGTACTTGATGATCCAGGAAAAGTTTCTATTGGAGTTCTGGCTTTGATGTACTTCACCCCTTTGACTTTTAATGGACTGATTGAGTAATGAGGGCATCCTTCATGGTTTTGATTAGCATCTCTTAATCTTTCTGGGTTAGGATGGACATAGGAGTTCCTATTTTTCTTGTGGTTGCATTCCACTCCTCTTTGATCCCAGTGGTTGGCCTCTTGGATGGAAGTTGTTTAGAAATAGTTTGGGGCTCTTGGTTCATACACTGAGATGCATGATTAGAGGTCAAGATATTTTTGAAAGATGAGCTGATTTATGCTCGACCAAGTTGTTTATTATAAGGATTGAGCATAGTTTTATGGAAGACTAATTTTACTTCAAAGGTGAAATCCAGTAATATGCAATGAAACCAAATCACTCCCTCACTTGTTCCAAGGAAAATCCCAAGCCTAAGACATTTGGAAAACCAATCTCTACAATTTGAGCTCACCGAGATTTCCTTTAAAGGATCAAGCTAAATGGGGATGAGAGGTTCATTGAGGAAATGGATAAGTAAATACTCCCCTTGCTGAGATGTTGTGGATTAGACCGTTCAAGAATTAATAAGTCATGATTTATGGAGGATCATCTATTCACATTTTTTGGGGTGAGTTGTAAGTCATTTCAAGAACTAAAATGAGTTTCTACCGCCCTAGCATTGAGCTCAATGAGCTATCTAGATACCCACCGAGAAGGATCTATTACATGGATCCCAATTTTTATTATAAAAGGAATCACCAAGACACATCTACTGGTATTTAGATAATGAGTTCTAATGCATTACTGAGCCCAAGTCTAAGGCCAATTAATGCATCTTTCAAAATTGATATCCCCAGATTTCTCGAGTGGTAATCAAATTGTCTTCATATACCCTAAGTCATGTTTCATTCAGGAAAGATAATTACACATATTATGGTCACAAAATTCTATAATTTCTAGGTGAATCCATCCATGCGAGAATTGAGACCGAGATAACACTGAACCAATCCTATGAGTTGATGTTGGTTGACTCGGTTGCTGCATGTTTCATGGCATCCCATGCATGGTGGTGAATTAGTATAAATCCATCACTATGATCTATTAGATCAACTACACTTGTGATCTTCATCAGAAGGATACCAAGATCATCACATGAACCTAACTTCATAGGCATGAAGCAAGCACTCAAGAAAGGTAGATTATTCTATGATTGAACCAAACCTATTGAAGCTCATAGGTAGGACAAAATTACGATGATGAGAGAGATAAATTTTTATGGGTAATATCATAGGTTAGAGGTACCAAGTCTAGAACATAAAGGGAGTCATCGAGCTTAAATCCTAGCTTGGTCATGAGAAGGAAGTCCTTAAATGCCTACCATAACAATTTATAGTTTGAAGTTTGACTGAGTTGGTGTTGAATTTCAACAGGATACAATACACGTGATGAAGGAACCTGGTCGAGTTCAGATGGGGGTGTGTAATAGAAATATTTGAAAAAAAATTAAAAAAATATGGGGAGGATATAGGGTTGAAGAGCCACCAATGCGGGAACACAATAACAATACAAGGTAGTGATAAAGCCAAATCAACTGAGTTGGCTAGTATAAAAACATTAAAATATTCCCCACTTAAATCATTACAAAATAATGAAGAAATTTATAGAGGGCATATCATTTTAAAATTATCCAATTCAGTTAGTGATGTAAAAACATTAGAAGGAGAGAATAAATATTTTAAAATTTTGATTTCCAACCAATGAATTAATTTTCAGTCCCATGGAACAAGAAAGCCTGTGAAACTCAAAACAACTACCTACGCTTAGAAGGACATAAAAAGAGAAATTATCAATCGGTTTTCATAAAATTAGTGTCATTGGAATCATGGTTTCAAGTGAGACACATAGAAATAAATAAGTGTAGAAATTTATGAAGATTTGATGGGGAGTTTTTAAGGAAAATGATCCTAGTTTTGTTTGGTTGTTAGATAGTTGTTGGAAAGGCATTTAATGAGCATGGAAAATAATTCTTTCACTACTGCAGGTTATGGGACACCTTGAGATTTCTTCTATAGGTCCAAAATCACCAACCACACTGATTTATTATAACTTGCAATTAATAAAAAGTGAATTTTAGGATTTTACATCTCTCATCTCTCTCTCTCTCTCTCTTCCAAAATCGTATAAATTGAAGTGTTGGGCTCATTGTAATCACAAGATAGTTTGAGTAGAAAAAATCTATAATTTTTGTTTTGTGAAGCCAACATGTTGTAGGAATTTATAGTGGATTCCTTTCATGGTGATACAGGCCTTCATTTTGTAATACCTTGAACTGTGCATATTAATGAAGCAATAGATGCAATTTTGTTGGTGTATCTTCCCTTGTGTTTATTTGCATTATTATTACCTCTTCAATCTCATTTCAAATATATTGTGTCTATTTTATGCTCTTACAGGGACTCATTATCATTGTGCATTCATTATCATTGTGCATTCATTGAAATGTGTTGTGAATGTTTTTGTTAGATTTGTGTATAACTGTTATCACTCTCTCTAATCTGCATTTTTGCTACCATTTTCACACATTGGGGATTGTTCTCATACCATTATTTTGGTGCATCACATCTATAGCGTATTTTATTTCATTTACATGTTATCTCTCTCTCTCTCTCTCTCTCTCTCTCTCTCTCTCTCTCTCTTTGTGGTCTCTTATTAGTTATAGATTAGGAGTAATTAGTAGTTTGCTTATAGTAGAGTTAGTTTACATTAGGAGTAGAAAGAAGAACCAACTTTCTCTGGAGGTCTATCTCAAGTAGAAAGTCCCAAAACTTGGAGATAGTACCCATTTTACCTAGTAACACCATGAGATCAAACACACACACTTGTGAAAATTAGAGGGTGATGTGATTCGGTGATAAAGTTTTTGGCACACCCAGTGGGAGAGAGAGAAGAAGTTTTTTTATTTTTATTACAACAAGATTGGTGTGTACTTGTAAATTTCCAGCTTGTGAGAAACTTTGAAATTGTACATCCAACCACTCCAAAAGGGAATAAATATTTGGTATTGGCAGTCTAATCTTGTCAAATTTATGAGAAGAATTCAAATAAGGTCTAGAAGTAGAGAGTAAGGAATTTTTGAATATCTGCAACTATCTCCTAGTAGAGTAATAATGGGAAGAAGAGCTAAAAGGTCTCCATCTCCATAGAATAGAACACTATCAACATCTTCACCTGGTATACCTTTCATCCAATCAAAAAAACTTCTTAGACCAATTATAATGGCACATGTACTACAAAATCACCACAAGGTCCACTAAATCCGTATGTCAACTTCATGGGAAATACCCTACTTGCTCTCAATGCAAATAATCCAATTCTAGTTACAACATTGAATAACATTACATATTTCACTAGAGAAAACCATAAAACTCCTATTGATCACATTCAAGACATTACAAATGTATGTGTTATACATGAGGTTAATGAAATGGATGTGGTTGTCATTTTTTTTGTGTTTTATTTCAAAGGTAAGGATTTAAAATGGTTCAAAATATTGACAACGAGATCAATTAAAAACTGGGATCAGTTGTGCAAAAATATTTCTGGTAAATTTGGGGAGAAGGAAGACAATGTATCTTTGTTAGAATAGATAACCACAATCAAGAGAGTACCAAATGAGTAGATGACTGATTTAAAATTCAAGTTTCAAAGGACATGGGATAGAATTATGCTTTCTATGAGGCCAAAAAATGAAGGTGTATTTTCTCTACTTCCTAAAATATCTAAGTTATGATATTTCAATGATGATTCAATCCATATGAGGTAAAAATTTACCCACAGCTTATAACATTACTATTAGATCTGAAAACTATCTAATTCAAGCTGGTAAACTTGCATCTAGGCCACCCATGCCTCTTTATCCAAAATTAGGAAGCCCAATCACTAGAAAAGAACCTACATTAGCTCCCATTCCTACCGCAAAAAATATTTATTTATGTTGAAGCTTATACCTCTTCTTCTAGTACCTCAAATGAGCTCCAAGAAGTCATGAAACAATTGTAAAATTTAGGCAATGAGTTGGTGAAGATTAAGAGGCAGCAAGCTCAATATTTCAGGTCAACCCAACCTCAAACCCAACCCAATAGACCTACATATAAGCTTAATAAGCCTCCCACTCAAGTGGAAAATAAGAACTAAGTGAAACCTCTTGTTAACAGGTCATTTCATCCTTACAATCCTAGTGTTACATCCACATCTAGAGCCTTAGTACCAGTGCAAAACAACATGGCTCAAGAGTATTATTGTTTTCTTCCCATGAAATCAACCTCATAACTAGTCAATGTGTTTCAATGGTAATTTAAATAAATATATAATGGTGAGAACAACGGGAATAGAACAAGAGACAAGAAAATAAGAAAATCAGTAGTAGGAAGCTACTTAAGAGGAACCTCTGAATGAGACCACACTTGTCAATTAATAAGCTAAATATTTCTGTGGTATAAAAATCAAGCCCCTTCTCAAAGTGTAGTAGCCAATAAATGTTCCAAGAGAAGGAACATTAAAGAGGTAAAGCCATCCAATTAAAGTGCTTATAATTCCTCTATCACTCAACAAGGTATTGGAAATCAAAGAGTAGTCTTGAACGTGAAAAATCAGCCCAAGCCACCCTCTAAACCAGCTCAACTACTGGTTGTAATCACCCATGTGCAAGATAATAATTTGTAAGGTAAAGGGAAGAAGAAATATAGGTCATCCCCGTTCAATAATCTTGAGAAAATGAATGTGGAAATTTCAATTTCGGAGTCATTAGCTATCTCAGGAAAAAGAGATCTATTGTAAGCTACCATGGGAAATTGGCCTATGTCAAATCAATAATCCAAAGATGAAGACAAGGTACTCAAAAAGAAACTCAGTAGGGAGGTAATCAAGGAGGTAAACAAGGTGAAAACATGAAACCCCCCCATTCTACATATCTCTAATTGTTGGAAACTATTGTCATGTGAATCATGCACCCGTTGAATTATTGAAATATCTCATGCAACATTAGATCATCCCCAAGGTCTGGGACCTTGCTGCCTTGGGATGTACCTCTGAAGATGGTTAAATTCCTTTGGAAATTGGGGCACTTGATGGAAGATTGATTTGCAAGGCTAAAAACCTCTAAATGATTCTAATCTACTCATTTCACGAGGTTTAGGGTAAGAAATAACAAATGAGGAAAATGCAGCGATACACCAAAACTTGTGCTATTTGGACAGGCTGAATAATAAACCACATAAAAAATAACATACATTCCCTTGTAATACCCCAAGCATACCTAACAAATGGATCAAATCTGATTGAATACACAATCAACAACCATAACAACATAAAACATGCACATGTCAAATATCCCTTTCACTTATTACAACCAATGATAATGTAAACTTTATAACAGAAGGAAAATAATATTTTCATGACTGATACTCGAGATAATCACATCACTTTCCCATAAAATGAAATAAGATATTCTGAAATAAAGGTGAGCTAATCACTTACACTAAGGAATTGTGCATCCACAAAGCATACATTGATCAACTATTAACACAATAAATCAGATTCTCCATGGAAAAATATTGTTTTGAATGTAATTGAAAGGCTTCAAAGTATTCAAAGCACTCTTCCAAGCTTGAAGAGTAACTTCCCAATGATCTATCTATCTCTAAAAACTTCATGCACTTAACTATTTATAAGTTCCTTAGGTTGAGCCATTACAGCTGGACCTTAACTAACAAATTACTAAAAATAGAATGTAATTAAGTTCTAGGGAACATGCTCCCATAAAAATAGAAAAGTAGTTGCAAAGGTTTGACTCAGTCAACCCTACAACTTGGACTTATCCAGAGCTTGGAACTGTCCTTCCATGGCCGCCTAGCTTTAGCTTGGCCCTACAACACCTTCTCCTTCTTCATTTTTCTCTTGTTCTTTCTCCCAGGAGGCCATCCGATGCTTATATTCAATAAAACACTTGATAATTCCTTTTACTTCTCCTTCCTCTGGTCCACACATAATGGTTCACCACATCTGCTGTCTCAATCTCTCTTGCTACCTTGGTTGGGAATTATTTTAAGTTTACTTACCACTTTCTTCAGTCGACCTGTGAAATTTTGGCATGAAACCAACCTGTCAATGGAGTCACTATTGAAATTCCTAGTTACCTCGTCATCTTTCTTCACCAAATCCTTGAAATTTTACTTAATTTGATCTTTTGGAAGAGCATCAATGTTCTCATTGAAGAACTTGTAGTTGATATTATCAAACTCTTCTGAGATGTCATTTAGAGCATCCATTATTTCCACACATTTTCATCCAATTTCTTTATCAAATCTTGTAATACCTGGGACCTAAATTCCATAGCCTTTTGAAATTCAAACAACTTAGAAATATCATCAATTACTTCTTCATGAAGAAGTAGATCTAGATCCTCTTCTCTGATCTCACTCCATGTAGTCAAATTCAAATTCAAGTTATTATTATCTTCAGAGAAGGCTTCATCCATTCTATGAATAGAGGCTCTTTCAGCCTACAAATCATTATATATTTCAACAACCTCTTTAATCAAAGGATTAGCTTCTTGAAGTATGTGTTCTATCCATCCATTCACTGATCTTCCCTTCTGACCTATCTTCTCAATCTCATGATATGAAATATCATCTAGAGTGGAAGAAATTTTCAGAGCAGTAGTAGTTGAAATATCAGTGGATGGAGTAGGTTGTGTTACTTTTCTCAATAAGGCAGTGAGCTACTCAACTTTTTCTTTTAGTTCATCCTTAGAAGCTTTTTCTTTATCATACTTTTCCAACAAATTTCTGAGAGCCATCTGTACATCTTGTTTGGCCCCTTCGTGTGTTGCTTTTCCTAGTGAAAATCTAGAAATTTGGTAGTCAGTTGTTGTGATAGTTTCTTTGGTTTTTCCCTCAATAGGAGTAGAAATTTCCATGACCCTCTCTCCTAATTGATTTACAGATAGGTTGGAGATGATCTTTTTCCACTTTTTCATGTCTCCTCAAAGTAGGTTCCAACACACTTAGATCTATAACATCCACCAGAGGAACATTCTTCTTTTGTTTTGGAGTCTGGCGATAATAACCACTCTGGTATAACAGATGCCGAACAGAAGTGGAATGAATGATTCAGTACTCGGAACACAAGACAACACCATAGAACTTGTAACATTAGTTGGAAATGAAGTGGAGGTGGTAATGATGGATGGGGTGGATGTGAGAAAGCCCCATAGGGGTAGATACAACAAGGCTAGAAGTTGAGATGGAAGGAAATGAAAGTTGTAAAGGAAGTGAAGTAGAAATGGGAGACCCAATATTATCCCCTACTGAGAGGAAAAAAAGATATGAAAATACCTGGGCCATGGATGGGGATGGAAAAGAATAAATGAGTGTAAAAGTGGAAGGAAGTGATGGAGGAAGTGATAATGGTAAGAAAGAGGAGATGGAAAAATTTTGTGACACAACTTGGAGAATCAACAACTTCAACAATTTTTGATTGGTACTGTAGAGACACAACCTTGGAAGCAGAGCCTTAGGAAGAGAAGAACTTCCAACAAACAAATGAAATATTTTTAGGTACTATATGGGCCCTTTGGATAGACCTTTTCCCTTTTGTAGGAGTTTGAAGACTCATTGTTGGTTGGGATTCTGTTCTTATAGATTGTTCTAACCCTTTGGGTGAAATTCCCAAGGTAGCCAACCAATTATATGTTCTTTGCAAAATGGGCCCCACCCTCTCTTTAGTATTGCAACATTCTTCTACATACCAATCAATCCATGGAAATGGTTGATTGGTGACATTATTATCCTTGTATACTGTATCCAATACTTTCTTCTTCATCCTCCATCTCCTTTGGGATCTCTGCAATACCAAACTGTCTCACCTCATCCAAAGTCAACCTTTCATAATCTCATTGACAGATAATGAACTCATCCCTAACATGAATCCATATATCCTCTAGCTGGGGTACATGAGAATTGGATAAACCCATTTCAGTGAACTTTCCCCAGTAATCAAAATTGGTTCAAGGATGAAAGGTTCGCAAGGTTACTTTAGACATTTCCGCATCCACATTCTTTGCTTTATAGATGCTGCACAAGTATATCGACCAATTGAAATGGGAAATTGGATTTCCGCCTTATGTCATTTGTTCTAGATTTTGTGATAATCCAATAATTGTCCGAACCAATTCTAGCAAAACCCATTTGTCAGTAGGGTATCTTGGCAGCTTACTGGGAGCACCTACAAAACTAGGAATCTGAATGTATGTAAATGTAGGAAACTGTAGATAAATGGCTCCCCACTCTTGCACTTCTATGAAATCCTCATTAGAAATCCTTTGATTATACAAATCCTTATCAAAATGATAAAGGAATGAACAACAAAGAAGGCATCATTGACCCTACAAGAATGTCTTCTTCCCTCATCCATTGTGATATGAGGATAGAAATAAAAAAATATGGGAAGCACTTTTAACACATTTGGTATTCAACCCATTAAATTCTCCCATGGCAGTTACAACATAGACCAAGAAATAATTCATGTAAAATTTCTTGGAAGAAAAGACTTTACTCAATTGAAAACAAATGGAGTTACTGATATGCTCTCCCCATCGTATGAATTCTTTATTTTTCTTGATAGTGAGCAATGTACAGGAACATCCATTCCTAAAATTTTTGCAGAAGCAAGGCCTGAAACTCTACTTAGCAACACAATAAGATCATTTACTTCCAGGATGAAATCTGATCGGTACATTGTCTTAGGCAATTTGGTAACACTCTTGGCTAAGTCGTTCTTCATCATGACCTTTGTACACAAATCATTGTCTTTGTCCAATGTTCAATTGCATCTTCAAGTGAGATTGTAGCATAGTCTTCAACATCTAAGAGTTTGAACAAGTCTTCAAAGAAATCGGAGTCCAACCGAATTACAACCTTGTCATCATCTTTCACCAATATGGAATTTTCATCAAAATGGGTTATTCTAGCCAAGATGAATTCTAGGCAATGCATGGATGCAAGAAAACTAGTGGTGAGAGAAAGACCACTGTCATATATGGCCAACATCTAATAATTCTTGTTAAGAGCTCTCAACCTTACCTAGAAGTGTGGAAAACCCACCTGCCCTAGGCAAACATCTCCAATATTCCCCAAGTTTGAAGAGAGGCACGAATGAGGAGCAACTCCTAAGAATGTATATTTCATCTTCTCTTTTCCTTTTGAAAAAGAAGTTGACATTAAGTTCGGGTTTCAAAATCAAAAGGGCCTTTGAAAATTTGTAACAAATAATGTAAAAGTTCCAAAATGTTGAAGTCCAAAAGTTTGAAAATAAAACAACAGAAACCTAAACTCCGAAAAAAAACTTCTGAAAACCCTGAAAAAAATGAAACTTCAAAAGTCTTCCAAAAAAAATGGAATCTCCAAAATCCCAAAAAATGAAACCTCTGAAACAAACAAACCCCCAAACTCTGAAACAACAGACCTCGAACTCCTGAAAAGGTAGATAAAAGATCAACTCTGAAATCCAAAATAACTGAAAATTAACTTGAACTTCACCAAAGGCACGAAAAAAAGTCAAACACTTGGGAAGATCTTGAAAAACTATAATGCAATATTGAGTTGGATGCCTGCACATGTTGGATTTTGCAACTATGGAGATCATGAAACATTTTCAAGGAAAACATGGTGGACGATGAGGGTTCCATCTTCAAAAATAGAATAAGGAAGAACAAAATAAAATAAACAAGGAAGAAAAACCCTGAAAAGATCATAAACCAAAAAGAAATAATCCAAACAAAATTACCTTGAAAATGACGCCTCAAAAGTACAAAATAATGGAGTAAAAGTTAGATTTGTCAGGGCAAAAAGTCAGGTGAAAATGACAGGTAAAAACTTGAGTTTATATAGAAAAACCTGAAATTAATGCTCAAAATCTGACACATGTGAAGGTTGGTGAGAATTAAATGCTCATAGAACCCCAAAGTCTGAAACCCTGAAAGTTTGAAGTTCTGAAATTTTAGATCTTAGAAGTTTCAGACTTCAAACTCGAGAGACGAAGATTGAAAAGATAATGGAAGACTCTGAAACCTGAAAGTTCTGAAGTTCCAAAATTTCAGAACTTCAGAGTTTCAGACTTCAGAACTCTGAAATAAAAAGTATTGAAAAAAGATGGGAGACATCTGAAACCTGAAAGTCTGAAGTTCCATATTTTAGAACTTCAGTTTCAGACTTCAGAACTCTGGGAAGAAATTTCTCAAAATGGCAACATAGACTTCTTGAAACCTGAAAGTCCGAAGTTCCGAAATTTCAAAACTTCGGAGTTTCAGACTTTGGAACTCCAAGTTGAAAAATTGAAAATTACTAAAAGAGACCTTGAATTCCAAAAGTCCAAAACTCTGAAATTTCATTTTTCAGGACTTTCAGAGTTCAGAACTCCGGAATCAAAATTTTGATTTTAGCACTTAAATCCCAGAAAAGGAAAACCTCCAAAATCTGAAAGCCCAAATTTTGGACTTTCAGAATTTGAAGAACTTTGAAACACATTTTTAAATACTTTAAGGTGAAATATTTTAGAAGAAAATTTTTTAAATTGACTTTAACATCTTCATCTCAAGGTAAGATTTAAAGGTTAACATTTTTAGCGACCTCTAGGGAATGCTTGCCTACTAATATTTAGGGCCAATAGCCTTATACAAACATTGGGAAAAAGAGTCCTGAAAGAAAAACTACATTCAGAGCACACACAAAATAAAAGAAAAGGAAAATAAAAACAAAAAACAATGTGTGAAGCACTTGGAGGAAAATACAAAATGAGCACTGTACAGGGGGTGGAACAATCTCAAAAGAAAGCTTTGAGATGTATCCCATTCACGTGAATGGGAAGTTCTTCTCCATTGAGCCTGAAAAGGTGAAAGGAATTTGCCTCCTTGCAACTTGTGATGATGTATGGCCCACTCCAGAGAGTGTCAAACTTGGCATGTCTACCTAGTTTGGCTCTATCTTCATCCCATTTGAGAACTAAATCTCCCTCTTGAAAATGTCTATCAGAAGTTTTCTTGTCAAAGGATTTCTTAACCTGAGCCTGATGTTGTTCCAAAGTTCTCATAGCCTTGTTTCACACTTCTTCCAACTCCATGAGTTCAACAAACCTCACCGACAAGGAATCATTCTCCATAGCCTCCAGCTGATGAGCTAACTCCAAGGAAGGTAACTCCAAGGAGAGCGGAAGTTTTTCTTCTCTTCCATATACAAGCATGAAAGGAGAATTTCTAATGGCTCTTTTAGGTGTGATTCGATCTGCCCATAAGGCAGTCTTAAGCTGTGTATGCCAAGTCCTCCTGTTAGTTCCATCGTGTGTTTGATAATTCTTATAAGGTTCTTGTTGCTCGACTCAACCAACCCATTTCCTTGTGGATAGTAATTGGATGAAATCTTGAGGTAGACCCCATTCTTAACAACCCATTCACTCAACTTCAAACCAAGAAAATCCATTGCATTGTCAGAAATAACTGTAAATGGAACACCAGACCTTGTCATTATATTTTCCAAGAAATCGAGGACTTCCTTCTCATTTCTTTCTTTCAATGTGAACTGCCTCTGTCCATTGAGTAAAGTAGTCCATTGTAGTAAGAACCCATTTATGTCTGTCACTGGATGGAGGATTAATCATCCCAATGAAATCCAACCCCCATTGAATGAAAGGTTGATCCACTTGAATTGGGTGCAGTGGAAGAGCTGCCAACTTCTGCTTGCTAGGTGAAAAGGGCACATTCCTTACATTTCCTCACCCAGAGATGCGAATCTTTGAACAAATCTTGCCAATAGTAACCAGCCCGCATAATCTTGGTAGTAGTTGTTCGCGCAGAGTAATGTCCTCCAGATAGGCCATTGTGGAATTATTATAATATCTTACTTACCTGTTCTAGTTTCATGCAGAGAAGAAGAACACTGTTTAAATCCTTTTGAAAAATAATATTATCCACCATGACATATGGAATAGACTGGAAGATGGAAAGTACATCTTTGTCCTTTATCCATGTTTGAAGGATATACTCTTGAGAGAAGGAAATTTTGCATTTTAGATAACCAATCAACTCGATCATCACCTTCGTCAGTATTCAAGAGCATAACATCTTCATCATTTTTGGTTTCCATATCTGCAGCAAGTTGTTGACACAAACCCTTACCTCTGACAAGTTTATTGACTTTGATGTGTATGTCATACTCCATCACCTTTGTGATCCATCCAAGCATGGTTCTCATTCATCTCTTTGTTCAAAAAATTCCTTGACACCAGAATGAGAAACCATCAGGTGAATTTTGTTGTTGGACAACATGTGCTTAAATTTCTTAAGAGATTGAGTAACTGCAAAGACCTATTTCTCAACAAATGAATATTTGAGCTCATATTCTTTGAGGGTTGGCTGAAGAAAGTAATTGGTTGCTCCATCAAATCATCATTTTGCTACCTGAGTAAGGATGCCTGAAATGCTCTCTTGACTTGTGAAAGCATAGAGAATAAAATCTTTATCAAACCTAGGGTTTCTAGTGTGGGAGCCTGGGAAATGGCCATTTTGATGGCCTCAAAAATTTCTTTCCCCTCTTTTTTCCATGAGAAAGGAATATTTTTCTTCAGCATAGCTATCAGTGGTTTAGCTAATTCTGCGAATTGGGGAATGAACCTCCGCATGAAATTTATGGTTCCTCTAAAAATTTGGAGTCCCTTTTTGTGGCTTGGAAGGGAGAGGGATAAAATTGAGTGAATTATTGCTGGATTGATAGATAACCCTTCTGCTAAAACAACATGTCCTAACAACTTTCCCTCATGTACTGTGAAAATACATTTTTTTAGGGTTGAGTGAAACCCCAAATTCTCTACACCTTTGGAACACCTTCCTCAGATGTGTAATGTGGTCACCATCATGCTTAGAGTACACAATTATATCATCTAGGTAAACCAAGATAATATCATTGATTAGTCCTTTAAATGCCATGTCCATAGCTCTTTGAAAAATAGCCCCGACATTGGACAATCCAAATGGCATTTTGTTATAAGCATATGTGCCCCATTTGGTGGTGAAGGCTATTTTAAATTGATCGGATTCCTAAACTAGAATCTAATTATAACATTAACACCCATCAAACAAAGAAAACCTCTGAGATCCTTCCATTGTTTGAAGAATTTGTTCCATTGATGGAAGCAGGATAATGATCTTTCAAGGAGGCATGGTTCAAATCTCTGAAATCCACGCATAACTGAATTTCTCCATTTTTCTTTCATACATGGCACCAGATTGGCCACCCAAGATGAATGCTTGATAGGAAAAATTATACAGGCCTCGATGAGTTTAGTTAGCTCACTTTCTCATTAGTGGCTCAATTTTGGGATTAATTGGTCTTTTTTCTAACAAATTGGTTTGGCATTAGGATCCAACTCGATGGTATGTTGTGCTAGTCCAGGATCAAAACCATGCAAAGTCCTTATAGATCCATGTGAATATGTCATGATAATCTTGACACAATTTGATGAAATATTTCTTCTCTTCAGCAATACATACTTTACCACTCTTTAAGATCTTTTCACTTGCCACCTTGACTTCCTCAAAATCTTCTTCCTTGACCACCATGTTTGTGCTTTGTCATTTGGCTTGGTCATCTGAATTGAAGATGGATTCTAGAGTAACTAAGCCTTTTGGTAGCTTATTTCCTTTCAACTGTATAATTTGATTGCACATATGAGTTTTGCAACTTATCTTGGTGTTTCAAAGCAAATTCCACCTCTTCTTACAGGAAAAGAACAATTTGTTTGTCACTATCAAATGCCTGCCAGCTACTCAAATTATTTGGAACTGCAGGACTGGAACTACCATTTTGACCATTTTCTGGCCCTTCCTTCATGATGTCCACTGGTATGTCGTATTGCAAGCCAATTGTAGCAAGCCTATCAACATCTTGATTTTTCTTTCTAGGAACTGCATGAATCCCAAAAGCTTCAAAATATTCAATCAAGTCCAAAATTAGATTCTTATATGATCTTAAGAGATCATTTTTTGATGCACTGTGTGTCATCACTTGATGTACAACCAACTCACTAGTCTCCAAAGATAGTCAGAGCCTTGATTCCTCTCTTCTGAGCTAGTTGAATTCCTTGTATGAGGGCCTCATATTCAATGACATTATTGGTGCAACTGAATTGCAACTGAAAAGATGAGAATTATTTATCTCACCTTGGAGAAATCAACATAACTCCCACACCGGATCCATTTTTACTCCTTGAGCCATCGAAGAACAATTTCACATAGTCAAAATTGTTAGGCATTGTCTTTTCGTTCCTCCTATGTCAATAGTGGCTCGCTACTGAGTAAGCCTGTTATCACCAAATCACAGCACCCCTGGTTGATGTATTTCTTGACTCAAGCATCCAGTGTGATTGGATAACATGGGTACTATCTCCAAGTTGTGGGACTTGCTACTTGAGATAGACCTCCAGAGAAAGTTGGTTCTTGCTCCTAAACTACCTGCCACAATCTACTCTAATGCAGGAGAAACTAACTATTCTAACCTAAACTTCCAAGGGACCAGAGAGAGAGAATGCATAAAATGAAAGCCTACACTAAAGCGGTGATAAACCAGAAAAAGAGGGTGTGAGAGTAATCTCCAAATGTGTGAAATACAGAGGCAAAGTGCACACTAGAAGAGGTGATGACAGTTCACCATAATCCAGCAAAATGCATTCACAGCAATATTCCAAGCACACACAATGATAATGAATCCTGCAAGAACATAATAAATAGACACAATATACTTGTAGAAAGATTAAAGGGGCAAGAAGAATGCAAGGAAACACAGCAGGGGAAGATATATCCACAAACTGGTATTTTATTGCTTCATGATATGCACAGTTCAATCTATTACAAGATAAGGGCCTGGATCACCATGCAAGGAGTCCACTACAAGGGCCTGCAACACACTGGCTTCACAAAGCAATTTTGACAGAGCTTTGTTACCCAAAAACTCTCCCCTTTTACAATGAGCCCAACACTCCAATTTATAGAAAAAATGAGAAGGAGAAGAGGAGGGAAAATGGAAATCCCGAAATCTGTCCTTCAACCACCTATAAGAGGCATTAAATTCAGTGAAATGATTATACATTACTTGCAAAAGGCTCCCCATACTGTCCCATGTGCTGCAGCAGAGAAGGAATGATGACCATGCCTCTTAATTGCACTCCCAGCTACCAAATAAAACACTGTTCTGAATCCGGCCACGTTTTCTTAAAAAACTCAATCAATTTCTGATCAAATCTGGAATTTCTTGATTTTTGTGCATCGGGCTCGGAACCACGATTCCAACGGTACCAATTTTGTGCAATTTCGTTGAGGAATGCAAAAGTTATGGCCTTCTGAGTGCGGGCAGCTATTTTGGGCCTGGCAGGCGTTTTCTGTCATTTGACGGGAATGAGCATTTACTCACTGGAGCCGAACATGTTTCCTTCATTTAAATATATCTACCCTCATTAAAAATAAGAAATCCAGTTTCTGTGGCGTAGAGGACAGAAAGTCCAATTTTATCAAAATCGGAGGTCAAAGTCAAAAGTTATGGCCGTTTGAAGTTTCAAATGTTGACTTTTCCTCTTCTGTCTTCGGCCGCATTTCGTGCTTTTCGCGTCCCATTCCCTCGCGTACTTTTGTCCCATCTGGCACAGTGTGAAAACCGGCCAATGGGCTTCCATTTGTCCCTTTGTCCCAGTTGACACTTCGGACGTGTTCTGATTGGCTTTCGGATCCTTCGGCTATCCACATCCCCCGCGTCCCTTTGTCCCACTTGGCACAGTGCTGAAATTTCCCATTTCGGCCGAACCGGCTGGTTCGTGTCCTTCGCATTTTGTTCCAACTGTCTAGGAAAAATCCTTCCGAACCACCCAAAATGGGCTTCCTTTGCTCTCGGCCGCTTCGCCTTTTCGCATCCTTCGCGTCCATTTGTTCCAGATGTCCGGAATGCTTAGTGCGGAAAGTTCTCCTTTTCGGCCGAACCGGCTTTTCCGCATCCCACGCGTCCCGATGTCCCTTATGTCCCAGACTATCTGGGACAAATCCTTCCGAACCACCCGAAATGGGATTCCTTTGCTCTCGGCCGCTTCGCCTTTTCGCGTCCTTCGCGTCCATTTGTTCCAGATGTCTGAAATGCTTAGTGCGAAAGTTCTCCTTTTCGGCCGAACCGGCTTTTCCGCGTCCCACGCGTCCCGATGTCCCTTATGTCCCTTGCTTCGCGGGCCTCCTAGAGGCTTTTCAGCCGATCCGCGCCTCAATGTCCCAACTGTCCCAACTGTTGCGAGGACTAGGACTTAGCCATTTTTCATGATTTTTTACCTGGCCCAAGCTTGTTTTTGCAGCCTTTTCACCTTTTCTCAAAACTTTCTCTTTTCAACCTAGACAGGAGAGTTAGAAAAATTCTGAGGGGACCCTAGAAAATTGATTTTTTGTGAATCAATTTATTTGCCTGGGACTAAGTAATTTGATGCATGCTATCAAAATTTACCCTGGGGGGTGAATTTTGGATAATAGTACCTTATCTAATTTCCTCTAAAAAAAGCAAACCAGACTCTTCTTCCACCAACAAATCAACATAGGGATCATATTGATGATCTACACTTACCTTGTCAAGCATTATATCAGGAAATTTCTCTACGAGAGTAGTTGGTTCATGGTTAGGATCTTCTTCTTCTAGGTCACAAATGGTATAATTCCCATTTATGGGACTAGTAGTGTTAGACTCCACATGATTATGGAAAATTGGTTCTACTCTTATAGTCACCTTCATCTCATACCAATTTTTTAGGATTATATGTGACCAATATGATGACAGATAATAATCCATCTTGGCGGTAAATTATTGTGACAAAAAAATGGAAAAGAGGGGAAGAAGATCAATAACTAATATATCTTGTGTGAATGAAAAATTGGGGCATGCATGAATAATAAGCTGGAGTCCCTTGATAACTTCAAAAATCTGCACTGTTGTACCATCTAACTAGACAACACCCCTTGAAATTGGAGTATACGATATTCCAAACATGTCTATAATCTACTTGGGCATAATGGAACTATTGGCTCTAGAATCAATCATGCAATTACGGACCAAATGATCACCAATGATCAGGGAGATATAAAATAGTGATGGTTTATTGGCTTTAGGAATGATTTTTACTTCCAGTTAATAGATAATTTTTTCCATTGCTGCTCCATGACTTGATGATCTATCATTTGTACTAAAACTATTCAAATACTCTTGCAATAAGTTCCTTTGAGAGGGGATTGAGAGTGTGTTCCACATAGTGACGCTCAGGTTGGTTTTCTTCATTTGTTTGACAATACTAAATGGAATTGCCCCTACTATTCTAATACCCTTTTGGGCATTAGAATCCTCTTTTGAAAAATTCTTATTGGGTACTATGATACCTAAAGACCCTTCTTTCCTTGTAGCTTGATTAATGGATGTTTCTAGTGTTTTCGTACTTGCATCTTGATTAATTTATTCTTGTGTTTGAGGTTTTGAAGTGGATGCCATGATCAACATTCAAAGGTTGAGATTCCATTGCTCTCTTTTTAGAATGCATATTTGGTGCTATAGGGGAGGCATCAGGATTCAAACAACAAAAATAATTTGTTTTCCAATTTAGCAGTGTGGTTTCATCAGAAGGTTGATCTTAGTTTTCTTGTGTAGCTGATCCGATTGATGACTCAAGTGGGGAGGGTATAATTTGGATGATAAGAGCTTAACTCAAAACTCCATTTGGGATTTTTTTTTAATTTTGAGGCTGAGAACAAGGATAAAACCATTCATAATCTTGGACGAGATTATTCTAGATAGGTACTATAGCTCTGGATGAACTGGTAGCAAGAGGGATCTGAAAAGTTCAAAGGATTAACATTTGTAGCTTGATTTGTATCCTGGTTCTTGGAATGATTAAATCCTTCAAAAGATGGATGAACCATTTAGTATTGGTATTGAAACAGACAATCATATTGAGAATACTACCTTTCGATTGCTATGATCTCATTCTCGAAGGTTTGCAGCTACAATTTTACTTCAACTAGATCATTCAAAGGAATATATGAAGTCACAATTAATGATTGGAATTTTTTGGAACATGAGAAATGACTAGTTGTTTCCCTATAACTTCAACAAACAAAGGCATGAGAGGCCTAGTCCCAATCTTTCCCACTTGAATAAAATAATTTTCAGCTCTTATAACAATTTCATAGACATAAGGAATGATAGTTCCCTCCATGGATTGAATCATAAAGTCTATTTCACTATTTAATGCCCATAGATAATACAAAAATGCATTTCTTAGAGATGGCCTTATGAGTGTTGGGATTTTGTTCAAATTCTTATTGAAATAGAAATTAAAATCGCTCAGGTACTCATGGGAGGCTCTCTTTATGGTTGTGAGTTGTTCCATAAGTGATAAGTGATCACTTTTTTTTGCAAACTGCTTATAAAACTTCTCACCTAACTCATTCCAAGTAGTTATGGAACCAACATTCAAAATTCAAAACCGTTAAAGAGATTTACCTTTAAAGGAAGTAGCAAGGATTCTAACTGCCACATTGTCTTCTGTAATGATATGTACTTCATATATTCTACCTATATCACAAATGTGATCCAAAGGAGTGACATTATTTTATCTGGTATAATTCATGGAAAAAATTTCATGGAAGATGTGGGAATATCATCTCTTTGGGCTAATAAAAAGGGGCTTCTGGCATTGAAAGGAGGAAAAGCAGTGGCTTCCATGGTGACTAAGGGTTGATTTATATTTGGTGGAGGAAACCTTCAGTCAGGAGGAGTTTAATGACCTTTATAGGATGATGTTGAACTTTAGCTTTTCTTTCTCCTTGGGGGAGACAAGGATAACTCAATATGCTGATATTTTCCTTGCTTAGAAGAAGCTCATGTATGGATTCTTCACGTAAGTAAATACATTGAGACTTGAAATCTAGAGAAATGGAGTCACTTGGTAATTTGATTTTTTTATCAGTAAAGAAGAGAAGTACCACTCTATACCACTGAGCATGCCAAACACTATTTTTCATGCAGATCATGCACCCGTTGAATTGCTGAAAGATCTCATGCAATGTTGGAACATCCCTAAGGTGTGGGACCTTATTACCTAAGGATGAACCTCTAGAGAATGTTGGTTTCCTCTGTAACTTGGGGCACCTGATGTAAGATCGATGTGCAATGCTAAAACACTCTAAATGATTCTAATCTACTCACTTCAAGAGGTTCAAGGTTAGAAATAAAAAATAAGGAAAATGCGGTGATACACCAAAAGTATAACTAGATAATGATATGATCTTCACACTAGAATGGATTAACTTAGAAAGGATAAAATAAATACCACAATCTAGTTCAAATTGTGTTATTTGGACAGGGTGAATAATAAACCACAGACACAATAGCATACATTCCCTTGTAATACCCCAAGTATACCTAAGAGATGGGTCAAATGTGATTGAATACACAATCAACAACCATAACAACATAGGGCATGCACATGTCAAATATCCCTTTCACTTATTCCAATAATAATGCAACTTTATAACAGAAGGAAAATAATCTTTTCACGATTGATATTTGAGATAATCACATTACTTCCCATAAAACGAAATAAGATATTTTGAAATAAAGGTGAGCTAATCGCTTACACTAAGGAATTATACGCCACAAAGCATACATTGATCAAATATTAACACAATAAATTAGATTCTTCATGGAAAAATATTGTTTTGAATGTAATTAAAAGGCTTCAAAGCATTCAAAGAAATCTTCCAAGCTTCAATAGTAACTTCAAAAATGATCTCTCTACCTCTAAAAAATTTATGCACTTAACTATTTATAAGTTCTTAGGTCAAGCCATTCCAGTTGGACCTTAACCATCAAATTACTAAAAATAGAAAATCATTAAGTTCCAGGGAAAAAACTCCCATAAAAAATAGTAAAGTGGTTACAAGGGTTTGACTCAGTCAACCCTACAACTTGGACTGATCCAAAGCTTGGAATTGTCCTCCCATGGCCGCCTAGCTTCAGCTTAGCTTTGTAACCCTTCTTTTTTTGTGTTCTCTAGCTCTTTTTCCCAAGTAGCCATCTGATGCTTATATTTGATGAAACTCTTGATAATTCCTTGTACTTCTCCTTCCTTTGGCCCACATGTGTAATGGTTTACCACATCTACTATATCAATATCTCTTTCTACCTCTTCTTGAATTATTTTAAGTTTACTTACCACATTCTTTAGTCGACCTATGAATTTTTGGCACAAAACCAACTTGTCAATGGAGTCACTGTTTAATGTCTTATCCATCTCATCATCCTTTTTCACTAAAACCTTGAAATTTGAATTAATTTTATCTTCCGAAAGGGAATCAATGTTCTCATTGAATAATATGCAATTGATATTATCAAACTCTTCTGAGATATCATTTAGAGCATCAATTATTTCCACGTGCCTATTGTCTAATTTATTTATCAAATCTGGCAATACATGGGACCTAAATTCCATATCCTTTGAAATTCAAACAACTTAGAAATATCATCATTTAATTATTCTAGAAGAAGTATATCTAGTATCCTCTTCTTTGATTTCGATCCATGTAGTCAAATTTAAATTCAAGTTATTATTATCTTCAGAGAAGTCTACGTTCATTCTATGAATATAGGCTCTTTCATCCTGTAAATCATTATATATTTGAAAAACCTCTTTAATCAACAGATTATTTTCTTGGAGTATATGTTATATCCATTAATTTATTGATCTTCCCTTTTGACCTATATTCTTAATATCATGATATGAAATATCATCCATAGTGGATGAAGTTGTCAGAGCAGTAGTAGTTGAAATATCAGTGGATGAAGTAGGATGTGTTACTTTCCTCAACAGTGCAGTGAGCTTCTCAACTTTTGCTTTTAGTTCATCTTTAGAATATTTATATTTATCATACGTTTCCAAAAAATTTATGAGAGGCATTTGTGCATCTTGTTTGGCCCCTTTGCGTGTTGATTTTCTAAGTGAAAATATGGAAATTTGGTAGTTGCTGTGATAGTTTATTTAATTTTTCCCTGAATAGGAGTATAAATTTCTCTGACTCTCTCTCTTGATTTATTTACACATAGGATGGAGATGATATTTATCCATTTATACTATCTCCTTAGAGTAGTTTCCAACACACTTAGATCTATTACATCTACTAGAGGTAATTTATTCTTCTATTTTGAAGTCTAGAGATATAACCACTCTAGTATAGCAGATGCCGATGGAAGTGGAATGACCGATTCAATACCTCAAACACTACAAAACACCATAGCACTTGTAACATTAGTTAGAAATGAAGTGTAGGTATTAATGATGTATATGGTGGATCTGAGAACAACCATAAGGGTAGATACAACAAGGCTAGAAGTTGAGATGGAAGGAAATGAAAGCTGGGGAGGAAGTGAAGTGGATACTTGAGACCCAATCATCTCTCCCTCTGAGAGAATATGAAGAGATAAAAATAACTAGGCCATGGATGGGGATGGAAAATAAGAAATGAGTGTAGGATTGGAAGGTTATGATAAAGGAAGAAATAATGATAGAGGAGGGAGTGGAAAGTCTTAGGACACAATGATAGAAACCAAAACCTCGAAAACTTATATTATTAGTATTGTAGAGGACAAAACCTTGGAAGCATAGGCCTTAAGAAGAGAATAAATCCCAACCAAAAATGAAAAAATCTTAGGAACTATAAGGGATTTTTGGGTAGACATTTTCCCTCTTGTGAGTATAAGAAGACTCATTTTTGGTTGGGATTCTATCCTTATGGATTGTTCTAATGTTGTTTTCACCAAATCACTACACCCTCTGAATAGATAAAATGTGAACACAATGTTTGGTGTGATTGGGACACATGGATCACCTCTCAAGATGTGGGACTTGGGCTTGAGGTGAACCTCTAGAGAAGGCCGACTTCCCCTTCCTAAAATAAGTGTTGTACTAATCCTAGTGTTAGAAAATGTCTATCCAGTCATATGCTAACATTTTTATGGGTTTTAGGGAAAGAGATTTGTAGAAATGAAGCTATACTAGGGATGGTGATACACCAAATAAAGGGTAATTCCAGACTAATAAAGGGTTAATTTGAAGAGGGTGTGTGCACACAGGTCAACTTCACCTACAACAACTTATAGAGGGTACAAAATACCACAGAATAGGAAGCACATTTTCCCTTTATTAAACTCAATCAGAAAAACAAGTTATCAGTCTTCTAGTGAAGAAGGATGAACTTGAGAAGGGTGAACAAGCACCACAACTCAACTGCATGCAATGATCCATCACTAGATAAGCACAGAACTCCAAGAACCTTCAGTAGAAATGTGAACTTTCACAACATACTTACAAGCATGAGAAAAGGCATAAAGAAGTATAGAAGGATGAAAGGACTGAGATTAGTCACAAAACACACACTTTTATTTATTCAATACCATGCACAATGAATCATAAATTAAGAAGAGGAAATGGTTTCCATTATAGTCTTGAAATGTTTTCTTAATACACAAGGACAACTTGCAGAAGAGAGAGGACTCTTGAAAAAATGCACTTGCCTAAGATGTCTAATTTTCCAACCTATCTGACTTGTTGGAACCCCTTGGAATGAGATTCCAACTTACATTTATAGAAGAATATGTGAGAGAGAAGAGGAAAGTTCATAATTACATTCCTAAATTGAAGGCACATGATGTATTTATTACAGTTGGTTGAACCACTTTGAGAAGCTTCCATCATGTGCCTTTAATTACCTATTGACCTAGTCTTCTCAATTAATTAAAAGAATATTTAAATAAAATATTTGAATAATAATAATAAATATTATTATTAAAATATTTAATTAAAAATAATAAATTAATTACTATTAATGTGGGACCCATGTTGACTAGTTTGACTTGAGGAGGGGAAAATTATGAGGAAAAGGCCAAAAGACCAACTCGCTGGTTGGATCACTGAGCCAAATCACTAATTTGGGCTCATGCTAATCCACCCTTCACCACAAATGAGCTCACTTTGGATCAATTCCTCCATTGACTTTGCATGAGCCCAATTTGAGTACCCTCCATGTATTGGAATTTGAGATCCATGTTTAATGGCTCGCCACAATGCTCTTCCCCATTCACCGCGCTCGTTCATCACTATCATGACCGATCTCCCCGCGTTGATCTCCTCTCCTTCAGACTTACTGAGTGGCTCAAGTAAATTTGAAATATCTCATGAATCTTCCAAGATCTCTTTGTCCTTTGTGTCATGGCCGAAATGAGCTCCTCATCACATCGCAATCGAGCCACTGAACTCTATGTCTAGCTCCCCTTTATCTATGTATTAACTCTCACAAGTCAGACTTCGAGTTATGCCATGAGAAACTCATATCCAAGTTGAAGGTGAAGGCCAAGCCATCTCTACATTCCTTTACCAAACTCATTTGCACCTTTCAACTTGTCACTGAGCTCCTCCATTTGAATCCAAACTTATCAGCCACCACTCCTCATTACCCACTGACTCGTCAAGCCAAGCTAATTCATGCAATAGAGCTCCTTCTACTTCTTCCATGTTCCATATACCGACTTCCATTACTGAGCTTGAATGAACACCCTCTTGCAATGTGATTTCAACTCGTGGAAGGAATCACCCTTGTCTTCTGTATTGAGATCCTTCACCAACTGAGCACACGAGCTCTATTCTGCATTGAGCTGATGACTGAGCTCTTTCTTTCACCTTAATTGTAGACCATCTCACCACCGATGCATCGAGTTTGAAAATGAGATTTTTATTTTGCTCCATGATTGCACCAAGCTCCTTCTTCACCTCACACATCTTCCGACTTGACAGCTGAGCTTCCCTCCATTGTGCATTTAATGAGCCCTAGCTCAACACTAAGTTCTGTGAACTTGTTCTCATGAACTTGTCCATCCCGTTAACCCTAACTTGGCCTTGCATCTGAATGACTCACCTATTTGTATGAAAGTATCTCCAATATGCTACGTAATGAATCACTCACCTTGTCTTTCTCAAAACATATTTCTACCGGACCCAACCACCTTTCATCATCACAAATTATTAGTCGAGCTCCTCCATTAGCTCACCTCTGACAAGCTTGTTGCAGAATCCCACAACATAGAGTCAACTTAGCTCGGAACGATAATTTTTTAAAATATTCGGTGCATAGCTCAGTTGGAAGCTTTATAGGAATATGATGAAGTGGCTCACCATGGAATGAGAAAGTAAGAAGCATCATGCACAGGAAGATGAATCTCATCCACAGTAAAGGAATATGGCATGACCTTCATGTGCATGATTTTCACTGTAGATCATGCAGGGCTAGGGTGGAAGTAATTTGATATGAAATCATGGTGGAATGGACAGGAAAAAACATGTGAGAGATCATAACCATGACTTATGCAAGTAACAAGGGCCAAATCCTGATCAGTGGGAGATTGTGAGATTAACTTGAAGAGATTTTCAAGTGGATCAGGTGGTGAGTTGTAATCTATATTTCTTGTTTGAATCAGAATTCAAAACAAATTAGCTTAGCTCGCAGAGGTCTTCATCCATCTGAGCTCAACTCGATGTTGTAACTTTGAACTCACCTAGTTCCCCATATCCCATTTTCATGAAAGTACCAAGCTTCAACCTTTAGCCAGATGCATTGAGTGACTTCTCAATCAAGTATATCCCTCTATCTCAACTAGGTATCCTACCTTACACATTTACCATTCCATCAACCACTCAAACATGCTCAAATAACTCCCACCTAGCTAGCTCGGCACTTGACTTAGAACTCCTATGGCCACTTCGATTTGGGTGGTAATTTACCGGTAAACCTGACATGTCATTTTGTGTGGCTCAGGGATGAATCCTTATCTTTCCCTAAGATATTTCCACCATTAGATCTCATGCTTGGGATCCCGACATGCATTTTTTTATACCAAACTTGGCATGGCCTTTACACCATGAAATCCCTATTGAGGGGAATCCATTTTTGAAACCATTCTACCCAAGTATCAATTGGAGACTTGTCTCTTAATGTCTACTTCTCTGCCATGGCCACAGACCCCGAAATTCCCTTTTGCATGACACCTTGGTCTGACTGCACTGAATCTCCACCATGGCCACGTTGGCTCATACTCCCAATGGTAGGCTCATGAATCAAAATGAGCTAGTTTATAACTTTTCTTTTATACCTATGACTTCTGGCATGCACATTTAGCTTCATGATCCCGATCTTTCCTCGCAGTCACCATGTAACTTGTTGTGATGATTTCCTCTGAGTCATGTGTTCCATGTTGGCCTTCACAATATTTCTCAACCAACTCTCTGCGAGATCCTCCTTTATGTCACCGAGCATTCGAATGAAAATTTTCCAAGTGACTTGGTCTCACATTTTGTCATGTCTTCTACAAACTTCCTTGTGTGTGAGCTCAACATTCTCTATCACCATGAATTGTTCTTCTACCAGCTCCATATCAAGCTCATCACCATGTTGTCATGAGCTTGTCCTAAATGCTACCATGAAGATCTCTCCTAAGCTTGGCCATAACTCGGCCTTATAATCTTCTTTCCTCCATGTGATCACTAGCTCGACCCTATATATATGATCTTGAACATACCTCAGTCGTGACTCTACACATAATATTTTATTCCTCATATGAGATTCTAGTGAGCTTGACTCACCATGACACAACCCTACCTGAGCTTCTCCTCTACATTGGCTTGGTGTTGATTTCCTTAGCTTGAACTTGAGTTCATCATCAATCTACTGAGTTAAACTCATTTGGTTCACCTGAATCATGTAAGAAAGTTTTCCCTCGTTCCAAGTGCCATTGTTAGGCATTGACCATTGACTCCCCGAGCCAACCTATCAACTCATAACTCATCCTTTTCTCACCAAGTTACTCAATGAGATATTTCTAGCTCAATTTCATGCTACTCTTTAAATTTGACCCTATCAATTTTTTTGATATTCTGGGTCTTTTTCTCAAAATCAGAGAGTTATGGAAACAAAAAAAGTATTTTAAACATAAATTATTAAATTTGATGATTACTTATTTGTATTGAACAAATGTGAGCCCGCCAAGGGCTAATTTACTGCTCTAAGAAAACTTGAAACCTTTGAGACCCGAAATGAAGAAGAATAGTTCGAGATGACTCTGAGACCACCTGGGATAGCATAAAGGTTTCCTAAACATAAAATTTTGACCAGAATGTCCCGGAATACCTCATGAAGGATTTTTTCAGCCTTAGGTCCTAATAGGCTCTCCATTGTCAAATTTTGTCCAAAAGGGCAAAAATTGACAGCAAACCCTTTAGGTGAAATTCCCAAGGTAGCCAACCAATTATATGTTCTCTACAAAATGGGCCTCGCTCTCTCTTTATTATTGAAACTTTCCTCTACATACCAATCAACCCATGGTAATGGTTTATTGGCAACATTATTATTCTTGTATACTGGATCCAATACTTCTTTTTCATCCTCCATCTCTTTTAGGATCTCTACAATACCAAACTATCTCACCTCATCCAAAGTAAACCTTTCGTAATATCTTTGATGGATAATTAACTCATCCTGAAAATGAATCCATATATCCTCTAGATGGGGCACATGAGAACCTGATAAACCCCTTTAAGTTAGCTTTCCCTCGGAATCAAAAATTGGTTCGAGGATGAAAGGTTCACAAATTTACTTTAGACATTTTAGCATCCACATTATTTTCTTTATAGATATTGGCACAAGTATAAAGATGAGATGAAATGGGAAACTAGATTCCCACCTTATGCCATTTGTTCTAGATTTTGTGGTAATTCAATAATTTCTGAACCAACTCTAGCAAAAACCATTTGTCAGTAGGGAATCTTGGCAACTTACTGGGAGCACCTTCAAAACCAAGAATCAATATGTATGTAAATGTAGGAAACTATAGGTAAATGGATCCCCATTCTCGTACTTCTTTGAAAGCCTCATCATAAATTCTTTTATTGAACAAATCCTTATCGAAATGATAAAGGAGAATAGAAAATAAGGCATCATTGACCCTACGAAAATGTTTTTTTGCCACGTCCATTGTGATTTGAGGATAGAAATAAAAAATATGGGAATCACTTCTAACACCTTTCGTATTCAACCCATTAAATTTTCCCATGGAAATTGCAGCATCGGCCAAGAAAGAATTCATGTAAAGTTTCTTAGAAGACAAGAGTTTACTCAATTGAAAACAAATAGAGCTAATGATATGCTCTCTGCATTGTATGAATTATTTTTTTTCTTGATAGTGGGAATGTACAGGAACATCCATTCTTGAAACTCTTTTGTAGAAGCAAGGCCTAAAAATCTACTTAGTAAGACAATAATATTTTTTACTTCTGGGATGAAATCTGATTAGTACACCATCTTAGGTAACTTGGTGATGCTCTTGGCCAAGTAGCTCTTCATCATGACCTTTGTAAAAAAATAAATGTCTTTGTCCTAATTTTTAATTACATATTTAGGTGAGATTGTGGCATAGTCTTCAAAGAAATTATAATTCAACTGAATTACAACCTTTCTATCAACATCTTTCACTGATCTAGAATATTCATCAAAATGGGTTGTTGTGGCCGAGACGAATTTGGGGTAGTGTATAGATGTTGGAAAACCAGCGGTGAGTGAGCAAGGCCATTGTCATATATGGCCTATATCTATGACTTCTTGTTAGGAAATCTCAACCTTTCCCATAAATATGGAAAATCCACCCATCCTAGGTCAGTATCTCCAATATTCCCTAAGTCTGAAGAGAGGCATAAATAAGGAGGAACCCCTAAGAATGTATATTTCATCTTCTCTTTACATTTTGATGAAGAATTTGACATCAAGTTCGGGCTTCAAAATATAAAACGTCCTTTGAAAATTTGAAACAAATAATCTAAAATTCTAGAAATGCCAAAATCCAAAAGTCTAAAACCCTAAAAACCCAAAACACAAGATGTCTGAAACTCCAAAAATTAAAAGCCTCCAAAACCAGAACTTCTAAAATTTTGAAAAAAAGAATCTCTGAAATCCCAAAAATGAAACCTTTGAAAAAAGAAACCCCAAACTCTGAAAAGGATAGACTTCCGAACCTCGAAATAAATAACCTCCAAAATTAACTTTACAAAATGCAAACTTTGATGAAGGCAAGAAAAGAAAGAAAAACACTTGGGAAGATCTTGAAAAACTATAATGCAATCTAAGTTGGATGCCGACACATGTGTGATTTTGCTACTATGGAGATCAAAAAAAAAAATCAAGGAAAACATGGTGAATGAAAAGGGCTCTGTATGCAAAAATAGAAAAAAAGAAGAACAAAAGAAAATAAATAAGGAAGAAAGAATGAAAACCCTAAAGATCATAAACTAAGAAGAAATAAACAAAACAAGAGTACCTTGAAAATGACACCTCGAAAGTACAAATAATGCAGTAAAAATCATATTGTCAGAGGAAAACATCAGGTGAAAATGACAGGTAAAAACTTGAGTTTATATAGAAAAACCTAAAATTAATGCTCGGAATCCGACATGTGCGAAGAGTGGTGAGAATTAAATGCTTATAGAAATAGGAAGTCTAAAACCTTAAAAGTATGAAGTTTTGAAATTTCATAATAGTTTCAGAATTTTGAAGTTGAGAGACGAAGATTATGAAAAGGTAATGGAAGAATCTGAAACCTGAAAGTCTGAAGTTCTAAAAATTTTGATCTTTGGAGTTTTGGACTTCAAATTTTGGGATCAAAAATTTTCAAAACAACAACAGAGACTTCCTGAAACCCAAAATTATGATGTTCTGAATTTTCAAAACTTTAGCATTTTAGAATTTGGAACTCCAAGTTGAAAAAATCAAAAATTACCAAAAGAGACCTCCAAATTTGGAAAGTCTGAAATACCAAAAATCCATATTTTTTGGGCATTCAGGGTTTGGAAATCTGTAATAAAAATTTCTATTTTATCCCTTAAATCACTGAAATGGAAAACCTCTGAAATCTGAAGCCCAAAATTTTAGATTTTTAGAATTTAGAGAAATTTGAACACATTTTTTGATAAAATACTTTAAGGTGAAAGATTTAAGAAGAATTTTTTTAAAAATTGACTTTAACATCTTCATTTCAAGGTAAGATTTAAAGGTTAATAGAAACAATATTGCACATATTGGATGATTGATTTAGAAGCAAGAAACTATTTCCTGCCGAAACAAATATTTGATCAATTAGGTCTTCAATATGAAATCATTTCTAGAGGTGTGGTACAATTGGAAAATATAACAACAATGTTTATAGTAATCAAAGTATTGAGTCTTACAGTTTATGCATGTCCAAATGTGACCATATTGTAAGATGTATTTGTCATAAACTTTCCACCACTCTTTGCATTGTGTTTATCAAGAGAATTCACCACTAAAATTGGAGGTTATTTGTCTATTGATTGGTCACACATGTTATTCTGAACAAGATATGAAGCCAATGCTAAAATTAAGTCTGAACTAATTACAAACTATCATATTGATCCTAATACACCAAATCCAATCAATGCAAATTGTTCAACATTTTATCAAGAAGATTATACAAGCACTTATGAAGTAGATACTAAAGTCAAAAGAATTTTAGACTTAACTCTTGATGACTAGGCCAACAAAAGGGATCCTTTTGACAAGGAAATGGAAGAAAATAAATTAGGAATTATTTCTTGCATGAAGAGAATCAATCTCTCCCTATAATTACTAAGTTTTATGCTAAAGATGATAATGAGGTATGAAATCTTTCTTTAATGGCTCAAGGAATAGAAAAGGTATTGGAGGAGGAGAAATGCATGTTTCACCACAAGGTATAAAATATTACTAAGATTTCTATTTTAACTTTCCTTGCTCAAACAACACAACTAAGTATGAAGCCTTAATCCATGGATTGCATTAGGCAAGAAAGAAGAACTTACAAGTGTTTGGGGATAGTGGGCTAATCTTGAACCAAATAAAAGGACAAAATGCTGTTAGAAGTGATCTTTTGAGGAACTACAAAAATTGGGTATGGGATCTCATTTAAGATTTTGAAGCTTTTAACATCAATTCCATCCTGAGAAATAAGAATGAGGCATCAGATAGACTTGCATCAATTGGGGTATCATTTGACGTTGTGGAAAATACCAAAAATGAGAAAAATCATCCTCATATCAAACTTTTCGTAATACCGGCTGTCCCAGAAAATAATACAAGTGGAAATTCTTCAAACCTAATGAGAAAATCATAAAATCCTTGTAAGAAGAAGTTGATTTCTACACTTGAAACCAAGACAAATTGGAGCAGCAATACAAGGACCAAGTGTTTCAACTAATAACTAACAAAATATCAAAGGGACTTGTAACTCTAGAATCAATCTTCAACCCAAATGATCAGTTCTCAAAAGAAAAAGAAAATATTTAGGTAAAGGGTGAAGATTTAGAACCTATCTCAATAAGTGAAGGTAAGATGTTGTAGATTGGAAAAGTAAGTAATCGACAATGGAAATATGATTTTGTTCAACTTTTCCAAGTATTTTTTGATGTATTTTCCTATAATTATAAGGGTTTGAGAGGTTTCACTCTAAAACTAGCTCAACATACTGTTGAACTATACCTAGAATCCAAGCCCATCAGTTAGAAGCAAAGGTCAGTGAATCCTCACATTGAACCCCTTATGAGGAAAGAGTTGAATAAGCTAATTGAAACTAATATAATCTTCCCTATAAAACACTTAAGTTGGGTAGAAAACTTGGTGCTGGTGACAAAGAGAAAAAAATATATTAGACTATGTGTAAAATTCCATGATTTGAATAGAGCTTCACTCAAAGATCATTATCCACTCCCTTCAATGGTGCAAATTCTATAAGTGGTAGCTGGCTCGAAAAGTTTTTCATTACTAGATGGCTACTTAGGATACATTTAGAAAAGGGTAAAGGAAGAAGATCAGTTGAAGAAAACCTTCACTATGAAACGCAACATATACACTTATAAGAAGATGTCATTTGGACTTTCAAATGTCAGAGTAAGATTTCATCGAGCTATGGATATATCATTCAAATGGATAATCAACAAAATTGTGTTCATACATGTAGATGATATCACTGTCTCATCAAAGAATGCAACAAAACACCTCTTTACCTTAGGAAAGTATTTCAAAGGTATTAAAGGTTTGGAGTGTCATTGAATCCAAACAGTGTGTATTATTGGCACATAAAGGGAAATTTTTTGGGCCATATTGTTTCAAAATAAGGATTGACAATTGACCCCAAAAAAGTAGTAGTGATCCGAACACTTCCATTACCACACCAAAATAAATCTCTTGAAAGCTTCTTAGGGAGGATAAACTATATCCATAGATTTGTGCCTGTTTTTTCCACTCTTGTGAAGACATTAACAATAATGTTGAATAAAATTCATGCATTCAAATGGAAAACAGAAGGAAAGGAAAGTTTTTAGGCCATCAAACATGTTATATCTCAAGCCCAACCCTTATTAACCCAAATTCTAAAAATATTTAATGTTATATGCCTTTATAAGATTGGAAATAATCTCAGGTTATCTTGGTACAAATGAATAAAAAAGGTTATGAAAAACCTATAGCGTTCTTTAGTCAAATCCTGGAATATTATGCAGCAAGTTATTCTTTCATTGAAAAACATGTTCTTATTGTTATTAGGAGTTTGAATAAGTTCAAACACTTGGTCTTCAAAAAATAAGATTCAACTATTAGTATATCATGTTGAGGTCAAGGGTTTGTCCTGAACAAGGATTTAAATGAGAAAAGGGTAGGTTGAAGACTCAATTAAAATTTGAAAGTCCCTGATTCATCACGCCTAAGTTACACACATAGACTTATAAAAAATCTTTGTCAACCTAGTGAAAGTAAAGTGATTTTAAATTTTTTATTTCATTAAAAGATGAAGGATCTTCTCACAATGAAATTGCAAATGCTAAGAATACTACCTACATGTATAAGATGCTATGTGATTTAGAGGGATTTCAACATAATATTACAATAGGAACAAGAAAAAATATTTGAAAAAATTCTGAAATAAGAGCAGACACAATTATGCTCATGATCAACATTGCGTGCATGTGTTGTTTTTAAAATAATGCTAAATATAAGTGAAGCAAGAACTACCACCTAAAAATAGTTCTAGCAATCTAGCTAAACAAAATACTAAGCACCATCATGATAAGAATTAAACAAGGGTTATATGCTAACATTCATCAATACAAACTTTGAAAACTAACAAGGTTAAACATCTAAAAGCCTCTATTCTCTAACAACAAATAAATGAACTGGACCTAGGTAGGCTCCATGGCTATCAAAATGAATGGTTGTCCTTATTGCTCCAAGAACCTAGGAATGAGGGCTAATCAAAGTTGGGCTACAAGACCCTTTTGACACCTCCCATATGACCTAAGAACTTTAAGAAAGAGGCTTAAATCTTCAAGATGATGAACTTTGAAGAAGACAAAATGCAAGCTCTTAGTCTCTTTGCTATATGCTTTTCATTTGCTCTCTCAAAAAGTTTAGGTGTAGTGTATAAAGGTAGAAGGAGGGATCCTTATATAGCCCAATGGATAAAGGGATTCAACACATTCATCCCTTTGCATATGAGATAAAGGTAAAAACATGATTAGGAATGGATAAGGTTGCTTTATAAAAGGTAACCTTACTTTAGAAGGGTTTAATTTATGCTTAGCAAGTCATGGGAGTTGGGGGTGGTGTTTTAATTAATCAAAGGTGATTAAATAATAGGTAGATGTAAGCTTATAGAAGCTAATTAGAGGAATATTAGTACGATTTAGGCTATTATAAGGGGATTAAATCAATTAAATATTGATTTATTGGTTAAATGGAAGGGAAAGATAATTAATTAATAATAATTAATTAGTCTAGGTAGAAGGGGTGACTTATTAACGGAAGGTCGTTAATTAGGGTATGTTAGTTGGATAGGTGACTTAATCAATTAGCGTATTGTAATTAATTAATGACAATAAGAGGGAAAATGAGTGCCTTTGACAATATGTTGTCCATTTGTGAGAAAGGATATAAATAGCACAATTTAAGTATTTATATTGCTCGGGCGTAATTATAGGTGTCTACATTTGCCCCTCTTTGGGGTGGCGTAAGTGATGCCACTTCAAAGATAGTAGATGGAAGAATTTTGAAGAGAATAGAAGAAAAATTAGTAGGAGGGAGAGATGCCCCCTTTGAGTGTCGATGGGGTGATGAAGGAAGGTATCGATCGACGATCGAAAAAGGTGAGAAGTAGGCAGAAGAATGGGGACGAGGGTAGGATGCCCCGAGGACAAAAAGGGAGAATTAGAGGTGAAAGGGAAGTGGTGTAGAAGAAATATGGATGAGGGGAGAGAAGAGCTTATCCTCTAGCCACTTATTTGTTTGGAACAAATTTGATGTCATCATATTGTCATAGGAACTTACATCATCGGTCCTTATGAAAAATATAAGCATATGACAAAGGTAGAATGACATGAAAAGCCATACTACGAACAATTGTCCATTGCTGAAAGTACCAACTCCACGCAACATACAATAATGCAATGCAATACGAGAAGGAAACAAGCTCATATAACAGGGAAAACAAGTACGAACGCACATATCTAACCCAACAACGGTCAAGATAGTTGTACAAATGTTTTGTTATCAGTGCTGAAGAGATTACACAAGTTCATGATTGATGACAAGGGTTAAAAATGATGCCCCAAGCAAGGATACATGCAAGGGGAAATGAAAATGGACACGGGGTCCATGAAAAAGCATTTGTGTGCAACGAAACAGCACCAGGCAACCAAAAGTGCCCCAGAGTATAGACGAAGCAAGCAGCTAGCTTTTGTGAATGGTTGTGAATCCTGTGATCCATAAGTCGTATTAATCAGGGAAGATGTGAGACAAACCAACAGGATATGGAGAAAATACCATGCGCAAGACACAAGTTTCAGCCGTAATAAGCAAGTTACCATTTTGTAGGGTTTTTATCAAAGATAGGAATATTTTGATAACATTTTGCCATTATCTTTAGATTTTTTTGATATATATATATCATATTGTTTGGTTTTCTCGAAACAATGTTCGATTGTTTTTTTTTTGTTTTTCTGAAACAATTTTCTATTGCTTTTTATGTTTTTCTAAAAGATCAACCTCCTATTGTATCATATTCTTTTGTCATTCAATTTCCCATCCATCCATTATCTATTTGTTTTTTGAAACAATTTTCCATCCATTTTTGTTCTCAGATTTTCTATTGTTTTTGTGTTTGGTGAAACAATTTTCCTCAAAACAATGTTCTATTGTTTTTGTGATTTGTGAAACAATTTTCTATTGTTTTTTGTGTTTTTAACCCAAAGCTATGTACAGGTAACCAATTAAAGCATGGATGCCCCCAACATTAGGTGGGGAATATACAAGGGCAGAAGCCATGCGCTTATGAACAAGAAGGTGAATTCGTTGAGTTGCCCCCAGCGTAAGATGGGAAATAACGAAAGACCACGTCCCTTACAGACGAATAGAAGAAGGCAAAGCCAGATCAAGGCTGGACTAGATGGTGTGCACAAGGAAACTCGAAGGTCCAAGTCCAGGACAAAGACAACTACCCTTCTAATACAGAATGCTTGTGAACAACGAATCCTCCCGAGGCGCCGGAAACCGGGTTTTCACCCAAGGACTTGTCCAAAGTGCCACAATTGCGTGGTTTTCACTAGTGGACGACCTGTTTTCTCTTTTTCTTTTTTACATTTATATCTTTCCATTTTTTTATTTTTTTTTTACTTCTTGGGATTTTTCAAGAAACCCTCCCATTTATCTACTAATCCATCCTTATTGAGTTTTTTTTTAATTTTTATTTTTTTTGTGATTTTTATGACTTTCTTGTGCCATGTTTAGGCATAAAACCTCTTAAGATGCATGGAATTCATGGGCTCCCGGAGCTCATCACCATTGGGGTGAGCCAACTTGTATGCCCTTGTGCCATACTTGGCAACTATGACATAGGGTCCTAACCAGTGTGGTTCGAACTTCCCTTTCTTTTCTCGCTCTGCTCTGGTGTTGAACTGGTTCTCCTTCATAACTAAATCACCCACCTCAAACTGGCGAGGGATGATTCTCTTGTTGTAGTTGCGGGAGATTCTGTGTTGATATACTTTCAGGTGATTAAGAGCGCGAATGCGCCTCTCATCCAGGAGCTCTAACTCAGCCAATCTTGCCACTCGGTAATCTTCATCCTTATCCAAATAGTCCCGAAGAGAAATTCGTAGGGATGGGAGTTCAATCTCTAAAGGGATGATAGATTCTGTCCCGAACACGAGGGAATATGGCGTCGCACCCGTAGGAGTGCGAATTGATGTTCGGTAGGCCCAGAGGGCTGGGTGGATTTGTAGGTGCTAGTTTCGACCAGTTTTTCTAACCATCTTCTCCATTATCCTTACCAAAGTCTTGTTTGTTGCCTCAGCTTGTCCATTACCCTGAGGGTAATATGGCGTGGACCATTTCAATCTGATTTGGAACCATTGGCAAATACCTTTCATAGTTTTGTTCTTAAATGACTTCCCATTATCTGTGACAATGGCTGCAGGGATACCATATCGGCAAATAATGTGATTCATGATGAATTTAGAAATTTGTGCTCCTGTGACATAGGTTAAAGGGACAGCCTCCACCCATTTTGTAAAGTATTCTGTAGCTGTGATGATATGTGTATGACCATCAGATGAGGTAGGAGTAAGCTTCCCTATTAGATCAAGTCCCCACTTGGAGAATGGCCACGGGGTAGTGATTGGTTGCAATGGTTGCGATGGAGCATGGATGAAATTTCCATACTTTTGGCATAGCACACATTTTCTAACATAATTACAACAATCAGTTTCCATGGTGGGCCAATAGTAACCTACTCTTAACAGTTTCTTAGCCAAGACCATTCCGTTTGTATGTGCTCCGCATACTCCTTCGTGTACTTCTTTAATTTCCTGGATTGACTCCGGCACATCCAGACAACGTAACAGATTCCCATCGTAGCCACGACGATAAAGTGTACCTCCTAACAAGGGTGTAACGGGCTATCTGGTGAATTAGGCTCTGCTTTTCAGAGCGGGAGATTTCGGGAGGGAATGTACTGTCCTTAAGATAGGTGAAAATGGGTTCATACCATGGTGAATGGGGACCAACAACCTCACAAGCCAAGAAAGATTCTGGCATGTCATACGCGGGCTGGCGTAGATTTTCTACGAAGAATGGCATATCATTGTTCCCTGGCGGAATACGAAGCATAGATCCCACTGTTGCCATAGCATCTGCCGATCTATTCTGCGCTCTTGGGATTTGCTCAAAGGTAATGCGCACAAAATACTCCTTCAGAGTTTCCACCAACTTCTTATAAGGTATGAGCTTGTCATCCTTAACTTTATACTCATCATTAACCTATTTGATGATTAGCTGTGAATCACCTACAACCTTCACATGTTGAATATTCCACTTGATGGCTAGCTTCATCCCTGCAATGAGTGCTTCATATTCCGCAATGTTGTTTGTGCAAGGGAAGGCCAGGCGGAAAGCCTGTGGTATAGGATCACCTGAAGGAGTAATAAGGACCACTCCTGCACCTGAACCATGAAACGTAAAAGATCCATCAAAATGTATCTGCCATACGATAGATTCTTCAATGTAGAGCAAAGATGCATCTGGCAGATCCAGACTCAAAGGTTCTGTGCTTTGCAAAGGTGCTTCCGCTAGCTGGTCAGCAAGTACTTGTCCTTTAATTGATTTTTGATGGACAAATTCTATATCAAACTCACTGAGTAGAATGATCCAATTAGCCATTCTACCTGTGAGGGCGGGTTTGGACAAAAAATACTTGAGTGGGTCGACCTTGGATATGAGCTTGGTCTTAGTATTTAGTAGGTAATGGCGAAGTTTCTGAAAGGTAAAAACAACAGCCAAGCAAGCCTTCTCAATCTGAGGATAATTACGTTCATAGGCGATGAGGGTGCGACTCAGATAGTACACTGCTTTCTATTTATGGCTAAGGTCATATTGGGCGAGCAGTGCACCAATAACATATTGCGTAGCGGAAATATAGAGCAAAAGTGGTTCTCCCGGAGTGGGAGGCATGAGGACAGGTGGATTAGCCAGGTACTGTTTAAGCAAAGCAAAGGCTTGTTGTTGCTCAGGTCCCCAAATGAAAGTGATGTCCTTCTTAAGTAAATGAGTGAATGAGTGACATTTATCTGCAAGCTGGGAGATAAAGCGGCGAATGGCTTGAATTTTCCCTTGCAAGCTACGCAGTTGCTTGATATTCTCAGGTGGAGGCATTTCTGTGATGGCAGATACTTTAGCAGGGTCTACCTCAATACCTCGTCTTGACACGATGAAGCCTAATAGTTTCCCAGATAGCACACCAAAGACACACTTCTTTGGATTTAGCCTGACTTTGTATTCACGTAGGCGTTCAAAGATACGCCGCAAAATGATAGGATGTTCCTCTCTTGTTTTGGACTTTCCCAGGATGTCGTCTACATAGTCTTCCATGATGTCATGAATCATATCGTGAAATATTACTGTCATGGCCCGCTGATAAGTTGCTCCTGCATTCTTAAGGCCAAATGGCATCACCTGATAACAGAAGGTGCCCCAAGGAGTTGTGAAAGCTGTTTTGTGTTGGTCTTCTTCAGCGATCTTAATTTGATTATAACCCGAAAAGCCATCCATAAGTGATAGCATTTCATACCCTGCGGTTGAGTCAACAATCATGTCAATGTTGGGCAACGGAAAGTCATCTTTAGGGCAAGCTTTATTGATGTCCCTAAAATCTGTGCAAATTCGGATACCAATAGGTTTCTTCTGGACAGGAACAATGTTCGATATCCATTCAGAATAATCAATTGGCCTGATGAATCCTGCTGCAAGCAACCTTTCCAACTCTTCTTTAACTAACAAGGCCACTCTTGGGTGCATCTTTCGAAGCTTCTGTTTGATAGGCTTAGCGTCTGCGTGCACAACCAAGTTATGCACGACCAAAGTTGGATCTAAGCCGGGCATGTCTTTGTAAGACCATGCGAACACATCAATAAACTCTCGCAGTAGCATAGTGAACGTCTTTTGTTCTCTGGCTGAGAGTGATGCTCCCAATTTTACTATCTTGGGATCTTCTTCAGTACCAATATTAACATCAATGGTTTCTTCAACTAACAATTTTGATAAATCCTCCATACGCGTGGGATCGGGAGGTAGGTTGAGATCTTCATCCAAGGATGTCTCTATGAGATTTTCATCCTTGGCGTGGTCACTTTGTTTGTCCTTTGATTTTCTTATTTGTTTGTCAGCCAATGCCTCAAAGAGGTTTTCACTGTGTGACTTGGACTTTGATTTTTGCCGAGGCTTTTCTTTAGAACTCTTGCCCTCGCTTTTCTTTAAATTTTGCTGACCACGAAGTTCAGCCTCCTCGCCGAAGTAGGCGCAGGTGTCTAAGTCGATAAAGAAACCCTTCTTGTGATCTCCAATGGGAATTGTATCCCTTATGCCCATGAACTCTGCAATAGCCTCGTCATTCTCGAATAAATCTAGTGGCACGTGACGTTGTTGGTCCCATTCAACAAGGGAGGGGTATACAAGGTCAAGGGTTGGTTTTATTGGGGGTTTTATGGTTAGGACAACATTGTTCATGAAAAGGTTCGTGGAGGCCAGATCCTCATATCTTGGCTATCAACAAGAATCCGTATCGCTTTCTAGATAATCGTGAGCTATCCTCATGGAGAACAAGTCGCATCTTGATCGTTGGGGTGTGCTCCAAAGATAAGGGTGAATCCCAATGCCATATCTTTCTGTTTTGAAATGTGGAAGAGGGACTGGTTCTCTTTGTCCTTGTTCATTCCTCCCACATCCTAGGCCTTTGTAGCCCATGGAGTACATCATTCTGCTAGATTTTTCATATTCTGGGGTTTGATAACAAGATGGCTGAGTGTCCTCAGGGACTCCGTAGTAGGTGGATCAAGTAATTTTTCCTCAGCTAACAAGCCTCCAGGTAGGAACACCCAATAGTATGTTCCTCTCTAGGTCTCCTGAAGTAGTAGTTGGGTCGACCTCTAGTCTTGGGCGACAAGGAGAGGTCCGAAACCAAGAGTGCTTGTTGTGACATTATACTCCCCACAGCCATATTCCATAATTTTCATCTCCCATGAATTAAATGGAGATGTTGAAGTAGTTGCCCCATGAGGGGGTAAGAAATAAGAGAATTTGAATCTACTCGAGCGATTCCATGGCCTCAGAATGAAGAGTGGACAGCTATATCTGTGCGAGGGACATGCATATGTACCCTTTCGTGCAAAGCTATTAAGAGCTCTACAATGAGAAACAGTGTTGAGTTATGAACCTTCTTTTGAGAAACGTGTGACTATTACCTTCGCCTAGTTTTTACTTGCCTATGGGCAAGGCGAAACTGCCGAAGTAAGACTTGATTTTTTGTCATTGATTTCTTGAATTTCCTTCATGTTCTTTTGACACTGGCAATCAAAAGAGGTGTGATTACCTTTGTGTTGCATTTTTTGATCATTTTTTTCATGATTTCATTTCCTAGAAGAATATGAAGGAAATAAATCAAGAAAAAAAATGACAAAAAATGCTAGTCTTACTTCGGCAGAGTTTCGCCTTGCCCTAAGGCAAGTAAAAACTAGGCGAAAGTAATACGTCACACGTTTCTCAAAAAGAAGGTTCACAACTCAACACTGTTTTAAAGTGGTCAAAAGTGGGCTCCTGGCCAAAAGTATATTCTCCTAGGTGGTTCTCTCACCCTAGGTGTTACAAAGTTGTCACGAGCGAGCGCGATTTACCCAAAAAGTCAAGCATTAAATGCTAGGAGTTACTGGCTTTAGTTTCGCCTCCCTAAGTTTAGGCGTCACTTGAGTAATATCTGTTTCTCAAAAAGAAGGTTCACTTTACTTCTAAAGTGGTCACTAGTGGGCCCTTCAAGAACAGTAGGCAACAAAGTGCGTCTACGTGTACTTTACCCATCACTGGGGTCGCCACAAGACGGACAACCTTTAGGGGTCTGTAACTATCTCACAAAGGAATCACTAGTCAAGTAGGTAGTGCGGAGCACTTCCCGTTTCGTCCACAAGGTTCCCTCTTGCGTGGAATACTTTGGGGTTCCTGGAACCACCCCCATTGTTGTAGCTTAAGGCGTTATGCCAAAGGGGTTATGTTCCAGTTGAGCGGAGAGGGACGTACCCTTTTCCGAAACCTGCAATACAGTGTTTTGAATATGTTGTTCTTTTTATCTTGTTTAATTAGGTGTGGTTTGCTTGAACACCTTTTGGCAACCTGTATAACAACTGTATTAGTAGTTTTTTATTTCGTTTTGATTCCTCCTTTCTTTGACAAGCGTTTTTAGGTCCTGCACTCAAGCGTTAGTAGTTCTCCAAGAAAATCACATTATTTAAAAGAGGATTAAAAGTTGCTTTTGATTCTCAAGATCATCTAAGGATGCAAGAGAAGAGCATACACCTTTCGAACAAATAATTATTTAAAAGAGGATTAAGAGTTGCCAACTAAAAAGTAAATAAAAATCCTTTCAATCAATGAACCATACAAAATTTTTGATAAATGTTCATTCCCTTAAACCAAAAGTGAAAGATGAAGTTTCCAATTTACCAAATGTTATAAAATGAAGACTAAAGTTGATTTTGATTCTCAAGATCACCCTAAGGTGCAAGAGAAGAGCATACACAAACTTTAGCCCAACTATATAGAAATGGAAAACTTCAAATCAAAGGACCGTTGAAAAATGCTTTGTAAAAGGTTCATTCCCTTAAGCAAAATGACTAATTAAATTTCCAAGTTTAATCCCAATGTTAAAAAGATATAGATCAAAGTTGTTTTTGATTCTCAAGATCACCAAAAGGTGCAAGAGAAGAGCATACACACGCTTTGATCTAAATTGAGTAAGCATGGAAATACAACATTCATCAAAACATTAGACATGTTAGAAAATGACCAGTTTTAAAATAACAGAAAAACCTATAACTTCTGTAAGTGTAAATCCCAAATTTATGTTTTTCATGAATTTATGTTTTCATGCATAGTTAACTTCAATACCTTTCCAACGCAAAAAAAATGGAGTCATTTCGAGGTCGGGAGTAAAAGTTATGGCCTTCGGAAGATGGGTTACGCATATGCTCTTATGCTCATGGGTATGCACTTGACATGCACTTAAAAAATGTCAAAAAAAACGTCCCTTAATATGCAAAATGGGCAAATTTTTCCAACCAAGATTCAATTTTGACAACAACCCATCACATTAATATATGAATAGAAGACTCAACGCTATCAAACATTAACATACATGCTCAAGAATTTAAGATTTTCAAGAAATTGACAAAACTAGCATGTAGAATGATGAAAAAGTAAGCTCTAAAAATGAAAACATGATGAAATCTTGAAATTTTCTCACCAACATTAAATTTTGACAGCAACCCACCACATTAATATGTAAATATAAGACTCAGCACTATCAAACACTAACCTACATGCTCAAGAATTGAAAATTTTCAAGAAATTGACAAAACTAGCATGTAAAATGTTGAAAAAGTAAGCTTAAAAAAATGAAAACATGATGAAATCTTGAAATTTTCTCACCAAGATTAAATTTTGACAGCAACCCACCACATTAATATGTAAATAGAAGACTCAGCACTATCAAACACTAACCTACATGCTCAAGAATTTAAAATCTTCAAGAAATTGACAAAACTAGCATGTAGAATGTTGAAAAAGTAAGCTCTAAAAATGAAAACATGGAGAAATCTTGAAATTTTCCCCTCAATTCCAATTTTGACAGCACTTCACCTCCTTCATACCTACAAGGAAGACCCAACACATGCAAACTCAACAAAACATGTTAAAAAAAACAAGTTAGATCAACATGTGTAAAAGAGGGTTAGTAACCAAAAATAAAACTTAACTACAAAAACTTGAAATTAAGTGCAAAGGACAATGGAGTAAGTCCCACCGGGCGTGCCAAATGTGTGCATGTATACTTTGCTTAATGCTAAATCAAATGAAGCAAGAACTACCACCTAAAATAGTTCTACAATTTAGCTAAAACAAAGCATAAACACCATCATGATAAGAATTAAACAAGGGTTAGATGCTAGCATTCATCAATACAAACTTTGAAACTAACAATGCTAAATATCTAAACTCCTCTATTCTCTAACAACAAATAAATGAATGGACCTAAGTATTTGCTCCATGGCTATCAAAATAGTTGTCCTTAATGCTCCAAGAACCTGAGGAATGGGGGCTAATCAAAGTTGGGCTAAAAGACCCTTTTGACACCTCCCATATGACCCAAGCATTTAAGAAAGAGGCTTAACTCTTCAAGATGATGAACTCTCAAAAGGGCAAGGTGCAAGCTCTTAGATCTCTTTGCTATAATGCTTTGCATTTACTCTCTTAGAAAGTTTAGGTGTAAGTAAAAAGGTAGGTGGAGGGCTCTTTATATAGCCCAAAGGATAAAGGATTCAACACATTCTCATGAATGTGGGATAAAGGTAAAACATGATTAGGAATGGATAAGATTGCTTTATTAAAGGTAACCTTACTTTAGAAGGGTTTAATAACATGTTTAGCAAGTCATGGGAGTTGGAGGTATTTTAATTAATCAAAGGTGATTAATTAATAGGTAGGTGTAAGCTTTATAGAAGCCAATTAGAGGAATATTAGTGTGAATTTAGGCTATTAGAAGGGGATTAAATCAATTAAATATTGATTTATTGGTTAAATGGAAGGGAAAGCTAATTAATTAATAATAATTAATTAGTCTAGGTAGAAGGGGTGATTTATTAACGGAAGGTCGTTAATTAGGGTATTTGTTGGATAGGCAACTTAATTAATTAGCTTAGTGTAATTAATTAATGATGATATGAGGGAAAATGAGTGCCTTTGACGATATGTCGTTGATTTGCGAGAAAGGGGATAATTAGCACAATTTAAGTATTTAAATTGGCTTGGGCATAATTATAAGGTGTCTACACAAACAGAAAGACATTTGAACTTCATGGGTTGCATGTGAAATCTCCACAACTAGTTAATTCTCATTAGATGGAGAAGATTCTTAAGAGGGAACAAATGGGTTTGTACATCAATTGTTTTCCTTGGAAACCTGTCCCACACAGGTGTCGCACCACCAGAGTTATCAATTCTTATTAACCATTCAAGTGTTTTTGCCAACTATGCCAAAAGGACTGCTGCCAGAAAGAGATCATGATCATGCCCGCCAATTGATATGTGATCAACCACCCAGCATCCATCCTTACAGGCATCCATATAACCAAAAGAGAGATAGAGAAAATAGTGCAAGATATGTCGATGGCAGGTATCACCTAACATAGCCCAAATGCATACACTTCTCCAATGATCAATGGTAAATGTGTGCATATACGAAGGAAGAGACCTAGTAAATGTGCCCAAATTACAAAGAAGTCAACGAATAATACCACCATCACAATAGTTTCTCATGTTGTTAATTGATGCTGTCTTCAATGAGTTACATGGTAGGGTTGTTTGCTTTACAAACTTGATCTTTGCTCTAGTTACCATCAAATATACAAAGACAACTTTGAAAGCTTTAACAATGGACCACTGAGTTTTTAGTGATGCCTTCTAGTCTCAACAACTATAGTCTACAATCTTAAAGTTTAATGTATAATGCTCTTTCGGCCATTCCTAAGGAAGTTTTTGTCAATTAATGACATGTTAATTTACAACAAGAATGGGAAGAAGACTTGCAGCAAGTTGCATACAAGTGTTTATCGCTTTTGAAACCTATATGCCAAGTCATCCAAGCAGTGCCTTTGGGGTGAAAGAGGTGGAATACTCGGGTCATATTGTTTTATGAAGAAATAAAAGGGGATCCCCACAAGATCGAGGCATGGTAATATGGAAAGTTCCAAAACCTCTTAAGAACCTCCGTTTAGCTTCTAAGTTGATAGGGCACTATCATCATTTTGTAGAAAAAAAAACAACAAAGTAACACCATTCACGACATTGTTTAAAAAAGATTCCTTTTATTGGAGGATAACTTCCACAAAGGTATTTGAGAAGTTGAAGGACACCATGTTTAGCACATCTCTAATGGGATTGACTACCCCTAGAATTTTCAAAGATTGTCATTGTGATATGTTATGCATCTGCATATGGCATGGGAGCAATACTCGTGCAAGAAGGGCAGGCTGTTACATTTCAGAATCACCAACTTTAAGGGAACAACTTAATCCATTGGTATAAGAAGGAAAATGAATCAAATGATGACCATTTTTCATGTCTAGTCAAACAATGGAGGCCACATCTGATTAGTAAACGCTTTAAGGCAAAGACAAATCATGATAGATTGGAAGTAACTTTCTGGAACAAAGGTTTTAATCAATTAATGAACATCAGAAATGGGTCGCCAAAATGTTGTTATTTGACTTTAAAATCATCTAATAAGAAAGGGAAGGAAAATGCTTGTGGCAAGTGCACCTCTAGGAAGGATAAGCCCACAAAAGCTTTGTTAAGCACAATGTCCATCTTACAAGTGAATTGGATGGATAAGGCTAGATCAAAATGTCCAGCCATGACGAAGATACTCAGGATCTAATTCATGTGATTTAGACAAATTTATGTGTAAAGGGGGCAGCCTATGGTGCAAGGATAGGTTGTACCTATGCAAAAACTCAACCCTGAAATGAGTGTTTGCAAAGCTACATTCCTCTCCAGTACGTGGCTGGATGGAGATACACAAGTTCTAATTCATGTGATTCAGACAAGTTTATGTGTAACGGGGACATGCCTATGGTACAAGGATAGGTTTAGTACCTATGCAAAAACTCAACCTTGAAACAAAGGGTGTTTGCAAAGTTACATTCACTCTCTAGTAAGGGACATTCAGGATTCTTGAAGACCTATCATTGAATCAAAAAATATTTCTTTTGAGGACTTGAGAAGTATGTATGGTGTGTCAGTAAAACAAGGGCAAGACAATTAAGTAACCAGGTCTTTTGAAACCCCTATTTATTCTCATCTAACGGTGGGAGGAGGTTTCCATGGATTTCATTACAAGATCCAAAATCAAAAAGGGAAAATGTCATCATGGTGGTTGTCAATAGGCTCACCCAAATGCCCATTTTGTGCCTTGTCGCACCCATTTGTAGCAAGCATAATAACATCTCCATTTATGGATACTTCTTTTGTAAGTTACATCATAACCCCAAACTCATAGTGAATGTGATCCTATCTTTACCAATAATTAAAATTTGGACTAATTTATTTTTATGTTTGGGTACTCAATTGGCATATAACTCATCTTATCATTAACAATCAAATGCGCAAACAAAGGTGATAAAAAAATGCCCAGAAGGCTATTTGCGTTGTTTTGCTTCGGATAATCATGAATAATGGGAAATCATTGGTTGCCTCTTACATAATGGTGGTGTAACACTTCCTTTCATACCCCATTCAAAATGTCTTTGTTTGTGGCATTGTCTGGGTACCAACCACCATCTACCACCTCTTCCTTGAGGGAACAGCCAAAGGTTTGAGCTGTGGAAGATTACATTTAGCACCAACAATGAGGTAAGTTAGCACCGGGCGTCTTTGAGATGAATGTATGGCAGTGGCACAAAATCAAATGAAACAAGAACTACCACCTAAAATAGCTCTACGATTTAGCTAAAACAAAGCATAAACACCATCATGATAATAATTAAACAAGGGTTATATGCTAGCATTCATCAATACAAACTTTGAAACTAACAATGCTAAATATCTAAACTCCTCTATTCTCTAACAACAAATAAATGAATGGACCTAAGTAAGCTCCATGGCTATCAAAATAGTTGTCCTTAATGCTCCAAGAACCTAGGAATGGGGGCTAATCAAAGTTGGGCTACAAGACCCTTTTGAAACCTCCCATATGACCCAAGCACTTTAAGAAAGAGGCTTAACTCTTCAAGATGATGAACTCTCAAAAGGGCAAAGGTGCAAGCTCTTAGTCTCTTTGCTATATGCTTTGCATTTACTCTCTTAGAAAGTTTAGGTGTAAGTAAAAAGGTAGGTGGATGGCTCTTTATATAGCCCAAAGGATAAAGGATTCAACACATTCTCATGAATGTGGGATAAAGGTAAAACATGATTAGGAATGGATAAGGTTGCTTTATTAAAGGTAACCTTACTTTAGAAGGGTTTAATACATGTTTAGCAAGTCATGGGAGTTGGGGGTATTTTAATTAATCAAAGGTGATTAATTAATAGGTAGGTGTAAGCTTATAGAATCCAATTAGAGGAATATTAGTGTGATTTAGGCTATTATAAGGGGATTAAATCAATTAAATATTGATTTATTGGTTAAATGGAAGGAAAAGCTAATTAATTAATAATAATTAATTAGTCTAGGTAGAAGGGGTGATTTATTAACGGAAGGTCGTTAATTAGGGTATTTGTTGGATAGGCAACTTAATTAATTAGCTTAGTGTAATTAATTAATGATGATATGAGGGAAAATGAGTGCTCTTGACGATATGTCGTTGATTTGCGAGAAAGGGGATAATTAGCACAATTTAAGTATTTAAATTGCTTGGGCGTAATTATAGGTGTCTACATGTCCATCCTAGTCTATCCCTGTAACTTGATCTGAACATATCAATAACCAGTGACCAAACAAACAACATGACATTCTATTGTTGGTAGTTTAGTCTCTATTGCTTTTAGTAAAGAGATACCTAAATCGCGAGTTCGCAATAGCTTCTTTATTATCATTTGCATCAATTTGTATTAAAAAGGGAACTGACCACCTTCGAAAGGAAGTCTAATATTTCCTGGGCCCAAGGCAGTTCCCTCACTTATTGTCTAACTAAAATCTGGTGGTCTTGCATTCTTATTTACAGGTAGTCCTTCCCAGACAAAAAGGAGCTCTTCACAATCGGTCTGATCTCTCTATGGTACGCGCACACCTTCCCAACACTCAACAGGTATTCCTCCTAACCCTAACCCCTATCTGTTTCTCAAGAGAATGAAAGGATAGAAATAACTCTATTCTGGAACTAAATTCTGTGCGAAACATTTTGGCACGCCCGGTGGGACCCTTCTCGGGTTTCTTTCTTTCTTGCTTGTTTTCATGTAGGGAGCACACTTGCTGTTTCTCTCTTCTAAATATTCATAAAATATTTTGTCCTTTTGGTAAAAGAACTTGTCTTACTTTCACATCTTTGCATTAGTGAAAGTTATCTTCTTGACCTCTTCTCTTTCTTTGCTTCATCGAATATCATTTTCGATTTGGGTTTAAAACACGTGCATCACATTCTTGCTTGTTGTTTTTCATTCTAGTGAACGTAGATTAAGTAACAGGTCGTACACGTGGGGGTAATATCCATGGTATTGATGAGAAATTAATCTTACTCTCACTGCACAACACATACCAAATCACATCATAATCTACACAACATCTCAAACATCCCCCCTTTCCATGGTATTCCTCCGCCCGATTGAGGTAGCCTTACAAGCCAAAACAAACTTGACATCTCCCTTAGGTCTTTTGTTTAGGATTGACATCATCTTGCATCTAAGGCATAAGCCCAAAAGTGATTAAAACTAATCCTAGGGTTAGTCTCTTGATTTGCTTGTGCATCTTGCTTGTTTTCTATTTTTCTTTCAGTTCTGTTTCTCTGTTATACCCTGTCTCAGTGATCACTTCAGACAGTTTGGTGGGTATACTAAGCCTTGTTATCCCCAAACCAACAGCCTCTTACATTCTCTCTTTTCCTTCACAGTGACCGGCACCGGTCCTCTTCTACCGACATCGGTTACCCGACCGACGCCGGCTACCGTCTGACCAACATCGGTTACCAGACCGATATCGGTTACTGTGTTTCACAGTTCCTGACAAACCAGCAACCTACCAATTCCAACATTTTGTTGCTTTTCTGTTCCTAATTGACTAATTCCCTGTTGTATCCTCTTGTCCATGGTTGTTATCACCCAGAAACAAGCCACAGCCATGGTTTCACATGCTTGTTCCGTGTCTTTTCCTGAGTCACCCCCTTCGCATCCTATGGGGAATCCTACGGACACCAATGCTTTTCCCAAGATCTCTGTCAGAGATCTAGATTTTGCTAAATTTTTGGATGCTAATCTTGGCACCGTACAGTATTATTTGTCTCATACCCCTGACCGTACACCCAACGGTCAGCTCCTCTTGGGTATGCCTATTAGTATAGCCACTCACTTAGCTCCTTCCCCACCTAATAACTCCACCTCACTGTCTTCATCCTTAGCCCCGTCTCCCAGCTCAGTGGATTCGATGGTCCATACTGCACCAATTGGCTTTCCTTTGGTTAATCTGGGGCCCCACATATCACTACCATCCACTACCCCTACCTCATCCCTCTCACAAATTGCCTCTTTCATAACTTGTTCTCTACCACCTATCCACACGAGCTTTCCCTCTCAGGCTCCGCCCACCTTTTCATTTCCGCAAACGCATCCGGTGGCCTCAACATCTTATATAGGACACCCTTATTCGGCTGCCCCAACACATTCATCATCGATACCTTATCAACATTTAGCCCCACCATTGTCTAGTAGCGGCTCTTGGCCCAATCCTCCTCCGTTTACGATGACAACACCATCATCTAACCCAACCAATGATTTAATCAAACAAATGATGGACAAGATGCAAAATCTTGAGGCTTCTGTTTCAGGAAGCCATAACACCCTGACATACGAGCAAGTTTGTCAGGAGCCTATTCATTCTTATGTCCCCCTTCATACATATCCTCCTCAATGGGAATTACCGAAATTTACTCGTTTTAATAGTAAGGAGGACCCTCAACAACACTTGCGATCATTTAGACATGCTTGCTATCTGATTGCTCATGACGATGCCTTACTACTCCGTACCTTCCCCATGTCCTTATCAGGACCTGCCTTGGAGTGGTACAGTGCTTTAGCCCAGCACTCAATCTTCTCCTTTAACCAGTTAGCCCAATCTTTCTTGGATCATTTCTCCATCAATATTGCCAAGAAAGTATCCATTACCGATCTCTATGCCATCCGACAATTTGAAGACGAATCTATCAGATTTCGTTGGACGATGGCGGGGCCTCATCAACCAACTTACTTATGCCTTACCTCAGGCCGAGCTCATCGAACTCTTTACGCGGGCCTGCGCTAAACACATTTCTCCCACCCTCCAAATTCAAACTTTCCGCACCTTTGATGAGGCCTTTACTATGGCTCGGAAACTAGAGATTCGAGCCTTAGAGGAGGAGAAATTGAAGTTGCGCAACAAAAACTCAAATTTCTGAACCCAAGACTCCACTAACAAACCCAACACCACCAACTCTCATGCATCGGCTGCTTCGAAATCAAAAGGAGTTGTACACATGGTAACGGTCAAATCTCAAGCACCGTCTTATACCCAGCCGAAATCCACCTATAAGTATAAAGCCGAGCCCATCAAGTACACTCCCTTGGGAGAAACTTATGATGTGATCTTGGAAAAATTGCTTAAAGCAGGAGCTATCACCTTACCTCCTCTTAAACCTCACTCCGGGTTTGATTCCACCCGCGCTATACCTTCTTGGTATAAAGAAAATGACTTCTGTAACTTCCATCGCGTGAAGGGACACAGCCACGAAAACTGCAAGATGTTGAAAAACATAGTGCAGGAAATGGTTGATGCAGGGGATATAACCCTCGATAATCCTAATGCCCCTGCTAATCGAAATTTAAAAATCTTCAACAAAACATTTCCAAACCATTCCTCTAACAGTAACACAAACCAAGAAACCTTAGCCGAGGAGAAGAGTGTGCATGAGATCCATGTGGTTTTCAACTCCCAACCAAGGGCTTCCATCGAAGAAATTCTGAATCGAGCCTCTTCACCGATGCAGGAGTCCTCGCCCCCTTCTCCTTCATCAGGACAAGAGGACAGCCCTGCTATTCCTTTACCCATAAAGGAACCAACCGCCCAGAGTTCTCTTCTCACAGAAGAGCCTTCTTACACCACATCCCTGCAAGACTATGAGCGGATGTTATCCAACTTATCTATTTCCCAAACATCTCCTTCCACCACTCTTGCTGCAAAAGAAGAAGGATCACCACTTTTTCTGTCATCCTTAGAAGAGAAACCCCTCGAGCCTACATCACCAAATTCCTTAATCATGAAAGATCCTCTAGAACATGCCCTCCTCCCTATCAGTTCTTCATCGCCTAAATCTTTCCAGCGACCGGTTGACCCCTTAACACCCATTGATACAGCACCTCATTCGCCCCCTGTATCACACCCCCAGTGGACCGGAATCACAACCCACTTCTCTTCCATATCAAAATTCCCATCCATACGTGAAGATTTTCATCCCCCAGAAGATAGACGACTCTTATGGGAACGTTTGAGAACACCATGCTCTACTCAAATGCAAATGACTAATCCAGACACCTCTACCATATACCCAAAGTTTTTACAAAAGCTCAAAATGCCTATGTCCTCACCTCCACCCCCCTCATCTCCACCAAATACCTCATCCACCTCTATCAACCTAACCAAACCTTCCCCTACGCTTGGGACTTCACCAATACCCAGCCTGACGCACCCACCTAAATGGTTAGACTTATCCAAAAATAAAGTCGTCAATCCACCTAGGAGACAGACCCAATCTCCTCGAGTCCAATCTATGCCTCCGCCACAACTAAAACCCTCACCCCCGATCACACCAGTACAGCAGGCACGGCTTCAACCCTCGCCATCACACCTACCTTCTATATTGGGGCCTCACCCCTCCACCTTGCCTCAATACACCATGCCTCCCACGTCTTCTTTAACACGACCAGCACCTTCTGCACCCATACAGAAATCCACAGGCATCTCAACACCATCGCCCCAAGTATCTTGCCTACCTACCAACCCTAAGAAAACTCGATCATCGAAGGACTTGTTTGCTGCCGCTCCTCTTTCCCCATGGTTGTTTCCTGCCACCACGTCATCTGTGGCCTCATCATCTAACCAGCTAAACATGACTTCTGCGCAGAAGAAGCCACACCTAGTTAAACCCAATCATCAAAATCCCTTGCCTAAACCACCACCCGTACGAACCACTCGTACCCAACCATTACCAAAACAATCAATAATCTCACCCACTCAATCAATAGCCTCATCTTCATTTGACCCGCTCAAAGGATCTTACGCCAAGATCCTTGATATGCTGGTAGGGGATGCGACCATTTCCCTACCCCCACTCAGACCCTATGATCCATCTAAACCTCGACCTATAGGTTATGATGAATCTAAAATCTGTGCCTACCACCGCACACCAGGACACAATGTAGAAGGATGCAAAGCTTTGAAAGCCATCCTTCGCCAGTTGCCTATCTCGGATAGAAAATCTCAGAAAGACAACTTACGGAGGGAAAAGCTCCTTAGCTTCAATCCCTTCTCCTATACCACCTGTCCCCGCCTCGCCAAAATCTATCATCATTGCAACCCCACCTCTCGAGAACAATGACTTATCCCTGTCATCTTCCTCGTCTCGCATTCATGAGATCAACATGATTAGCATTGCTACTCGAGGTCAGAAAAACAATGGAAAAGCTAAAGAAAGCACACCTGCGGCTCTCTTTCTTCTTCCGCCATCCCGATCGCACCACCACCTAAAGTGGTTATTCATGGACCTGCCTATCCAGTCTCTGATGGAGTTTCCCATCGCACTATGATCAAACAACTTCACCAATCTCCTGTAAAAATGACACTCTATGATCTCATTCAAACATCTGAATCACATCGACAAGCTCTAATTGAGATCCTTCAAGGGATAGAGGTCCTACCTAACGAAACCTTTCCCGTCACCTCCATCTTAACACCCAACCACGTCGCTTCTCTCACCAAACAACCTACCTCCACAACCACTTCTGTCCCTGTACAGCAAGCCGCTGCTGTCAGTTTTTCCGAAGAAGAAATTGTTGTCTTTGGTGCAGAAGATCCTGACCCCACTCTTTTCATCTCGCGTTACGTCTGGGACATCTAGGTACATCGTGTTATGATCGATGGGGGTGCTAGCCTAAACATCATCTCTTCCAAAGCCTTCCAACAGATGAATATCCCTCCTAGCTGCATGTGTGCCAACCCCACCATGTTGCGTTCATTCAACGATGCTATTACTTCTACCCTAGGCACCGTGATCCTTAACATTCATGTAGGGCCACGTACCTTACCCGAACTCTTCTATGTCCTTGAGGGAGAATTCCAATACAACATGTTGTTAGGCCGCCCTTGGATCCGGGCTATGGGATGCGTTCCCTCCACCTTACATAGATGCATAAAATTTGAGTATGAGGGGAAGTCATACACCGTCACAGCTGACGCTTCCCCCTTCAAAACCTGTAATATGTTATACCACCCTAATGATTTGCTTGTACCAGTCAAGAAACCCATTGATCCAACCCAACCATCTACTTCAACCACGCCTCAACCATCCACCTTAGCCGCACCCACACCTTTGACCAATGAAACCACCGACGCAAATACCACTTCCTTCCCGCGGACAACATCCCAACCTCGGATCCCTTGGTAGGTGTTTTTCAATACCTTACGCTGGGGGAGTACCACCTATACAACGTTAGCACCTTCCATACCCCACAAGAGTATGGACAGTTACATGCGCATCCTACCTACGACCGTCGTGTGGGGGAGGTGATCTCCTACGGACCACCTAATTGCCACACCAACCTAACGTATGGGGGTGTCGATGCATCCTCTGTCACCCCCGAACCTCCCCTTGGTGTGGTTCCCTTCCAATCAGATTTTCAATATCTAACCAACCGTCGTTTCACCCTCACCTTCCTGACGCGCTGTGCTTGGAAAGGTTTTGGTTTCGGTCTTTATGAGCAAGGACGACATACGGTTATTCCCATGACTACACGCAAACACAAAGATCGTAGTGGTCTTGGATTTTCTGAACCACCTACACTGAAGAAACCTCATGTCAATTGTATCCAGGAAGATGACGAAGTCGCCCCTTCCAAACCATCATCGCCCATTTTACCATCTTCACCCACGGAGTCGATAGACCCGGAATCTATCCCTCCTAAATTTTTTTTTTCGTGAATGCTATCTTCCTAGGTTCTCTCACTTATCAACGCGATGGTGAAGACCCATCTTCTCTCCCCCTTTTGTATCCAGACATGATCGAAGAAGACTCACCTTCGATTAATGTTGTGGAGTGCCAGGATGATGACTCCATCCTCACCTACCTTGGTGCGGATGACTCTTATATTCAACGCGCCTTACCATCTGAAACCCAAACCATGTTGAATGAGTCGACTATAGAAATCAACATCCACACAGAGGATGATCCTCACATTGTAAAGATCAGACAATCTCTCGACACATCAGAACAAGCCACCTTCACTAATTTTCTCCCCGCAATCAAGCTTTCGTTTGGTCCTACGCCGACATGCCAAGAATCGATCCGGACATTGCTGTCCATAACATCACTCTGAAACCAGACTCCAAACCAGTTAAACAGAAGCTGAGAAAAATGCATCCACGCATTGCCTCTTGGTTAAAGAAGAGCTTCAACGACTCCTTTCTGTTTCTTTCATCTTACCTATTGACTATCCGCAATGGATTTCTAATGTTGTACCTGTCACTAAAGCGACGGGGGGACTTCGATATGTACAGATTCTGGGATCTTAACCTCACTTGCCCAAAGGATGACTTCCCCCTACCTAGCATTGATCAACTTGTTGATCTCACTGCGGGCCATGAGATGCTTTCTCTCATGGATGGTTTCTCGGGATACAATCAAATTTTAGTAGCCCCGGCCGATCAACATAAAACCACCTTCATTACCCCCTGGGGGACCTTCTGCTATCGTGTCATGCCATTTGGCCTTAAGAATGCTGGTGTGACCTATCAGCGGGCTATGACTTACATTTTTCATGACATTATGCACACTATCCTTGAGGATTATGTCGATGATCTTCTTGGAAAATCCAAACATCGCAGTGAACATCTCGATGTTTTAACCATTATTTTCGATCACCTGTTACAATACTGTGTTCATCTTCAACCAAAGAAATGTGTCTTTGGCATCCTTTCGGGAAAACTCCTTGGCTTTATCATCTCTTTGCGTGGCATTGAGGTCGACCCAGCTAAAGTCAAAGCTATCTTAGAAATGCCCCCACCCACTAACCTAAAGCAATTGCGTAGTTTGCAGGGAAAACTCCAATCTATCCGGTTTTCATCTCACAACTCTCAGATCGATGTCAACCTTTCCATCATCTCCTTAAAAAGGACATTGTCTTTCAATGGAGCGAGGAGTGCCACCAAGCCTTTGAGGCTCTTAAAACTTATCTCTTGCAGCCACCCGTGCTTATCCCACCTCAGGACGATCGCCCTTTCTACCTTTACCTTTCTGCCACCGACCATGCTGTAGGAGCCATGCTCGCACATCGTGACTCCGAGCATCGAGAACAAGCAGTTTATTACATAAGCCATACTCTTGTGGATTACGAAACTAGGTATACACACGTCGAAAAGTTGTGCCTAGCCCTATCATTCGTGGCCACCAAACTCCGACATTACCTCCTGAATCACAAAACTTTTGTCATCACCAACGCTGACCCCATACATTATATGTACGCCAAACCTCATCTAAACCAACGCATCACCCGATGGCTTATGCTCCTCGCCGACCTCGACCTTGAGTTCGTACACCAGAAATCAGTCAAAGGACAAACTATCGCAGACCAACTCGCGGAAGCCCCTTTACCTGGGGAACAATTTACCAATTTTACTTTCCCTGATGAACTCATCGCAACTCTTTCACTCAGTGATGCGTCTTATCTGATGACTCTCTTCTTCGATGGATCTAAATGCCAGCGTGGTGGAGGGGCGGGCATTGTTCTCATTCCTCTTGAAGGTGAACCCATGCCTCTTTCATTCAGGCTCGATTTCCCCTGCACTAACAATACAGCGGAATACGAAGTCCTTGTTTTGGGTCTCCACGTTGCGTTACACTTAGGTGTGAAGTCTATTAACATTTTCGGTGACTCTCAATTGGTAGTAAATCAAGTTACTGGCATCTACCAATGTAAAAATGAGGAACTTCAAAAGTACAAACGTTACGTAGATTCACTTTTGACCTTATTTACCCATTATACTATCCAAACCGTTCCACGCTCAACTAATAAATTTGCGGATACTATGGCTTGCTTGGCCTCACAAATTCCTGCATCACCAACTGACTCTGACATATTTGTCTTGGTCCAACAACTCTTTGCCCCATCTTACTTAGTCCCAGATGTTTGTATGGTAAATAATGTATCTGCTGACTCGCAGGATACCTGGTATCACCAATTTCGTGACTACCTTACAACCTCTGTTCTTCCACCTGACCTTAGTAGTAATGGAAAACAAACTTTTCTTAAAGGTGTTTCTCATTATGTCATCATGGGGGGACTCCTCTATAAACGTGGCTTCGATGGTATCCTCCTTCGATGTCTAACCAGCGCTGAAGTCACTCATACCATCCAACAAGTCCATGACGGAATTTGTGGTGGGCACTTTAGTGGCTTTGCCATGGCCAAGCGGATCCTTCGCCTAGGATATTATTGGCCTACTCTTAATAAAGACTACTGTGAATATGTTAAGCATTGTGTTATGTGTCAACAGCATGCCAACCTTCAACATACTCCCAGCCACCCGCTACAGGTCGCACGAGATCTTTGGCCTTTCTCACAATGGGGTTTGGACCTTATTGGTGAGATTCATCCACCTTCTTCGCAACGTCACCATTGGATCATCACGGCAACCGAATATTACACTAAATGGGTGGAGGCCGTTCCACTCATTTCAACCAAAAAGGAGAAAATTGTTGAATTCATCAATCATCACATTATTTGTCCGTTTCGGTGTTCCTCATCGCTTGATAACCGATAATGGAAAATCTTTCAAAAATAAGCTGTTATGAGCCCTTTGTGACAACTTTGGTATCAAACTTAGCTTCTCGTCACCCTACTATCCACAAGAAAATGGTCAAGCTGAATCTTCTAACAAAACCTTAACCAAAATTCTCATGAAAGTCATTAACGATTCTGGTCAAAATTGGCATGATCACATCCCCTTTGCCCTTTGGGCTTATCGTACCAGCATTCGTACTTCCACTAATGCCACACCATTCTCTCTAGTGTATGGTACCGAGGCTGTCTTGCCTCTCGAAATACAAATCCCTTCCCTCAGAATATCTCTCCAGGATATTCTCACCAATGATGACTTCCGCCAAGAGCGGTTAGCCCAATTGGAGCTTCTTGACGAGCGTCGTCTTACCGCTCTTGACCACCTTCAAATTTATCAAAAGCGCATCAAGCGTGCTTATGATAAGTGAATTCATGAGCGTACCTTTAAAATTGGTGATCTTGTCCTCAAAGAGAATCAACATGTAACCAAACTAGAAAAGAGCAAACGTGGAAAATTTGCTCCTAATTGGATTGGGCCTTACATTATCACTCACACTTACGGATCAGGTACTTATCATTTAGCTTCGCTTAATGGTAAACCTGAGCCTGAACCCCTTAATGCCTTGCATCTCTGACCATTCTACTGTTGAATTTAGTGTTACATCACTTCTTATCTACCTTGCGCTCATCCCTTGAGCTCATTTACCACCTCATACACCTTTTTTTCGTGCATCTCAAAGTAAAATCAAACCCACGTGGTTTGATCATCACCTCCTCTTAAAGATGCCTTCTCCTTTTTAGTCTGGTCCATGACTTAAAAGTATCAAAATAACAAGTTCTCAATTATACAATTCTGGGATATTCTTGAGTCAAACTTCCTGCAAAACTACATGCTTCATGCCAAACAGACATCTAGACCTCTAAGCTATAAACTAGACTGCTCCCTCGAAGGACAGCTATGTGCAAAGCCGCATCTGCTACTATAACTAGACTGCTCCCTCGAAGGACAGCTATGTGCAATGCCGCATCTGCTACTATAAGTAGACTGCTCCCTCGAAGGACAGCTATACAAAGTCAGCCTCTATCAGAAGCTTCTCGCATTGATCAGCTTCGTGAAGACCTCAAGAACAACAAAATGCATATCCCATATAGACTTCCCGCATCGATCAGTCTATATCCAGAAAAATAAAAGCAGTATTCAAAAGTACTTTTGAGTCATGGACTTGTCTATTTTGGTTTGGTTCTCTTCCGTCAGAATAATCACCTTATAACAAGTTCTCTGCGCCCCAGCTATACCATCCACCTCACCTCACCATTCTTCACAATAACAAAACTCAAGGGACGTGCGTATATCCGATATATTGTGATTATACAACTCTTTTCACCTATCGACTTCTCACCTATGCAAGGTACCTAGGGATTCAAGCTCATCCTACGATAATACGTGGTTTGTTTAGCTCTTTCCAACTATGGGACACTTTTGCCTCTTTTACCCGAATCTAGGATTGTGTGTTGACCTTAATTAGGACATGGTTTCCTATGCTTGGGTAAGCTAACCCTCACTTCACCTATACCCACACCAACACCAACAACATTACTCTACCAACATCAAACTTTTACCAACCAACAAATTGCCTAACCACAACCAAATTGCCTGAATTCACCTCTCCCTGGTCCTAAGGGAGAACTACATCGGTCTGAGGCCCCTCCTTGCTTTGTGCAATGGGCTATGTAGGCAGCACTTAGGAGACATGGGGTCTCCCAAGGTTAGCTCGACCATCCCCTACCATAACCTATCATGTGTTGTGTTTTCTTTAAAAATATAAATATTTTCACGTATTTTTATTGATAACACTCACCTTGATCCTTTATCAATCCAAACATTCAAAACACAAATATTCTTATAATTATCACAAACTCAAATCAACATACATATTCCATTTTATTTAGATGTTAAACAAATACATCTTCTCTATCATCGACGCGCAGGTCAGAATCCTTATTTATTCTTCTACCCCTATGTATGAAACTCACTTAGACCCCCGCGCCTCGTCCCGAAACAGGTAGTGATGGTGATCGTCGACGCCGCTCACCTGGCCTCTCCGTGCTCAAAGGTACCACTGCTATTGGTTCCTCCCACTGATCCACCAATCTCTCCTGTAACATACGAATATGCCCTCTCGCGTGGAGGACTCTTGCCTCTAGTCTCTCCACTCGAGACTGCGAAGCCTCTAACAATCCCATGGTCTCGTTCACCTATGTTTGAAGTTGGTGAACTAAACCTTGCAGGTGGTCTCTCTCCATGGTAATCACAGCTATGTCAGGGATGATCGGCCCTCTCGTGTGTACTTCACAGCTCTGCTGCCCACCATAATCTATAAGACTCTGTCACTCCTGCATCCATTACCCTGCGATCGGCTGCTATCTCTTCTGGTCCTTCTGGAAGAGTTGGCCGTGGAGGTGAGAATGGTGCCTCGGCATCGATCCTTCTGTATGGTCTATGATCCATGGGTATATCCTGAACAAATCCAAATTGTCGTCACACGCGATCTAGAGGAATCCTCTCGTACTCTCCTGGCCTGTGTCCTGCGATCCACCTCACTCGCTCTACACCCCTCAAATCCTCGGCTATGTTCACCATCACCATGTAGTTCCCGTAAGGCCTCCAACGGATATCCGCAATCGTCATCGTCTCCAACTTCTACCTATAATACTCGGCATTATCTGTCACGGTCTCGGCTCTTGCCTCTTGCTCTGTCTGGACCCATCACCTGAATCCCAACCTCTGCACTCCTGTCTCTCCTTCCTGGATTGGTCGGCCTATTGGTCACACACACACAATGTGCTCATAGGCCCAACAATGTAATAAGTATGCACAATCCAGTGTAGTCCTGTGATTTCACCTGCATGCCCATAAACCCCTGTATAGCTCCGCCAGATATGCGGGTGCCCATGCGAAAGTAACGCTACCTTCTATCATCTCACGAATAATACACATCAATGATTTTGGAAATCTTCCCCCGTCCGCTCTAGGTAATGCATAATACCCCACCGCTATCATTAATACCACGGCCAACCTTGTTGCCTCAGGGTGTGCCACAAACATTATACCATAAGTAAATGTCATGCCTCGCTATGTCAAATCTCGTGCGGCTGGACCAAATACTGCCGTTATCGCTGCCCACGCCGCGTTGGGCCCTGCCTGATACACTGGTCTTCCTGTAATTGGAAGTCTCAAAATTTGAAACACATCTTCTAACGTCACTGTCATTTCCCCTATTGGCAGATGGAAGGTATTCTTTTCTGGATTCCATCTCTCAATCAGCACCTGCAACATAGCATGATTGCGTGTGATTCGTGAATAATAGCGGATTCCGCTTAACCCCACATGGTTTATTAATGCCCACTCCACTGGTGTTACATCCGCTCGGACCCGTGACAACAAAGCTGGTACCCTATCATTCATCATCAACCTTGCCTCTGCCTGCACACATCAAACCAACGAACAACAAGCAGCAAATGAATCCCCAAGTGTTTTTTATCAGAATCTGCAACTTTACACAGTAACCGATATCGGTTACCTAACCGATACCGGTTAGGCCTAAACCGATATCGGTCACTGTTCATAATACTATCCATCCTGCTCAAAAACACCACCTATGATACCTTATTCACTGGTTTACCCCTCTCTGTACCTACAAACATATCTAAAACACCTGATTACCTACCCTATAACACTCATCCCATCCCAAACCCTTGCCTATCACCTTTTTACCCACTTATCTTACCACATCCTATTTATAAGCATGCAAAATCTCATTCCAACCAAAACTTATACCTCTTGGGATGCAGCAGCTTGAGGTGGAACCTGTCTTCTCTCTCCTCTCTGCCCACTGGATGCTTCTCCTTGTTCAGCCATGTTCATCAGACTCTTCACTATAACTTGCCTTTACACCTTATTAATCCAAGCCCACGATCACTTTACCTGTCTCTTTCCTCCTTATCACTCAATTCTCCCATGCAACTACCCTGTATGGACGACAACAGCCTCGCATCCTCGTATTTAACATGTTGCATGACTCTAAAAATAAGAATTTAAATTGCCTCCCAAGCTTTTCTATTTTTAGAAAAGCTCGTTTTAACATAACCGATGTCGGTTACCTAACCGGTATCGGTCACATAGTGACCGACATCGGTTATCTAACCGATATCGGTCAAACTGTCTCCTTTTGCTTATACCTAGGCCTTTTCTTTGTTTTTTGCAAAATTTTGGCGGCGCCCGCCTCTTTTCCCTGCATAACGACATCATTATCAACATCCATCATCATAATACCATCAACATTTCAACACATATGCATATAATCAAAACATCATCAACGTCATCTATATACCTCAAATTCCAATACCATCAACAAAACACATGAAACATTATAATATATGCATCAAATCAACATTATACACACCATGTGGATCAAACTCATCATCTATATATCATCAAATCAATGTCAAAATATACAAATTACCCTGCATGGGGCCTCTATAATCCAAAATACAAAGTCGGCACGCAGGCCGCTGTCTCTGTCAAAATCTCGACTCGGCTCGCAGGCCGGTCTCTCATGTCAAAAATATACTCGGCTCGCAGGCCGGTATCAACTATACAAAATGTACTCGGCTCGCAGGCCGGTATATACAACAAAAATGAATACATAAATCCTATGTGGGCACGCAGGCCTCTATATGCACACTCGGTTCGCAGACCGGTGTCTCTATCAAAAAATCAACTATCCAAAAACATCTCCACTCCTGGGGTGACTCAGCTCTCTCCCCCTCCCTCGGCTCGTCCCTCAGCTGGCCCCGGTCTCGGATCTCACCTCCTACCTGTCACTGACCCACCAGCTATGGCTGCGGCCCCCTGTGACCTGTGACTCCGGGAAGTCTCGGCTCTATGAGCCGCATATGGCTGATAATCTGCACCGGTACCATCTAGTACGTCCTGATAATAACGGGCCTCCACTCTCACCTCCATGTACCGGGCCCGTGCCACCATGGCTGGTGGGGCTGGTCCCCCGCTCCTAATAGAAGTGGGCCCTACCCTGCCTGTACACCCTGACCTTGAGCCTGTACCTGTGGTGGCGGTGGAGCTGCCATCGGAGCCTGAACAGGGACCTGAGCTGTGCCTGAACCTGGGATCTGTGCCTGTGCCTGTGCCTGTGCCTGTGCTGTACCTGTGCCTTGGCCAACTGCCCCTGTAACACTCAGATCTGTGCCTATGCAGCAGTAAGCTGCCCCTGTAATAACTGCACCTGACCCAAGAGACGGTCCCTCTCCGCTGTAACAGCCGCCAAATCTGGCTGTGCTGGCTGTGCTCTCATGGCTGCCCTCTGCCCTGCCCACCAAACCAAAAATGAACCTGTAACCCCGGCGTCATCCACTGTGTCATCTGCCGGTCTCTCTGCTACCCAGACTGGGTCAAATGGCTGCGGTACAGGTAGTGGTGCCTCTACATCCTCCCTCCGATACTGTGGGAAGGGAGGTGGCTCATCCTGCTGTAATCCCAGCTGTCGTCGTACCCTCTCTAGAGGAATCCTCTCGTACTCCCCGGGTCTCCGTCCAGATATCCAGAAGATGTACTGGATCCAACGCAGCTGTGCTCGGGCTCCTCCATGGGGCTGATGGCCTCTGTATGGCCTCCATATAATATCTAAGGCAGTCAGGCCCTCTAACATATGCCTGTAATAAGTGACATCTTGCCCTACGATAACTGCTCGTGGCTGGCCCACGACCCCCAACCACCTCTGAAACCCATATCTATAAACTACCTGTGGCCCTGGCTGCTGGGGCAACCCTACTGGTCGTAAACACATGATATGCTCGTAGGCCCAGCAGTGTAACAAGAATGTCGAACATATACCGAATCACCTCATACGGCGATAGCCCCAGAGCTCTCTGTATAGCTGCACTAGATACACTGGTGCCCATGCGTAGCAGGTGTGCTCCTCCACCATCTCATATAACACTCCCATCAGAGCCCATGGGAAGCAGCCTCCCTCTGAGTCAGGGAGGGCGAAGCAGGTGATACCGATCATCATCAGCACGGCAAGCCGTGTCTCCTGTCGATGAGCGCGATACATATCACCGTAGCAGATGCTCGCACTATGATACGTAATCAATGGGGCTGCATCCCCGAATACCTGCAGGATGCTATCCATCACTGTCTCAGCATCCACCTGGAACACCTCCTCACCAATGATCGGTAGTCTCAGGATGCGATACACATCCTCTAAGGTGACTGTCATCTCTCCAGTAGGGAGATGAAAGGCATTGGTTGCCGGATCCCATCTCTCGATGAGGGCAACCATCAGGCTGTGGTCCCTATCCACAGCCCTATACCTCTGGACTCCGCCGAGTCCAACCTCCCGCATAACTGCCCACTGCGCTGCGGTCACATGTGGCCGCATCCACTCCAGTAGAGGCGGCATCCGATCTCGCATCGTCAGCTGCTGGCGTGCCTGCAAAAACAACCCACTCCATCAGGCCTACCCTTCACAAAACAACTACCTTAACCCTCTAAACACATCTACACCCACCTATCTTACCCTATACATCTATAAATTCCTCTCACTCTTATGGTCTTTCTTTAAATATCCTACCCACTCCAATCAAACCTATATCTCCCTCAATCAATAACCCCACCCAACAAATATTCCCCTTTACCTATCCCACACCCTACCAACCGCCCCAATCATACTCCACCCGCTCTACTCTCTAACCATACCCCAACCAATTTAACCCCTCCTAATTCATACACAACCCATAACCTATCCTACCCGAACCGGCCCCAACCACCCGATTACCCCCCACCCCAATAACCTTTCCTAGCAACTCTACCTTCTCCCCCTTCACCCCAAAAATCTATCCTACCCAACAACAACACCCAACACAACAAATTTCACAACCTCCTCCTACCCATGGTGACCGATACCGGTCACCCTCGACCGCCATCAGTCCCCCACCAACAGTCTATGTCCCAAATTTTATGAACCGACGTCGGTCGACACATGACCGACGCCGGTCTCTATACCCACTAATCTACACAATTTACACTGTGACCGATGTCGGTCGACTAGTGACCGACATCGGTCACTGTGGGATTTCGGGGCCGGACCAAAAACGGCCCCCAAATCCCCTTTTTTTCCTATTTCTACCCATTTACCCAGCACAATTGCCTAAAAACTTACCCACCCTGACGTTTTGGCCTACCTAACATATCTACCCAATCCATTTTACTGATTTACCTTCATTTATTCATTATTTTATCAAATTTTGGATTCCTACCCCCATACCCACATCCTAGCTAAATTCATCAACTTCACACAAATAGGGGTTCAGAGCCTACCGGTATGACTACACGTCGTCGTGGTGGGATAGGTGGTGGTGGTCCAGCTCCTCCAGCACCTCCAGCACCTCCTGCTCCTCCAGGCTGTGCCATAGCTCCAAATCTCCTCAGCAGGGTCCTCAACCAATCAAACTCTGCCTCCCGATCTCTGGGGCCTACCAATAACTCACTCCCCCACTCAACTAGTGCCAACTCAGCCCAAACACACAACCCAATCACTTCAAAACTCAAACAAGAAAAAGTTGGCACTCAATTTCACAAAGTGAAAATGACATGCCGTATTTTTTCTTTTTATAGGTTTTGACCTCTAACCGATATCGGTTAGGTCGCACCCTAGAAGACCGATATCGGTCTCTAACCGATATCGGTCACCCATAACCGATATCGGTTACCTACTTAGTTTAACCTAACTCCTGCCCTTATCCACCAATCTCCATTTTTCACCACATCGCCTACCCCCGGCTTTGCTAAATAGCCTTATTTTGAATTCATCGGCCCGACCCAAGGCCGCAACCAACCAATCGGCCCGACCCAAGGCCGCAACCAACCAATCGGCCCGACCCAAGGCCGCAACCAACCAATCGGCCCAACCCAAGGCCGTAACCAATCAATCGGCCTGACCCAAGGCCGCAACCAACCAATCGGCCCGACCCAAGGCCGCAACCAACCAATCGGCCCGACCCAAGGCCGCAACCAACCAATCGGCCCGACCCAAGGCCAAACCAATCAATCGGCCCGACCCAAGGCCGCAACCAACCAATCGGCCCGACCCAAGGCCGCAACCAAGGCCGACAACCAACCAATCGGCCCGACCCAAGGCCGCAACCAATCGGCCCGACCCAAGGCCGCAACCAACCAATCGGCCCGACCCAAGGCCGCACCCAACCAATCGGCCCGACCCAAGGCCGCAACCAACCAATCGGCCCGACCCAAACCAATCGGCCGCACCAATTAAGTACCTCGACCGAGGCCCACAAATTATGATTCTATCCACCCATCATGTAGTTGTTTGTTCAATCGAGCTCACCTGTTCGTGTTTTAGCATGACTAGGATACTTGAATTGATCAGCCGACCAGCTTTGCCTAGACCAAGACCGTGACGTTTATCTCAACCAAACCAACCATTTGGTACTGCCGAACATGCCTAAACATTCTGGTACCTTACCCGTTATATCCCCTGGAGCTACTTCCTATGCCTTGGATACCAGGATTATATCAACCTTGTTTAGATAAATTATCGACCTTTGCCTATGAATTGCTTGTTTGCTCTTCAAATCATGTACCCTGGTCGCACTACTGCATTTCAACGTGCGTCGGCTTCCTTGAACTTACCCCACCATCTTACCAGCATCTCATCATCATTCACCCTTTATCAACCCTATCCCTGATTTCATGTCACCTCAATCTGTGATAGATTTGAGGGGGATTACCTATACCCTTAACTGGGGCAACCACTTTTTATTATTGTCAGTGCAGCTTTACAAGACAAGCTACACGACAACAAGGGGCAAATGTAGACACCAAATTTGGGTCTTACGACACCCTGTACCCCGTATCTCGTCCCGCAACCTAACCCTACCTCACCACCTAAACCTTACACACTGAATTATTTATTAATTACCTTATAATTAATAAATCCACATCTCCAACCCTGCCACCTCAACTCGCCACCTCACTATGACCTAGCCCTAACCCTAAACTAACCTAATTAAGACCTATGACTTGGTCCAGACCCACACCCATGACTCATCACCCCTCACCCGCATCAAAACGAACCTAATAATGACTTGACCAAGCCCACAACTGACCCCTCGGGAGAAAAGGAGGGAAAGTTGGCTATTTTACTAAAAATAGCCAACTTTGACCTAACCGACATCGGTCCCTACTCGACCGGCGTCGGTTAGGTAACCGCCATCGGTTCCCTGTAAATGACCTCCCCCAACCAAAATGAAAGGAGGATCCATTTGAATCCATTTGCAAGAGAGAGACAAGTGAGAAGAGAGAGAAGAGTTTGCAAAGAGGAGCATCGAGCCCAAGACTGGAACTGAGCAACTAGAGCATTGTCACACTCATCCAAACATTGGGAGAGTCAGAGGATAGCTTCATCAGATCACTTCCGATTGCTGGATCATCCCAACTGAGCCTTGCCTTCGCCACTGCATTCTTTGGACCTGCATCCACATCAGAAACTAGTAAGTAGTCTCTTTTATCACCTTGTATGCTTCTAGACACTACTTTGTGAACTTTTAATTCATAGGGATTATAAGCTCACTCCTGGATCTACTACCCGGCAACAACCTGCACCTAACCTTCGGTCATCCATCTCTATATTACCCCAAAGACAGCTCTCTCACTCTCTGAGTCTTCTCTATCACCCTACTACTCCCCTCAACCATCTACCAACCTTCCAAACCTCATAACCACCTTACACCAACCTCCATTTAAAAATCCCTAAATCACTGCCCCTACCGATATCGGTTATTCCCTACCGGTACCGGTTTCATAACCGCGATCGGTTATCCAGTGACCGGCATCGGTCACTGTGACTTATACCAAAACCAACCTTTCACCTATTCACCTCAAAACAATCTCATGTCCAGCCTGGTCTATCCCTGTAACTTGATCTGAACATATCAATAACCAGTGACCAAACAAACAACATGACATTCTATTATTGGTAGTTTAGTCTCTATTGCTTTTAGTAACGAGATACCTAAATCGTGAGTTCGCAATAGCTTCTTTATTATCATTTGCATCAATTTGTATTAAAAGGGAACTGACCACCTTCGAAAGGAAGTCTAATATTTCCTGGGCCCAAGGCAGTTCCCTCACTTATTGTCTAACTAAAATCTGGTGGTCTTGCATTCTTATTTACAGGTAGTCCTTCCCAGACAAAAAGGAGCTCTTCACAATCGGTCTGATCTCTCTACGGTACGCGCACACCTTCCCAACACTCAACAGGTATTCCTCCTAACCCTAACCCCTATCTGTTTCTCAAGAGAATGAAAGGATAGAATTAACTCTATTCTGGAACAAAAATAAAAGGTGAGTTTGGAGATTTGGAATATAAATTCAAATCACTTAGAATGGAGGCTATAACATCAAGGGGTGTAGCAAGAGGTATTTTTGTAGTTAGAATGGCATCATAGATATTTTTTTTAAATGTTTGGTGGAGTTGAATGAAATCAAGGAATGACACAAATGGTTCATCAAAACTATCCATTATTGTAATAAAAAGTAGAATAAGCATACCTAGAAGAATGATAAGAGTCATATATTAAAAGTGACCCAATATTAGTGATGAGGGTTGGCCAAAGTGTGATTTATGACAAAAAGTGATTATTTTCAAATGAATAAAATGGAAATATCTCAAAATAGAATTTGAATTTTACAGAATAAATAGAGTTAATTTATGATCTTGTTATGTAATTTTTCCAAAAGTGATTTTTTTATCATGCCTTGTACACACCCTAAAAAAATACATACCTATTTCTAGTTATTCCTATTGTCCATATTCTTTGCATAATATGATAATTCATCCACATCCCCTTTAGAATTAATTTAACTAATTAATTATATAATTCTTTAACTATTCACCCATCCTTTTAGAATTAATTAAATTATTTCTAAGCATGCTTAAACTATACTCCTATGTCCTTCGGATTATTTTTAAAAATAGTTAATTACCCACTCACATCCTTTAGCTAATTTAATTAGTTATCTAAATAGAAACAAATCTATTTATCTACTCACATGCCACTTCACTATCCTATTCACTCAAGTCAAACTACCTCACTCCACTCCACTTCTAAAATCCTACAAAGGTGGAAGCAGCAATAATGCACGTACAACCACCTTCTCAAATAAAAACTTATTTATAACCAAAAATTCATTGCCTCTCAATGGATATTCATTTATTTTGAACTTTCATAACCAAATCCAATGACTATTTTGAGAAAATGCATTCATAATCTCATTAAGAACCTTGATCCATTCCATAGCCTCTCCTTCCATTATAAATAAAATGTTATATCATTCAAAAATATCTTCTTGAAACCTCTTACAACCTCTTACAATCCTTGGAAGCTTTTAGTAATTTAAGAAGATCTCTACTCATTTTCCATTCATTATTGCTTGTAGAATTACTCCTCCTTTTGTAAGAAAACTTGGAACATCGATAATCAAATAAATAGAAGATATTCTACAAGTGTATCACTTAAGCTAATCTTAACCGAGGTTGTAAGAAGATATTGAATAAAGTTTTACACCATTTTTTATTGCTTGTCTTTCATTTTCTTGAGTTTTTCCTTGTATACATGCCCTAATTACTAAAAATATTAATTTTGAAAATCCTTAAAGTGAGTTAAAAATAGATCAAACAAAACAATTTTCATTAAATTTATAAAAAAAATAATAAAAACCTCCAAGGATTTTTAATATAGATCCGTTTTCTTGAGATATGAAATAAAATGTGAATTGCAAATTAGGATCCCTAAAAAAGAAACCAAAGGGTAAAACTAACCATGATACCCTACGGAAAAATTTGAAAACCAGTTTGAGGTCAAGAAAGATTGTGAAATATGAAAAAAATCTAAGAAATTTGATGGATCTGAAACTAAGTAGGAAGGAGAATCCCTAAGGTAACTAGGGTTCAATCATGAGGTAAGTTCACAAAAATGTTTACACTCTCATAATATTTACCATAAAACCTAATTTATTTTAGTGAAATGTGTACATTAAAGGGTGTAAGGGTTACTAACAAATAATTATTCTAATTAATTAGCTTTAACATTAATTACCACAATAATAATAATGGTTTTATACTTGAAACTGATATGCTAAACAAGATACAAACTTGAAAACACAAAGGAATGAGTGTACTTATCTTATTACAAAATATTCCAAGAAGTTCTTTGATAATGCACTATTAGAACAGGGAAATTTGAACCATAAGATGCTTCATTCTAGAAATCGTGACAAGAAACTAACCCAGGATAGAACCATAAAACTTTTTCAATACCATTAGTATAGTCTTGACCCTAATGTAAGGTCTTGGATTTTATTGGTTATAGGATTGGTAAGTTCTGAAAAATTTTAGTTCCTTGGAAATATATTTTGATGTCAAAACCTAATTTTTGATTATGTTATAAATATATTAGAATAATTTGATCATCAAACCCTGATCATGGATGGAAATTCCTACAAAAAACATCATTCTCCACATATCATGTGATATTCAAATGAACGTAACTATATTTGAAAACCACGTTATACAAAACATGAGTTTATTTGGCGCTTATTAAGATACATGGGAAAGGGATGCTTAAGTTCTTGTATATGAGAGAGATTTTTGTCTTAACTTGGTATGAAGCTTTAGACCTGTAGAGATTTTTACCCTAATGACTATAGATGTGCTATTATAAGATTTAGGAATCCTTGGCTTCCTTTTACAAGTGTTAGAAGTGATTGTATCAATGTAGTGTCATAGGTTTTCCAGGTTAGCAAATTATATGATGTGTTCTTGTTTATATATAATTTTGTAGATTATTTATAAATGAAAGGTTGACCTTGATATATTATAAGACCTAACAAATGATAGGAATTTGAAACAAAATTTGGATGACTTGTTGATATAAGATCGTGAAAGTTGGTCAAGATTATATGTACTATCCTAACTAATCTGTATGGCCCTACCCTGGGAAAGAAAACATGCAAAATAAAGTTTGGTACTTATTACTTGATGTTTTTATATGGATTTTATGCATTATGTTATTATAATTTTATGATGTGTCAATTTGAAAGGATAAACAAGTTAAACACGATACATAAGAATGTATTAAGCAAGAATGAGAAAGTTGAATTTTATCTTAGTAAGAGTGCATTATCAAAACTATAAATGTGAAACAATTAATTTTAAAATTTGAGTTTCTACAGTTGTCCCTTCTTTAAGTATAAAATTAAATTACATGTTTAAAGGAAAATATATCTAAGCATGTAAACACACTTTTTCTTCGTTTATTTTACATAATCATATTGTGCTTGGTGTTGGAATTCTCCATGATGAAACCTATAACACAGAGTGTAGTAAATTTCCATCATAAAGAATTGAAATTTAATTCAATATGTAAAGTGTAACATAAAAGATTTGCATTTTCATAATAATGAAATGAAAAAGATGTAAATTGATGTAGGAACATCATGGGAGAATCTAAAATCTACATACATTTTTGAGTTTCTGGGCATGTAATAAAATGCAAAGAATCTAACAAGTGAGGTGTGGAGGAAAATAGTATAAGGTGCACAACGTTTTGACAAGAGATCAAGTAAATCTTAGAGCGTGAGGATCTTTCATAATTTAAGCAGATGAGTCTTTAAGCATGCAAATTGATAAATAAAACCACCATCTCAGTAGTGACATGAATTTTCCTGATAAAATTATCTCAACTATTAGACTAGGGGTAGTGTGCCACCATTTATGCACAAAATTTTTGTTATCATGTGATTTTGCAAGGACAAAATTCAAGTTAAAAACATGACAATTATACCCTAGTGTCAAAATTTTTACTTTTAAACCCTCTTGAGCATTCCTCCAGATCGGATTTCCCCCTATGTCATTCCTATCACCATCCTCAAATTTCTCATATGTGTTTTTGTAACCTTTCCCATGTGTTGGAAAGATGAAAAAACTTCTTAAAGTTTTTCTAATGCAGTTCTTCTCAAAACAGATTCTTTAGTAGACTTAGAAATGGCTATTTTTTAGTGTTTTGAGATAGATGTGCATCCTCCAATGTAGATTTGAAGGGAAAAATTCATCGGTAAGTGGTATTAAGGATCCAAGAAATTATTTCAAGTGATTTCAGAAATTTTAGGGAATATTTTAAGGTTTAATGACAAGTTCAGTGAAAGCATGTTTTTGAAGGTGAAGGAGCTTTCAGTTCAAAATAGTTCCTAAGCTTCAAAATAAAATTTTGGGACATCCATAAATATTTATAGGTAAAAAAATATACCATTATAAATATGATTCAATTATCTAAATTACGGTGCTTTCATATTTTTCACAAGACCAAAGTGTTTCTCTCCACAGTTTATTTTTAGCATGCACACCCTGTGGTCCAGAGAAAAATGACTATTTTTTATGGAGTTTCAAGAAGAATTAGATCATGGTACCCATAAAATTCTTCTCAAAATTATATTTGGAGTTACGTTTATATAAATAAATTCCACAAAAGTCCACCCAAAGCTCCAAGAACTTCATCTTCAAGTCTCTCTCCAAGGTAAGCTTCTAAGACTTAGCCAAATTCTAAGCTGAACACGTGTCATCACCAGATGAAGGAAGACTTTTTTTCCCATATTTTCCATCCTCTTTGTAAATTTGGGAAAAAAAATTCAACCATGTACATTTGAGCCCCTTTATCCACCATATGTCCCCAAAAAGCTCCATAATGCAAGTTAAGCTCCTTCTCACAAATTGGCAAGGGAAATTTTACAAATAACCCTACCAAAATTTTGTTCCGGTCCCTCGTCAGGGACTCCTTGCATTCGGAACGTTGCAAAATCCCTTCCCGGGAAATCTAGTTTTCCGAACTTAGCCATTTTTGGTCTTTTTTGGTCGGGCGCACATAATGTCTATGCAACATCAAGTTTTGGTGTGCCCCCTTTAAATCCTTTGGCGCATGGTTTGAAGTGTCAACAGGATTTTTGGTGCACCTCACTATGTTGTGCCTTTCTTGCATGTGCCAAGGCGCATGCGCCTTCATGTCAACAATACTTTTGTTGCGCCGAGTTTTGGTGCGCCAAGGGCGCATATATTCTTGTGTCAACAAAACTTTCGGTGTGCCAAAGGCACACATAACTTCGTGTTGGTAGGTGTTTTGATGCGCCAAAGGGCGCATGCTTTCCATTGTCGACAGCACTTTTGGCGCCCACTTGAAAAAGTGGTTGGCGCATTTATTACCACCTCGCCTATATATAGGCGCATCTGCACTGTCATTTTCATCAGTCAGAATCACGTGATTTTCTCTGTGTACCTGTCAGTGCACCTGCCTTGTCATTTTCAATCACTTTGTGGACCCAGTTTCACACTTCTCCATTATATAATCCTGGTAAGAGGTCCTCATTTCTTTGTGTGTTTTGTGTTTTGGTTTTTGGCTGCTTGTTGGTGTGGATTGGGTTAAATAAGGCTGTGAAACCATGAACTTCCCCCCTCCTTGCTGTTTTTTCTATTCTTCCCCATGCATTTCCCCCTCTTTCCAGATCTGCTGGTAAAGGGGACTCTGTCTTGAAAAGATTGCTTGAAACTCTCATGATTTTAGCTTCTTCATCACCCAAAGACATCCTGCAAAAGAAGTTTAAATGCATGTAACCCCTCAGGAGAAAGAATCAAGGCTTGAAAATAAGACACTGTCATTTCCTCTTTTGGCACATCTGCCACCCCTGCAACATGATATACAGTCGCGCCAATGGCACATATACCATGCCTGTTACATAAAGAACAGCTGCGCCCTCAAGGCGCACTTCCCTTGCTTGTTACAACCACTTTTCCTGCGCCCTCTTGGCACACCAAACTCATGTGTTGCATTATTAAAACTTGCGCCATTGGCGCACCCTGCATCCATGTAACACCAACTTTATATGCGCCAAGTACAAAACTGTTAAAAAGGCGCAGGCGCATCCATTGTTACAACAACATCATGTTATACAGACCTTCCATGCACCGCGCCAAGTTCCCCTATGGCGCATGAAAAAATGATGTTACACGCATTAAACCTACACCCTTTGGCGCATCCTGTACCCGTGTAACATGAAAAATATCAGCGCCCTTTATAAAATGCATACATATGGCACAGGCGCACTTCTGCTTACAACAACAAAAATGCAACCTGCAATATCTATGCGCCATGCGCCCTTTGGCGCTGATTTATCCCTTGCAGCAGCCCTTTTCTGTGCGCCATATTATTTAACCCTGTAACCTGCAGTATTCATGCGCCCTGCACCCTGAGGCCTTAAAATCACTAACTCTTTCTTCTGTCAACGCTTTAATGGAAGATCAAACAGCTAATATGACTTTCTTGCGTTGGGTTTCACTTCTTCTTCTTACAGATCAGCAACTGAGTTCAGAGTTACATATGTCAACATCAAGCAAGAAACCTACCAAGTCTAAGGGCAAAGCCAAACTCACAGAAGAAGAAATGAAGTACAAATATCAGAGGGTCAGGATGCCCGAATCCCAAGCAGAGTGTGACCTAGATATAAGAGATTCTGAGCTCAGACACATTGACATGGAGGATTTCTGGGCCAGAACCAGAAAGGTTACAAGAAGTCCCTGGATGGACAAACTGATGGGCAGTGCACTGCATTTTGCTGGGGGGATCCCAGTCAGTGCAGTAAATAATGAATTTATGATGGTGGTGGCCCGCTGCTACAATAAAGACACCAGGTGTGTCGTAAATGAGAAGGGCGAGGTCATAATCAACCTCACTGCCCGACACTTTGAAATAATGCTCGGCATTCCTCACCACCGGCACTTTGTGGCCGTAAGCCAGGAAGATTGCATCAAGGCTTGGGATGACAATGAGGATCAGTGTATGCAGTTGATGAATGAAGTATACCTGAAGAACAAAAAGGTGGTGACCCGATGGCCACAAGTCATTCATCGCAGTGACTTTTCAGAGGAACTCAGTGATACAATCACGTTCCTGAGCAGAGTATTTGGGCTTCCTGATGCCCATTACTTTCACAAGTGGATGCTGAGGTACTTAGAAACAATGAACAAAAATGTGCCCGATCAACGCTTTGAGTGGGCGGAGATCATAAGCAGCACAATATCTGAGCAGCTCCAACAACTTACCACAACGGGGAGGTTCTATATGAACTCCTACGTAGTTTATGCTGCAGCTTCAGAAAGAGACTATCCAGCTTTAATGCGGTGCGGGTTTGGCCCCAGGTTAAAATATATGAATACTATCCAGAACTAAAGCTGGAAAATAGTATTCCCCAATTTACAAAGATCAACGATGCCTTCTTCTATGACATCATCTGCCTTTTGAGGCCAAACATGACTCATGGTCGTACGACTAAGAGCATCGTGACAGTGACAGAGAAATGGGGAGCCTTGTTCACTCAATTCCCCACCTTCACCTACCTAAGGGCAGCCAACTTCTTGGGGGAACCAACCAAATTGCCAAGATATGCCGGTCCCAAGTTGATCCTGTTGGAGCTATCAAGACAGCTTATCACCTACCACGAGAAGTGCTTAAAGAGAAAGAAGGGTGGAACTCCTTTCCCCCTCACAGTGGGCAGGTATACTTGTCTCTCTCACCACAAAGTGAAGGAGATGTTTGCAGAACTGGAGCTGCTGAATCTAAAGCACAAACTTCCCAGCAAGGCCCACCTTCGACCCAAGGAATTGTCTCCCCAGGGGAAAACTCGATCCGATCCACATCCCTCAGATCGAGGATATTTATATCGACATATATCATGAGGTCGAGCTCAGGAGGAAGGATCATTCCCACTTGGCCTTGGCCGAAATCATCCAGTACGGTGTGGCCATCATCCCAAAAGGCTATCAAACTACTGATCAAGAAGTTGATCAAGTATATCTTGACACAGGTGGAGATGACTGGCCTTTTGCTGTGATTGACAGGACCAAAGCACCTCAAACAATAGAAGAAAGGGTTAAAGAAACTCTGTGAAGAACAGAGCATTGGTGCAGAATGAACGGTCTCATCTACCTCGGAGTTGATTTCACCACATCTCCATTAGGCAACGCACCTCCTCGGGAAAAATAGCTACCAAAGGGCAAAGGGAAAGGCAAAGAGGGTGAATCCAGCTCCACCCAAGAGGAAGCTCCTGAAAGCCCTCCTTCCGCTTCACAAGAACGGGTTGTAATCCCGGAAAGCTTAGAAGAAGAAGCAGCGGAAGATGTTCTGATAGGCACATCCACTCAGGATGTCCACTACTATAACTATTGAGGTCCCTTCTGTCCCTTCTCCCTCTCCTCCTTCCCCTCCTCGAGTGACCCAAGCGACCATTCCTTTGGTCGTGTCCTCTCCCCCATCTTCTACTGTTCCCCCTTCTTCATCATCCATCTTCTCTTCTCTCGCGGAGCTGTCCCCCACCATTTCTTCCCTCATCTCTGAGCTCCCTTCCATTCCTATGTCTTCCTCCCCTGCAGTATCTCTTCCTCCCGTGAGCACTTCCTCTGCTTCCCTCTCAATGCCACCTCCAAGTGTCTCCACGTTTTTCCCTTCTACTACTGCAGCTGCTCCCTTTTCTATTTCTGGTCCTTCTCCCATAAGTCCAGCCTGGATCTCCCAGCACCTGAGTCAACAGAAGAGGAAAGTTCCCATCGCACCGATGGACTTCTCCGTAATCCCATCAAAAGGGGCCAAGAAGCAAAATCCCATAACCCGCTTCTCTCAGAGTGCATCAGGGGAGAGAGTGATGGAGATTGCATACCCCAATCCTTTGAAGGATAAGAAGGATCTGTCTTCGACAGATTACACAGTGACTCAAGTCACAATGGGGACATCTTCAGAAAGCCTGCAAGGAGAGGCCCTATCTGCAGTTGACGCCCTTTGCAAAAAGCTCCAGGAAGCAAAGGAAGAGAAAAGGCTGCTAAAGGAGAAAAATAAACATCTTCTCCACGCCTTGCAGAAAATGGGCAGTGCACCTCCTACAACTGCCGCCGAAACTCCTGAGCCTCTAAGTCAGGATAAAATCAATGAATATGCCAAAATTGACGAGTAGGGCATGGCAGTTTCCACCTGGAGGAGCCAAATCCTCAAGGTAAGTGAGGGAGTAATCGCTAAGTTCACCGGTTATATCAGAATATCAATCGATGAACAGAGAACTCCAGGTGATAGCAGGACCCATCTCCGAAGAGCTGGATCATGCCAGGATGCAACATGAGTCCTTTCAGAAAATGTTCGACTGTTCAGTCGAAGATCTGGTCAAGTTCGGCGTATTTGGAAACCCCAGATCCCTCAACAAAATCCTTTCTACTCTGGATTATCAGGTGGATCAGCTGGAGTTCGTCCTGGAGAAGATCGACAAAGTAAAAGAGGAAGCCCTGGATGCAATGCATCAAATGGAACAGATTGTCCTAAGAATGTCTCCAGGCTTGCTCACTTCTTCTTTCACCTTAAGAAAGGTTGAGGAAACTATTCAGATCTTCAAGGAGATCATTTCATAGGGGCTGGGACCAGAGGTCACGTTCGATGCCGAATCCATCAACAACCTGTTGGCATGTCGTGACTTCATTGGGTACCTGATAGAGGCAGAGAATGATTATTCAAAACTCCCAGAAAAGCTCACAGACGAGCGGGATACCTGCGAAGCTATCAGCGATAGAAACAAGGATCCTTCCGAGGATCAACTTCAACCCATGATCAGCAAGTTCATGGAGTACCGTGCCCAGTTCCACATCTCGTCGCCCGAGCAGCAAAAGCAGGATACCCCCTTCCAGCCGCGGGACGACGACGAATAGTTTCTTTCTTCCCAACTTTCTCCTTGTAAAATATCTAAAGTGTGTTGACACAAATGATGACATCATCCATGTTGCACCATGGGATGATGTCATCCACCAAAGTTGTCAAAAGTCAACAAATGACTTTGTAATCTATTGTAAGATATTTTTGTAATTAAGTGGTTGGTTTGCTTTTGTCTTCTTTTCTTCTCTCCTTCTATATATACTTGAACACTAGTTGTATTCAGGTGTGGATATCTTTTAGATGAAAAATAGAAGTGAGAAGAAAAGGCTTTGTACTTTTTGTAACAGAAGAAGATATTAATGCAAATATTAAGACTTTGTGCTGAATATGTGTGTTATGGGCATCTGATCTTTCTTATGTCAGATCTATGCATTTATTCTGTTGAATCTATCTCTACTTTTTTGTCATTTATTCATCAGTATTGCTTTATTCGTTTATGCAAGTAGGTTTGGCTCTGTTTACTACCAATCCCAAAACATAAACCCTCTGACCTTTCTGCTTTGGAATTCATTTCTTTTCTCCCTTCGGACCTGATCTTTCTTCATCCTCTCTTTCATTCCTTTCTTTTCGCAGTTGGAAACACCCCTACTGGGATGAGATCCCAAACCCCCGAAGGCAGAATATTGTGAGACTTGCACAGATTCCTGCTGGTAGAATAGCAATAAACCAGTTTCACTTTGCTGACTCAAAGAGGGGCTATGCCCTGCACACTGTTGGCTCGTCTATCCATAAATCTGCCCAAGCGACAGATTTTCAAACCAACAGTTTTTGGCGACTCTACTGGGGATCGAACAAATCTATGATGGTGGTATGATAGAAAATCAGTAAAAATCAGAAAAATTCACTACCTGTTTGCAAATTTTAACTTTTGTTCAAAATCTAAAATTTTTTGCAAAAGTGACCCAAATTGAAAATTTTCTTCTGAGATCCATAGATCTGGCCTAGTTGGAGATCTTTAGTTCGCTGAGTTTTTATAAAAATCTGTATTTTTCCGTAGATCTGAGTTTTTGACAGTTTACCAAAATTTTCAAACTCTTTGAAAAGTCAACTCTAGATCTGAAAATCAGCTTACTAAGCTTCACCATCATTTTATCCTCGTTGTTCTTTGTCATTAAACCGCAATCGGTTTTCAGAAGAGGATAAAATTAAATATTCAGAAAAGTACATGCTGCTGATTTTTATCAGAAAAATCAGAAAATCAGCAAGTACAACCAAAAAGAGTTTTTAAATCTGCTCCACAATATTGCAGATCGGGAAGGTACACTGGCAGGTGAACCATTTACTCGTAGCAGGAGAGCTCATGGAGAAGTCGATCCTACTTTTGATCTGCTTCAAAGGCACAACTTCAGTATAACACCAGCGCGCTTTTCATCACTAAGTTCAGCTGATCGGTCAGCCAGAAGTGCCTCACCTCCACGAAAGAACCGGTTTTCACAAGGAGCCTCCACATCCCTTTGTAGTGCCTTGCTGCTCAGTGGAACTGTACTTCCAGCCCGTGTTCTTTTTCCACCCGTCCAGATGGCGGTACCATGGGGAAATGCTATGGGTCCCCTGGCTTTGCCGCATCCTGTTCACGCGCTCCCACATGGAAACCGAAAGAATTTTCCCAAATTTGACGGGAGCGGGAACCAAAGCATGGATTCACACATATTTGCATTCATCATGTCATGCAGTATCCTGGATGTGACCCATGAAGATGTGTCGGTTCACCTTTTTCTGGAAACTCTACAAGGGCCTGCAGCAGAATGGTTTCAGCATTTGCCGGCCGGATCTATTACCAGTTGGGCCACCTTGCGGGATGCTTTTGAAGACAGGTACAAGCCTTCGGAAGATGCATTTGCATTGTTATCACAGATCACTCACCTAAAGAAGGAGGCCAATGAGATCATGCGTGATTTTATCGCCAGTTTCAATGCATTAATACACCATGTGCCTGTTGCCATGCTTCCAACACCGGAAAATCAGAAGTGTTTCTTCGTGAACGCTATGAGCTCGAAAGTAAGTTTCTTACTCCTGCAAGAACAAGTAGCTACCTTGATTCTCACCCAGGCCGCTGCCATCCGAATTGAAGATAATTTGCTAATATCTGGCGAATTAAAAAGGGAATCATCCAAGCCTAAATCTTTGGGCCCTTCTCCCACTACTTCGTCTGATCCGGCATTTCAAAAGATGGCGAATGACTTACTCGCATTAAAGAAGCAGTTAGCCCAAGCTTCCCCCAGTTCCTCATACCGGGATATCCCACGGAGGAATTTCATTTCCAACAATGTTCCACAAAGGCCGCGCTTGCCTACAATTGCTCTACGGTTGGCGCTTGAGGCTCCTCGGTCAACGCTTTAGTCGAAATCGAAGAAGAGGAACAAAATTACGAAGAACCTTCATCTCAAGGCGAAGATGATCAAGATGTCGGTGAACCGACTGGCGACTCTACTATCGGGTATATGGAATTTGATGAGGAAGAATCTGATGAAGAAGAGGGTACACAAGGGTATGCAAGTGGACAATCATATGTTGTTTTTACCCGCTCGTAAGGAAAAGAAGAAGAGGTCACTGCCATGTGCAGAAAGAGAAGGCCGTGTCAAACACGCCTCCAACCATTGCTAAAAGAGGTAATCCTCTTCCTACTCAACCCCCTGTTAAGTCTTTTACAAAGAAATCTTTTCCCCCCATCTCTCCTCCAAATCAGTCTTCTTCTATTTCCATGAAGACCAGTAATCCTACTCTACCATCGCGAAGTGAGGGACTCATTCCTTCACCAGCGCAACCCTTGGCCGCGTTTGACATCATAGATCATGCTAAAAAGACTAAGATCCAAATGTCTGAAGCCGAGTATCTTCAGTCAAACCCCGAACAGCTTGTAAGGTTGACCAAGTATATTCAAAGTCAAGCTGTCATATCTCCCCAGATCTCCCTAAAAGGAATCCTTTCCACTCCTCCTGCATCCCACATAAATGTTGCCTCAACATCTGCATCAGGCAAGATAGAACCTTTCTATCTCTCCCTCCTAATCAATGGCCACAAGTTAAGTAACTGCATAATTGATTCTGGAGCTTCTGATAACGTCATGCCGGCAAAAGTCACCCATGCTTTGGGCCTCACCCTTACCAAGCCTTTTGGCAGATGTTATTCCTTGGAAACCAAGCAGGTTCCGTTGATTGGTCAAATCAAAGACGCACAGTTTACATTTGCGTCATTCCCAGAGAAAAGAGTAAAGATGACCGTCCTCGTTGCCGACATTCCAGCAGCCTATGGAATTTTGCTGGGAAGAAGTTTTTGCAGTGAAGTTGGTGGGGAGATTCATATGGACTGGTCTAAGGCTAGAATCCCCGTCAAAGGTGTAATGCAGACATTGGAGCCAGAATCACAAAAGAAGTACTTGGTTACTAACTCTGAGGACCCCAAAGCCCAAATTCTTTTCGAATCATCAGGAATGGGGAACTATTTCTTGTCTACCGAGTCTGACAAAATGGTTGTTCTCGTCCAAGAAGAAGATCTTAACAAGATCTGGACTTTGCAGTTTGATGGCAGCTGCGCGACTAGTGGATGTGGTGCCGGAGCCGTGCTAATATCTCCCGAAGGGGAGATTATTCCTCTCTCTTTCAAGTTGCAGTTTTTCAACACAAATAATACTGCTGAGTATGAATCTCTGCTACTTGGCATGCAAGCCGCAAAGGAAAGAGGGATCAAAAATCTGAAAGTACAAGGTGATGCAGAGCTAGTCGTGAATCAAGTTAAAAGGATATATCAAGTGAAGAATGAGAGGCTCAGGCATTACCGCAATGCGGTGTGGGACAACATCGAAGAATTTGACACTTTTTCAATAGAATCCATTCCAAGAGCTCAGAATGACATGGCCGATTCATTGGCCGTTTCAGCATCCCTCATGCTCCCTCACCCAGGTTTGAAAACAGACAAATACACCATTGAGGTGGTTTTCCGCCCAAGCGTGCCAGACAATTCTCAGCATTGGCAAGTATTCAACGATGACAATCAACTCATTGCCTTTCTAGAAAAGGTGGAAAATTTTAAGGAACTTCATTTTGAAGGATCCACTTCCATGTGCCGTGAATCAGTCACCGGTCAAGACGATGAATCCGAAGGGAACGACGGCATATGTCAGCTCAAAGGAAATAAAATTCTGAAGGGCCTGGTTTCTTTAGAGTGGTTGTTCGACAGGCATGATCGTTTTGTAAAAAAGAAAAGGTGAGATGATACTGGCTCCTCCCCAGAAACCGAACCGGTTAATTTAGGTTCAGTAGAACATCCATAGTTTTTGAACATCGGAAAATGTTGCACACCTGAAGAGAAGCGGAAGTTTGTCAAACTGCTGAAGAAATACATGGATGTATTGGCATGGTCCTACGCCGATCTAAAGTCTTTTAAACCAAAGGACGTCCAGCATGGCATCCCGTTGAAAGAGGACGTCAAACCCTTTCGCCAGAAGCAGAGGCATTATAACCCTAAGATCTCATGTACTATCCAGGATGAAATTCAGAAAATGCTGGATGTGAGAATCATTTTTCCTATCCATCACAGTACTTGGGTGGCAAACATTGTGCCAGTGCACAAGAAAAAAGGTGAAATACGCATATGCGTAGATTTTCAAAACCTGAATCAGGCATCCTTAAAGGACAACTACCCACTTCCTATAATGGATCAAGTTCTACAAGCAGTAACTGGATCAAAAATGTTGTCCATGCTTGATGGTTTTTCAGGCTACAATCAGATTGAAGTCTCACCTGAAGACCAATTTAAAACAGCATTCACTACTCCCTGGGGCACGTTTGCCTACAGCAGGATGCCTTTTGGCCTGACCAATGCTGGCGCCACTTTTCAGCGGGCCATGGACCTTGCATTCAAAGGTATGATGGGGAAGGTCATTGTGGTTTATCTGGATGACTTAACTGTGTTCTCTAAACAACGAAATGATCATTGTGATCATTTGGAGCAAGTATTGGCCAGATGCCGAGAGCATGGGATTTCCCTGAACCCAAAAAAGTCTATTTTTGGAGTCACAGAAGGAAAGTTGCTAGGACATGTTGTTAGCAAAGAAGGAACGAAGATAGATACCGAAAGAGTTAAGGCTATTCAGAGCCTTACTTTGCCTACAAGCAAGACCGGCGTCCACTCTTTCTTCGGAAAGGTGAATTTTCTCAGGCGCTTTGTTCCCGACTTTGCTGAAAAGACTCGTCATATATTAGACATGATGAAAGGGTCACCAACTTTCCGATGGAGCGTGAAGAAGGGAAGAGGTCGTTCGAAGAAATAAAAGCTTCCGTCGCTCACGCACCAGTCCTGGTATGTCCCGATTTCTCCAAGGATTTTATCATGTATAGCTATGCATCTGAGCATACTGTATCTGCCATCTTGATGCAAAAGAATTCTGAGAATGTTGAATCCCCAATTGCGTTCATGAGCTCTCCCTTCAAGCCTCACGAATTAAAAATGTCTCAGTTGGAAAAGCATGCCTTCGCCATTGTCAAAGCAGTCAAAAACTTCAGGTATTACATTTTAAATTCTCATACAGTGGTGCTGGTCCCTGACACGGCAGTCAAGTCAATTTTAACTCAACAGGAGTTAGGAAGCTTGCGAGGAAATTGGATTGCAAAGGTCCAGGAGTATGATCTGGATATAAAACCAACCAAGTTGGTAAGAGGCAAAGGCCTATGTCAACTTATGGCCGAAAACCAAGGGTCAGAAGTTTCCGGAGGAAAAGATGATTGCACCAATGAAGCACAAAGCCAGTTGGAGAAACCCGATTCACTGCCTATGGTCCTATTTGTCGCAACCAGCGATGAGTGGTATTCCGATATTGCTTTCTTCCTCACCTACGGTGAATTCCCAGCTCACCTAACTGCAAAGGAGAAGCACTATAAAGCTCAGAGCAGCCAAATATGTCATCTGGGATGGCGGTTTGTACAAACGCGGGATAGATGGCATCTTCTTGCGATGTGTTGACAAGCCACAGCAGGTGAAGTTACTTGAAAGTTTTCATAATTCAGCCTGTGGGGGCCATTTCTCCTCTTCCGTGATGGCACACAAGATCATCCGGGCCAGGTACTATTGGCCGACGCTTTTCCAAGATACAGCTACCTGGGTAGCAAAGTGTGAGCCTTGCCAGCAGTTCGTCGGCAAGCCCAAGTTGGCTGCTTTTCCCCTCAGGCCGGTCATTGTCGACGAACCATTCAAGCAGTGGGGAATTGATTTTATCGGTGCACTCAATCCCCAATCAAGTGCCAGACATAGTTATGTCCTAACAGCAACAGATTACTTCACCAAGTGGGTGGAAGCCATACCTGTCAAACATGCCACTTCCGAGGTTGTTTGCAGTTTCATCAAAGAAAATATCATTGTCAGGTTTGGCGTTCCAAACAAGATTGTTGCTGATAATGCTTCCAACTTTTCTTCACGGGAAGTTATTAGTTTTTGCTATGAATACGGAATAACTTTGGCTCACGCCTCAGATTATTACCCTCAGGGAAATGGTCAGGCAGAATCCAGTAACAAAAACTTAGTAACCATCATACGAAAGCTAGTGGATGAGAATCAACGAATGTGGCACAAGTCCTTATACGATGCTTTGTGGGCAGACCGCATTACTCCCAAGAGATCTCTCGGTATGTCACCTTTTCAAGTGTTATATGGCACCGATGCCGAGCTTCCCATTTCCGCTGAACTCCCTGCTCTGCGCTTGGCACGGGCAATCGAAGATGAGACTTTTCAAAATTCCCTTGAAAAGAGGATCATGTATCTAGCAGAGCTCGAAGAAAAGAGAGTAAGGGTGGTCGACAAGATCACCGAACATCAGAATCAGGTCAAAAGATTGTTCGATAAAAAAGCTAAGCAAAGAAATTTCCAGGTGGGAGACCTCGTCCTTTTGTGGGACAAACGAAGAGAGCCAAAGGGCATGCACGGAAAGTTTGATTCCCTGTGGAGAGGGCCTTTCAAGATCAAGCAGCTCAATGGAGAGAATAGTTTCTATCTCTCGTATCTGGATGGAACTGAGCTCCCGCTTCCCTGGCAACATCTGAAAATCTTCAGGAAGTAGAGCTTGCTCTCTTCTTTGTACAGTTTGCTTCTGTTGCGTGCTTGTTTTTGTTGTGTGTTTGCTTTTGTTGGTTGTGTGTTTCCCTTTCCGGTCTCCCTTGTTTTTGACTCTGTTACCCAATGGATAGGCACGTGAGATCTGGGATTCTCTACCCCTGAGGTTCGCTCAGAGATAGTCCCCAGAAAGAGCCAGCTGTTATCCCGTAAAATTGGCAAGGGAAATTTTACAGATAACCCTACCAAAATTTTGTTCCGGTCCCTCGTCAGGGACTCCTTGCGTTCGGAACGTTGCAAAATCCCTTCCCGGGAAATCTAGTTTTCCGAACTTAGCCATTTTTGGTCTTTTTTGGTCGGGCGCACATAATGTCTATGCAACATCAAGTTTTCATGCGCCCCCTTTAAATCCTTTGGCGCACGGTTTGAAGTGTCAACAGGCACCTTTTGGTGTGCCTCACTATGTTGTGCCTTTCTTGCATGCGCCAAGGCGCATGCGCCTTCATGTCAACAATACTTTTGTTGCGCCACTTTTTGGTGCGCCAAGGGCACACATATTCTTGTGTCAACAACACTTTTGGTGCGCCAAAGGCGCACATAACTTTGTGTTGGCAGGTGTTTTGATGCGCCAAAGGGCGCATGCTTTCCATTGTCGACAGCACTTTTCATGCGCCACTTGAAAAAGTGGTTGGCGCATTTATTACCACCTCGCCTATATATAGGCGCATCTGCACTGTCATTTTCATCAGTCAGAATCACGTGATTTTCTCTTCCCTCTGTACCTGTCAGCGCACCTGCCCTGTCGTTTTCGAATCACTTCGTGGACCCGGTTTCACACTTCTCCATTATATAATCCTGGTAAGAGGTCCTCATTTCTTTATGTGTTTTTTGTTTTGGTTTTTGGCTGCTTGTTGGTGTGGATTGGGTTAAATAAGAGCTGTGAAACCATGAACTCAACCCCCCCCTTGCTGTTTTTTCTATTCTTCCCCATGCATTTCCCCCCCTTTCCAGACCTGCTGGTAAAGGGGACTCTGTCTTGAAAAGATTGCTTTAAACTCTTTTTTTAAGCTTCTTCATCACCCAAAGACATCCTGCAAAAGAAGCTTAAATGCATGTAACCCCTCAGAGAAAGAATCAAGGCTTGAAAATAAGACACTGTCATTTCCTCTTTTGGCGCATCTGCCACCCCTGCAACATGATATAACAGTCGCGCCAATGGCGCATATACCATGCCTGTTACATAAAGAACAGCTGCGCCCTCAAGGCGCACTTCCCTTGCTTGTTGCAACCACTTTCCCTGCCCCTCTTGGCGCACCAAACTCATGTGTTGCATTATTAAAACTCTTGCGCCATTGGCACACCCTGCATCAATGCAACACCAACTTTATATGCGTTAAGTACAAAACTGTTAAAAAGGCACCGGCACACCCATTGTTACAACAACATCATGTTATGCAGACTTTCCATGCGCCACAGCAAGTCCCCCTGTGGTGCATGAAAAAATGATGTTACACGCATTAAACCTGTGCCCTTTGGCGCATCCTGTACCCGTGTAACATGAAAAATATCAGCGCCCTTTATAAAATGCATACATATGGCGCAGGCGCACTTCTGCTTACAACAACAAAAAATGCAACCTGCAGTGTCCATGCGCCATGCGCCCTTTGGCGCTGATTTATCCCTTGCAGCAGCCCTTTTCTGTGCGCCATATATTTAACCCTGTAACCTGCAGTATTCATGCGCCCTGCGCCCTGAGGCCTTAAAATCACTAACTCTTTCTTCTGTCAACGCTTTAATGGAAGATCAAACAGCTAATATGACTTTCTTGCGTTGGGTTTCACTTCTTCTTCTTGCAGATCAGCAACTGAGTTCAGAGTTACATATGTCAACATCAAGCAAGAAACCTACCAAATCTAAGGGCAAAGCCAAGCTCACAGAAGAAGAAATGAAGTACAAATATCAGAGGGTCAGGATGCCCGAATCCCAAGCAGAGTGTGACCTAGATATCAGAGACTCAGAAGTTGGTCACATTGATATGGAGGATTTCTAGGCCAGAACCCGGAAAGGTCACAAGAAGTCCCTGGATGGACAAACTGATGGGCAGTGTGTTGCATTTTGCTGGTGGGATCCCAGTTAGTGCCGTAAACAATGAGTTTATGATGGTAGTAGCCCGTTGCTACAAAAAAGACACAAGATGTGTCCATAATGAGAAGGGCGAGGTCATAATCAACCTCACTGCCCGACACTTTGAAATAATGCTCGGCATTCCTCACCACCGGCACTTTGTGGCCGTAAGCCAGGAAGATTGCATCAAGGCTTGGGATGACAATGAGGATCAGTGTATGCAGTTGATGAATGAAGTATACCTGAAGAACAAAAAGGTGGTGACCCGATGGCCACAAGTCATTCATCGCAGTGACTTTTCAGAGGAACTCAGTGATACAATCACGTTCCTGAGCAGAGTATTTGGGCTTCCTGATGCCCATTACTTTCACAAGTGGATGCTGAGATACTTAGAAACAATGAACAAAAATGTGCCCGATCAACGCTTTGAGTGGGCGGAGATCATAAGCAGCACAATATCTGAGCAGCTCCAACAACTTACCACAACGGGGAGGTTCTATATGAACTCCTACGTAGTTATGTTGCAGCTTCAGAAAGAGACTATCCAGCTTTAATGCGGTGCGGGGTTTGGCCCCAAGTTAAAATATATGAATACTATCCAGAACTGAAGCTGGAAAATAGTATTCCCCAGTTCACAAAGATCAACGATGCCTTCTTCTATGACATCATCTACCTTTTGAGGCCAAACATGACTCACGGTCGTACGACCAAGAGCATCGTAGCAGCTACAGAAAAATGGGGGGCCTTGTTCACTCAATTCCCCACCTTCACTTATCTAAGGGCAGCCAACTTCTTGGGGGAACCAACCAAATTGCCAAGATATGCCGGTCCCAAGTTGATCCTGTTGGAGCTGTCAAGACAGCTTATCACCTACCACGAAAAGTGTCTAAAGAGAAAGAAGGGTGGAACTCCTTTCCCCCTCACAGTGGGCAGGTATACTTGTCTCTCTCACCACAAAGCCCGGGATATGTTTACAGAACTGGAGCTGTTGAATCTAAAGCATAACTTCCCAACAAGGCCAAATTTCGACCCAAGGAATTGTCTCCCCAGGGCCAAACTCGATCCGATCCACATCCCTCAGATCGAGGATATTTATATCGACCTATATCATGAGGTCGAGCTCAGGAGGAAGGATCATTCCCGCTTGGCCTTGGCTGAAATCATCCAGTACGGTGTGGCCATCGTCCCAAAAGGCTATCAAACTACTGATCAAGAAGTTGATCAAGTATATCTTGACACAAATGGGGATGATTGGCCTTTCCTGTGATTGACAGGACCAAAGCACCTCAACCATAGAAGAAAGGGTCAAGGAAACTCTGCGAAGAACAGAGCATTGGTGCAGAATGAATGGTCTCATCTACCTCGGAGTTGATTTCACCACATCTCCGTTGGGCAACGCACCTCCTCGGGAAAAACAACTACCAAAGGGCAAGGGGAAAGGCAAAGAGGGTGAATCCAGCTCCACCCAAGAGGAAGCTCCTGAAAGTCCTCCTTCCGCTTCACAAGAACGGGTTGTAATCCCAGAAAGCTTAGAAGAAGAAGCAGCGGAAGATGTTCCGATAGGCACATCCACTCAGGATGTTGCCACTACTATAACTATTGAGGTCCCTTCTGTCCCTTCTCCTTCTCCTTCTTCCCCTCCTCGAGTTACCCAAGGGACCATTCCTTTGGTCGTGTCCTCTCCCCCATCTTCTACTGTTCCCCCTTCTTCATCATCCGTCTTCTCTTCTCTCGCGGAGCTGTCCCCCACCATTTCTTCCCTCATCTCTGAGCTCCCTTCCATTCCTATGTCTTCCTCCCCTGCAGTATCTCTTCCTCCCGTGAGCACTTCCTCGGCTTCCCTCTCAATGCCACCTCCAAGTGTCTCCACGTTTTTCCCTTCTACTACTGCAGCTGCCCCTTTTCTATTTCTGGTCCTTCTCCCATAAGTCCAGCCTGGATCTCCCAGCACCTGAGTCAACAGAAGAGGAAAGTTCCCATCGCACCGATGGACTTCTCCGTCATCCCATCAAAAGGGGCCAAGAAGCAAAAGCCCATAACCCGCTTCTCTCAGAGTGCATCAAGGGAGAGAGTAATGGAGATTGCATACCCCAATCCTTTGAAGGATAAGAAGGATCTGTCTTCAACAGATTACACAGTGACTCAAGTCACAATGGGGACATCTTCAGAAAGCCTGCAAGGAGAGGCCCTATCTGCAGTTGACGCCCTTTGCAAAAAGCTCCAGGAAGCAAAGGAAGAGAAAAGGCTGCTAAAGGAGCAAAATAAACATCTTCTCCACGCCTTGCAGAAAATGGGCAGTGCACCTCCTACAACTGCCGCCGAAACTCCTGAGCCTCTGAGCCAGGATAAGATTAATGAGTATGCTAAAATCGGCGAGCAGGGCATGGCAGTTTCCACCTGGAGGAGCCAAATCCTCAAGGAAAGTGAGGGAGTAATCGCTAAGTTCACCGGGTTATATCAGAATATCAATCAGACGAACAGAGAACTCCAGGCGATAGCAGGACCCATCTCCGAAGAGCTGGATCATGCCAGGATGCAACACGAGACCTTTCAGAAAATGTTCGACTGTTCAGTCAAAGATCTGGTCAAGTTTGGCATCTTTGGACACCCAAGAGCCCTCAACAAAATCCTTTCTACTCTGGATTATCGGTTGATCAGCTGGAGTTCGTCCTGGAGAAGATCGACAAAGTAAAAGAGGAAGCCCTGGATGCAATGCATCAAATGGAAAAGATTGTCCTAAGAATGTCTCCAGGATTGCTCACTTCTTCTTTCACCTTAAGAAAGGTTGAGGAAACTATTCAGATCTTCAAGGAGATCGTTTCACAGGGGCTGGGACCAGAGGTCACGTTCGACGCCGAATCCATCAATAACCTGTTGGCTTGTCGTGACTTCATTGGGTACCTGATAGAGGTAGAGAATGATTATTCAAAACTCCCAGAAAAGCTCACAGACGAGCGGGAGACTTGCGAAGCTATCAGCGATCGACACAAGGATCCTTCCCAGGATCAACTTCAACCCATGATCAGCAAGTTCATGGAGTACCGTGCCCAGTTCCACATCTCGTCGCCCGAGCAGCAAAAGCAGGATACCCCCTTCCAGCCGCGGGACGACGACGAATAGTTTCCTTCTTCCCAACTTTCTCCTTGTAAATTATCTAAAGTGTGTTGACACAAATGATGACATCATCCATGTTGCACCATGGGATGATGTCATCCACCAAAGTTGTCAAAAGTCAACAAATGACTTTGTAATCTATTGTAAGATATTTTTGTAATTAAGTGGTTGGTTTGCTTTTGTCTTCTTTTCTTCTCTCCTTCTATATATACTTGAATACTTGTTGTATTCAAGGGGTGGATATCTTTTAGATGAAAAATAGAAGTGAGAAGAAAAGGCTTTGTACTTTTTGTAACAGAAGAAGATATTAATGCAAATATTAAGACTTTGTGCTGAATATGTGTGTTATGGGCATCTGATCTTTCTTATGTCAGATCTATGCGTTTATTCTGTTGAATCTATCTCTACTTTTTTGTCATTTATTCATCAGTATTGCTTTATTCGTTTATGCAAGTAGGTTTGGCTCTGTTTACTACCAATCCCAAAACATAAACCCTCTGACCTTTCTGCTTTGGAATTCATTTCTTTTCTCCCTTCGGACCTGATCTTTCTTCATCCTCTCTTTCATTCCTTTCTTTTCGCAGTTGGAAACACCCCTACTGGGATGAGATCCCAAACCCCCGAAGGCAGAATATTGTGAGACTTGCACAGATTCCTGCTGGTAGAATAGCAATAAACCAGTTTCACTTTGCTGACTCAAAGAGGGGCTATGCCCTGCACACTGTTGGCTCGTCTATCCATAAATCTCAAATCATCATGGGAAACTTGTCAAGATAGGGTAAGGGAACATATTTTCATCCTATCTTTCCCATCCCCTTGGGATAGTTGGGACAAAAAAATGTCACACATGCACATAATTATCTTGTAAGGAAATTAATTGGATAAATAAGAATATCAACAACAAGAGAACACCAAGGAACACAATATTATAGATAAATGATCACAATATGCAGGTATAATATCTTATCAAATTTGAGGGGGAAACATCCAAACCATAAAATAAGACTCAAATTCTCAAAATATCCACAACTACTACTGACTAGCCCCTATTTATATTATTCATATGCTATGGTTGTTGACAGGAGTCTTCATCAATTTTTTGTATAAGCCGCAATGTTAGAGATATTTTCACAAAAGCAAGTATGCAGCTATGAAGGAAATAGGGAAGCCGTGAATAAAGGATGAAGCCTCGAGAGAGTGTAAAGACAAAGATAAAGTATGAAGCCATGAGAGACTACAAATCTGAACATATTGTATTTTTTATATTTATTGTAACTAATGTATTGTATATGGGTGCATCATGAGAAATATATGTGTGAGTGCCATTTTGAGAGATTTTTTATGAGAGTAGAATATATGAGATAGAATGAGAATGTCATGTATGATGTAAATCATTATTGATAAATAAATAAAGAATGGAGTTTTGGAGTAAAATCTGTTATTGTTTTCATTTACATTTTTGTTCTTAGATTAGATGTGGTGTATTTCCCAAGTACATCCTTAACTAAGGTCGAATATTCCTAAGCCTCACAAGTATGTCAGGGTCTTAGGTCAACATTTGGTGTCTGAGCCCAAGTTCCTTGTGTTAAGAAGATGTCAGGAAATATTTCACCACTAGGGTATTGGAAGCCCACATTATTAGAAATTGAAAAGTGGTGGGAGAAGTAAAATCAACATATTTGTAAAAAGGAGAATAAAAAAGACAGAAGATAACTTATAGAGTAGCAGAAGTAGAAGTGTTTGGGGAGTACATACAAGAATTTTGGGTCCAGTTTCCACATCTGTTGTGGCCTTGTTTATTAGTACATGCAAAGAGGACATAATGGTCATGGATGTACTTGAGACAACCTTTTGAGTGGGATGCAGCAAAATTAACCATAGTAAAATATCTTGACAAACCATGGACTAGAGAAATCGATTACTGGTATGAAACTACTCTAGATTCTTACATAATCATGTGGGAAATTCAAGGTTGGACTAGTTTTGATAACAAGAAACAAGAAGTTTTAAGTGGAGCCCATGGTTAATTTCTTCAGTCAGTTCCATTCTTAATTAAAGTGTTAATGATCGAAAAGGGATTAATTAGAGAAGTAGAAAAGTTCCTTTAGGGGGACAGGCACCATGGGATGGCATACGTGAAGGGGGGTGATCCAAGAGTCATGAATTATCAGAATTAATGGGGTGCTGGTTGGGGTGGCAGAAATAGGATGACATGGGGAAAAAGAAAAAGAAAAAAATTAGATAGTTAATAAGAAGAGATTAAGAGAATTAAGGAGAATTAGTGAATTGCGAGGGGATGATTAAAAATAAGTGAAGAATAAATAATGAGCAGGATGGAAGAAAGAGCTAGGATAGCTGCGACAAAGAAGGAAGTAGAGAAAAATTTGGAAAAACAACGGATAGCCCGAGAAGAAAGAGAAAATAAAATGAATGAAAGGAAGGAAAACTTGAACAAAGTTAAGAAAGAAGAAGAAAGAAGATAAAGTAAGAATCACCCACATCAAGTGGAGGCCAGTAATTGGCTCACCCAAAAATGGAGGTAGACACATCAAGTCTAGCTATAATACCCACGTCTTGCAGAGACCAACAAGGTTTTGTTACTCCACGGAACATCATGGTTCAATATACTATAGAGAGTCCAATTCAACAATGCAATAACAAGACAAGAAATCTTAATGAAGGATCTACAACATTTAGTAGGAGGGTTAGAACCAGTGTTTAAGAGAGTATTAGAAGTAGAAGGGTGGAATGAAGAGGAATTGAGAACCCCATTAATGATAAGGAAAGAGGAGAAGAAGAGGAAGAAGTCATTGTAATGAAGGAGTTAGTTAAGTAATTTGGAGAGAAAATAAAAATAGTAGATGAGGAGAAGAAAGAAGAAGAAGAAAACATAGATAAACAAGAAGAAGGAAAGATAAAGATAATAGAAGTGAAAATTGAGGAAAGAGAAAGAGAGGAAAACCAAGGAGATGAAAAATAAAATAAAAATAAGAAGAGAGGAAGTGATGAGGGATTAGAAGAAAGATATAGATTAAGGAATAATAAAGATAGAAAGGTAGTTATGGAAAATATTAGTTATGAAAAGTCACCAAATAAAGATGCCCCCCAACCAACACACGAGCCCAAAGGAGATGACCCCCCGGAGCAGATGTCATTCCATGTGCCACTTAATACACCATTTGAGAATATAGAAAAAGGAAAGAGTTTGGAGGAAAGATATCAAATATTGTGAGAAGAAAGTTAGAGAAGACAAGAACAGTGAAGAGAATTCCAAGAACTATTGGGTGAAAACTTACTTTGATATTGAATTAAGTAGAGATAAGGGAAGAAAGAATAATTCAAATAAAGTTCATAACCAGATAAAGAAAGTAAATCAAGTTAAGCAGAAACCCATTGTTTAGCCAAGAACAAATACTCGATCAACAATGGCTCAGAAGATCAAAATGCCAATTTTTGACAAGGACTCTAGCGATGCATTGGAACACTTGTTCCTATTGGAAGCCTACTAGAAGAATAATAATACCACAGATGAAGCTACTAAGATACAAGATTTCACATACTCATTAAGAGATGATGCACTGCATTGGTACATGAAGATAATTTCTCAAGGAGCGAAACCATGGGCTGATATTGAAAGAGAATTTAAAATAGATTTCCATTTCCCAGAGGCACCAGAAGAAGGAGTAAGAAAGATGAGAGACCTTATACAGAATGGAGAATCAGTGAAGGAATTTAGTCAGAGATTTAAGAATGTTACTAGAAAGTTGGAAGAGCCATTGACAAATAAACAGAGAATTGAGTGGTTCACTATAGAGCTACTTCCTTATCTAAGAGCAGCATTAGACTCACAACAATTTAAAGCATTAGTAGAAGAAATTGAGATGGAAATCAAGCTAGAATCCCAGCCATGGAGAAGAGAGGGTGAAACTTCAATAAATACTGAACTAGAGAGGGTGCAGTTAGAACTAGCAAAGCTAAAATTACAGCAGGAGATTCAGAGGACTGAAGGATTAAGAAGTAGTTCACCTCCAAAGAGTAATATGAGGCCAAAGATATGGTGTACAGTCTGTTGCAATGAAGGCCATAGTAGAATTGAATGCCCATACTTTGAAAATGCAAAAAGAGTAGCCATGGTAAGAGTACATTCATCTAAAAATCATCCTCTAGCAATATAACTCCATCAGAAAGGACATGGTGCGGTATTTGCAAACTTTGGGACCAACATACGCAGGACACTTGTCCCTTACTTGAAGTAGCACAACCTACAAACCAATTGATGTATTGTACTACATGTGGGTTGTAAATCACTATCATCATACTTGCCCCTCAGGTTGATGCATTGGAAGACTTAAAATATTATGCTACCAGGAGAGCAATGGCCGCTAGATAGAATGCAACACCTAACCCTCCCCCTACTCAACCACAGATGCTACCAGTGAATACACCACCTTCACAACAAATGATAACTACACCACAATATGAAAATCCATAAGGAGGTCAACCTCAGTTTGGAGGTGGATATCAAGGAAGTAACTATAACCCAAACTATCAAGGTTACAATGATGAAGGATACCACGGAGGGTACCGAGGTGGATATAGAGGAAAATTCAGAGGTGGATATAGAGGAAAATATGATAACTACCATGGTGGTAGAGGATATCAAGGTTATAATGATGGTGGTTACCGTAGGGGTTATAGGGATAACTAAGGAGGTGGATATCAGGATAGAAGACCCATGACTTGTTATAAATGCAGACAAGATGGGCATCTTGCAAGAAATTGTACAGAACCCAATCCCTATGGATTTTTCCATGAGAAAGGCCATGATGCATTTAATTTTCCTAAGGATACCCAATTCTATAGGAGTGGAACAATGAAATCAAAAGCTTTAGGAGCAGATGCTCAAAGAAAGGTGCAACACATCACAAGAATCCCTTGGGTTAAAGAAACTATAGCTAAAGATAAAGCCGCAAGGGTCATTGCTTCAGGAAGTAGACCTGCAGAAGAAGATAGAAAAGAGGAGGTAAAAGAAAGTTACATGAGAAGAAAAGAAAAGAAAGCTGGAAAAAGTATTGAAGAACCTCGATATAGGGTAGTTGTTACAACCAGAAGTGCCACTAAGAATGAGGTGGCCCCTAAAAAGAAGAAAATAATAAGGCTACCACAAGAACAACATTCTTTTTATGAAGAGGAGTGGAATGATAAAGAATTTAGGCCATGGTTGCACCTAAAATAATTTGAAAAGAGTAGGGCACTTGTAAAGGAAGCACAAGCCATTGAAGAAAGAGAGAAAAATTGTTTTGTAGAAGAAGAGGTTCTTGCTTTAAAGGAACTAGAAAAATTAGCCATCATACCTAGTTTGGTAGATGAGATGAAACAATTCAACAAGTATTGGAACAAAGAAGAGAGGAATCATCACATCCACAAAATTTATGGAGGGACAATAATAAGAATAAAAGAAGCATATTTCACACTCAGAGAACATGGCGCAAGTTCGCCATCTACTTATGCGTAGACATATTTGATACCACCATTACCAAAGTACTATTGGATCTTGGTGCAGACATCAATATGATGTCTAAAACTACATGGGAGATGCTTGGAAGACCTACTTTGGAACCCATGAGATACTTTATTTGATTAGCAGACAGATCATCAAGACAACCACTGGGAGTGTTAAAGAATGTAGTGGTGAATTTCATGGGAATTAAGAAGATGGTGAATTTTGAAGTGGTAGAGAATGTGGCTGAGAATCCTTCATACAATGTTATTTTAGCTTTGGAATGGTTTGTGGACTGCAATGGAACATTAAGTTCTGAAGAAGAAGAGGTAACACTGAATTCAGATGGGATATGTGTTCATGTACCCTTGCATGTAGGAATGAGTGCCACATGGGTAGAAGAAGTATGGCATGATACAAAAGAGGACAATTTTTATGAAATACAAGGAGTATATACATTAAATAGATTTTCTAGTTTTGACAAAGAATTTGAACCAAACTTGGACTGTGAGATTTAGTTAAATCAGAAGATACCACTGAAGGTTCAGATAATGTAGTAGAAGCCTAGATACATGGGTTTCCAGAGTCAAGCACTCAAAAATTACATTTTTCAAGAAGAATACCACCTAGGATCATCACACTAGGAGACAATTATAACACCGTGGGTGAAATTTTTTTACACCCACCAGAGAAAAATTTGAAGAAGAAGATGAATATTACTCTGCATAAGAAGAAGAAGAAGATGGCATTTTTATACTAGCACAAGATATATTTTCCAAGAATAAGAGGTGAAATAAATTACAATCAAAATAGTATATAAGTTGAGCCGTGGAACATCTCACCAAACATTACCCAAATACTCAGTATTGTGAGACCTAGAAGGGTACATCAAAATTATGGAAATAATATTTCCTAATGAGAAGGAAAGGATGGAGGCGTTAGATGATACCTTGACTATAAATGCCACAATTTGGTGGGAAACACATAAGCATAATGTAACTCATTGGAACTTGGTAACAACATTTCTCAAAGCCAGATTTATGGAAAGTGAAGGCTATTATGTCATGATTCCCAAATACTCAGGAGAAACTGATCCATAGAAGCACATTCAGGTTTGTGAACAACACTGGTAGTTATGTGGGGATACTTCTCCCTTACTATGGATTCAATTGTTCGTATGGACCCTCGGGCCCATACCGAGATCATGGTATTCACATCAAGAAATTAGAAGGGAGATTGGGATCAAATAGTCAAGGAATTATGCCATACCTTTAATTTTTGGGACAAGCTGATTTAAATGTATTAAGAGAATTACAAAAGATTTATACTTTCCTATTTTTGACACCAGATGAAGCCATAAAAAACATTTAAAGAAGAGAAGAGAAATAACTTGAGATCCTAAAACCTCAAGAAATTTTATGATGATTCCAGAAATGGCTCGGTGTTTTAATGTAGAAAAACAAGAAAGAGAAGAGAAACCAGAGAACTTAAGATACAAGGTTATAGAGGATGAAAAATAGTAGTGTAGAAGAAAGATGAAGGGGAAAAATACTATTACCAGCCTTTGAAAATTAGAAATGGAAAAATTGGGAGAAATGGGGAGGAGAAGTTTGCCAAAATTGGGCACTATTGGTTGGAGGAAGAAGTGACTAAAGTAGTAGAGAAACTATAAGAATTCCAAGATATTTTTCCCAAGGATTTAAAAGAGTTGAAGGGAATTAAAGAGGATCTCGAGACAGTGAAAATTAAGATAAAATATGGATTCAAGCCAATAAAAAAGAGACCATATAGATTGAATCCCAATTTGAAGGTGAAAGTAAAGTCAGAAATTGAGATGTTAAATGCTAGGATCATTAGACCTATGGATGACTCAAAATGGATCAATCCCATGGTGATCCAAAATAACAAATCTGGAGAGATCCTTATATGCGTAGACTACATGGAGTTGAATAAAACATGTGTGCATGATCCATTTCCAACCCCTTTTACAGAAGAAGTATTAGAAAAATGTGGCTGGTAGAGAAGGTATACTCATTCACAGATGGTTTCTTTGGTTATTACTAAGTCAAAATTGCCCCATAGGACCAGCCCAAAACCACTTTTGCCATAGAATGGTGTTCCTTTATGTATACAGTTATGTCATTTGGGCTTAAGAATGCCCAAACAATATTTAGTAGGATCATGATTAATGCATTCAAAGATTTCATTCATGATTTTCTAGAAGTTTATCTTGATGATTGGACAATTTATGGATTTATAAAGAACCACATACAAGTGTTAAGGTTCATGTTTTAGAGATGTAGAGCCTTACAAATATCATTGAATTTGAAGAAATGCATTTTTTTGACACCTTTTGGCACATTACTAGGCCATATAATTTGTAAGGAAGGTCCATTGATTGATCCCCTCAAAAATTATGTGATTGTTTCTACTTAGCTAGTGCAATAGCCATATATTCATGTGCAAGTAAAGGTGGATTTCTATGGTGGCCTCTTGACCAGGGATCTAACACGGGCACTCCACTGACCCCACGACAAAGCTAGAAATTTCTTATTGGATAGGATTTTTTTTGTAAGGTGGGAAAGGGGGGTGAGAAATGAGATAGGAGAACTAATGTTACATGCAAAAAATTAGATTCCTACACACACTAGTTAGAAACTTCAACACATGCATTTATGAGAGGAAATAACTCCGTAAACAACAACAAGACCGAATAGAAATTATCATCACAAAGTTTCAAGAAATCCCTTAGTCAAAGAAATATATGAACTCCTTCTTCTTGTATTGATTACTTAAAAAAAAATTGTACATAGTGTGGGAATGGAGGAAAACTAGTGAGGGGGAAAAATGGAAGAGAATTTCTATTTCCTTTGTTCTCTCAAAGTACAATAGACTCTTGAGTTTACAAAATCAATCACCAACCATTTGAAATGAGAATTTCTTTACACTTTATAGAATGAGAGGTGACTCATTTTCTACCCCCCAAAGCCTTTTCATATGTGCTCACACAACTTTAAAAATTTCAACTTCCTTGGAAACTTTTAAGTCCTTTTTTATAACATAAAGGTGGCGTATTACATAAGGAACATTAAGACATATGAAAAATTTCAAACCCAACACAAAATTAGAATATTGGAAAGTGATAGAAATTTGGTAGAAGAGGGGAGAGAAAGAGAGAGAAGAAGAAGAGGAGATGTTATTCTTGATGAAGTTTGTTGATCCTTGTCAATAGAAAGCTCCAAATGTAGTGAAACTCTAAATCTTAGAACTCCTTGCACCTTCAAATTGGCTCAAAAATTCTTTGGAATGAGTATTTAAAAACATTGTTGAATGGTTATATCGATGTGATCCATAGGGATCCAAAATGACTCTACTTCATTAGATCAACCAGCACCAAAGAAGGAAAATAAAGAAACAGAGGTTTTGTCTGTATGTTAATAGAACCTCCGCTCTGTGCAGAGCTGTGGTTATAGAACCGCTGGCCAACCAGGGCGGCGGTCTTGTAACCGCCTTCCAACCAGGGTGGCGGTCCTGTGACCATTGGTCTGCGTTGGGCGGCGGTCCTACCACTTTCGGACAGAAAAAAAATCGAAATGAACGGTCCCAGAATTGGAAAAGGTTTTCTGTGTCTCTTCTCCTCCATGACCTTTCCCATCCTCCATACGGGAGGACATGAAAAAGGCTATAAATGCATGTAGGAAGGAGATTTTTGGATTATCGAAGCATGAAATTAAGTGAGAAAGGAATTCTTAGTGTTGGAATTGTGTTGGTGGAAGAAAGGAGTTTTGAGGCAGAGAAAGCAAGTAATTGGGAGGAAGTGTGAGATATTATCTACTTCTCTCTCCTACTTATTGTAAATTATTGTACTTCTTATTTTGAATTGGCCAATAAAAGTGGGAAGAAAGAGTGTTTTTCCCTTCCCGACGGGTTTTCCTCCTTTGGAGGTTTCCAGGATAAAAGTGTTGGTGTTCATGAGTTTTATATTTTCCTTTCTCCGCAATTGTTGATTCTAAAGCATAAGCAAATTCATTCACTAGCTATATCTATCATTTTCTAACAACGAAAGTAGAACATCTGCATTTTAAATTGTGATTCTGTGAACAATTCCAAAGTAGAAGAAAGTTTACATATCTTCCCAAGGGAGGTCGCATTTTCTCCTAGGATAAATAAAACTTACTAAGTGTTTTTCTCCTCTTTTTATTTTCACTTTATAATTAAGTCATAAAATTAATATAATTTTCTTTTTCTTTTTGACACTTTATAATAATTTACTATGACTTAAGTCACCCTTGTGTTCACCACTTAGCCGTCGGGTAGACAAAATAGGCTAAGGGTTTTCAACATTGTTATTTTAGAAAGAGGGACATTTCACCCAAACATGTTATGTTTACATTACAAGGAGAAAGATTCAAGCCCCAAGATTAGCTTATGCGTTTAAACTTGATATAAAAAAGTCATGATACGCACCAAATAAACCTTGGTCCTAGATGAAATTGAAAAATTAGGGAATAAGATTAGAGAAAATATTTTTCGAGATAACCCCCAAAAATTTTGGCATAAGAGTATGCCAGAGATGGAAATTATAATAAAGGAATGGAAACAAATGAGAATAGGTAAAAAAGTTCCCATTCCAACATGTGATTATGAGGATATGTTAAAAACAATAAAAGATTTAGTAGAGGCTAAACTCATTGAACCATCAATCTCTACATATTATTGCTACACATTCATGGTTAACAAACACTCTGAACAAGAGATGAGAAAAATATAATGGTTATTAATCATAATTCTCGCGATCCTATTATAAATTCATATTCATATCATATTCCTAAAAAATCCTACCTTCTTCAAAATGTATCCAAATGTACATAGTTTAGCTAAGTTTGATTGCAAATCAGGATTAGGGTTAAGGAATTCGATAGACCTAAAATTGCTTTCAATTTCCCTTTTGGGCATTATTAGTGGACAATAATATCACCTTGGCCTAATAAATGCTCTATCATATTTCCAAGCTCATATGGATAATATATTCCAAGGAACTTCATATTTCTTATGTATATATAGATGATATTCTTATCTTGAGTAAAACCTTATAACAACATCATGAACATCTTAGAAAAAACTATGATATTGTAGAAAATACAGGTAATAGTCTTGTCCAACACCAAATTATGATTGTGTCAATAGAGTTGTAACTTTCTTAGAATGAAGTAGAAAATGCAAAGTTGAAGGTCCAACCATATTTCAAGAAAATGGTGTTAGCATTTCCTAAAGTCGTGGATAGAACAAAATTACAATATTTTCTTGGGTTATTAAATTAAATGTAAGTAGCTTCTACCCTGATTCAGGAAATGGTCGAGCACCACTTTAGGACCTTCTCACGAAAAATGCTAGATTTTTTTAGATAGAGTTGCATAGTTAGTGTGTAAAACCTATCAAGAGAAAAGTTAATTCTACCCTTGCTCTTCATATGCCTAAATCATATAATTATAACCTATATATAAATGTTTTCGATGTTGTTTGGGGAGGATGTGATTTGATGTATTGAAAAAAAATCGAGTAATAATTTGTGAGTTTTGCAGTTGATGTATTTGTAGATGAAGTAAAAAATGGATATATTCATATAAGGAAACATATGTTGTGGAAAAATAACTGAGAAAATTTGCATTAAAATTAATGAATCTTAAACATTTAATCATTAAGACTAATTGCACTAGGTTCTTGACTTTCAAAGAAAAAGACCATGCAAGAAAAGATGTTAGGGGAAAATATTGTCAATTGAAAGATTATTTCAATCGATTTAACTATTATGTTGAGCATATTCTAAGAATGGAGAATTTCATATCCAATTGGGTTAGTCGTAATCCTACCCCTACACTAATGTATCATCCTAATCTGTCAAATCTTGGATTTAATTTAACATGGATTAAGAATAATAAATTGTCTTGATATAATGAATCTTAAACATTTTATCATTAGAACTAATTGCACTAGGTTCTTGATTTTCAAACAAAAGGACCATGGTTAATGAATCTTAAATGTATAATCATTATGACTAATTGCACTAGGTTCTTGACTTTCAAAGAAAAAGACCACAGAAGAAAAGATGTTAGGGGAAAATATTGTCAATTGAAAGATTGTTTCAATTGATTTTAACTATTATGTTGAGCATACTATAAGAATGGAGAATGACATAGCCAATTGGGTTAGTCGTAATCCTACCCCTACGCTAATGTATCATTCTAACTTGCCAAATCTTGGATTTAATTTAACATGGATTAAGAATAATAAATTATCTTATATGAATATATTCATCCAGGAACAAATCTTGAGAAAAAGGGTGCAACAATATTGTACGCAAAGATTTTCATATCAACATCTACTGATTTACAGTATCAAGAGCCATGCATAATTTTTTTTCCCACATAGGGGACTAGAGGGAAGGGATTACTATTCTTAAACTTAATAATGAATTAGTACTAAGAAAAATTTGATGATTTGATGCAAAGAACCAACTAGACATGGCATATAAAAATCAGAATAGATTACAACAAATTTGTTGTACTGCATTATTGTGTATTTTAGACCCCATCTTATACACGAAGAAGAAGAACATTCACATGACATTGTCATGCATACTATCATAAGAACAATATTAGACTGGAAATATTGTTTCCATGTCATTCCAAAGTATGATGGTGATAATCCTAACAAGTATTGAAACATATGTCATACATATCACATCAAATGCCTATTTGCTCCCATCAATCAATACAACTTGCTCTCATATGCGAAAGTAGTGTGGAACCGATCTAACATATCGACATCATCCTCATCGAGCTCCAATACCACCATATATTTATAATAATAAGAATATACTTTTGATATTGATATGACTATAGTATGAAATAAATTAAAATACTATAACTAATAGAATATTTACTTTTGAGCTGTAAAGGATGAAAGATAGACATTGCCACTAGCAGGGACCTTTTTTCTCTAAAAAAAAACGAGTTTATAGAGTTCTTCTAGGCATTCGAAGTTGGATTCTTATTTGTCTAAGAGTCTAGAGTTTAGAGTACTAAAGTTTTGAGAAAATTCATATGCTCAATTTTTGCACTACATGTGACTTGGAATATCATAAAGCTTAACTCTTTGAAATAAAGCTCTATAATTTGTTGTTTATATAATAGTGAACCCATAGCCATTCGGGGAAAAAAAATTGTCACTACTTTGTTACACCAGTAAGTTGTCTGAAGCAGTATCAAACCTTGTTACTGTCAAATTTCTTATAAAAACATTCAGATTAAATTCTTGAAATATCCTATGCCTTGAATCATACTAAATCTTATTGATAGCATTAATAGGCATATGCCCTTTAGGATTTCTATCTAATTTGGGGTGACATTTTGTTCATACCAATGGAAACCCAATTGATCTCGTAAAGGACATTCAATGTTTTCGAGTCAAAAGGATGGGTTGCTATTCACAAAATTTCTCAAGGCTACCCAAGACTTTGCTTCTACATTTGAAAGATTATCAATTGATGAGTTGAATCTTTTTCTATGATTCCTCTAGATTAGCAACACATGGAAGGAGTTCTTCTAGGTTCCATAGTCAATTTGTACTCATGCTACTGTAAGGCTAACAATGTATATAAGAAGTCTCAGTCTTATAAATGTAAAATATTTTCAATACCAATATTAGCCTAAGACTACTATAAAAACTTTTGTGTGCCTTTTCCTATACCTACTCGTCCATGGGAGACATTTTATCTAGAATACCAACCTGGTAGGAGGATTATCAATGTTTAAACATTGTTGCCACTGACTATCCCCAATTTGATTGATAGAATAATCATGAAGATGTCAATTCTTATGTCTATTTAAAAAGTCTTATTAGTATTTTAGGTATCAAACCATTTTATCTGCTAGAAATATGGTGTGCTTATGGTCTTACCACAACCCTATTATTTATCCAAAGAGAAACCAACTTCAAGGGAATGCTTACTAGACTATCCTCATTATCCTGCTTAAATTCTGGATCACATATGTTATGAGTTTTATCACTAATGTTTTTGTCAGTGTCGGAGACAGATGAGCTACAATAGAAGTGGTAAACATGGAATTTGTACAATAGATTGGTGGGGGATAATGCAAATACCCAAGGACTTGTATATGAGTCCTGAGCCTATGTTTAACATTCCTTTCAACCGTGTACACACATCCTCTATGAAGTATTGAAGTCCTATACTCCATGACCAATACAAATCATTCAAAAAAATTAGAAGATCTTCCATATACCAAAAGACTCAACAGTATTGTCCAACTTCAAAAGAGAGTTATAGACTCTATCTAGAAGTACCCAATAAATTGGAAGCTAGTTATGGATAAAAAATGTAGCCCCAAAAACTGCAATGAAAGGAAAAACCATCCCATATGATAGAAGGGAATATGGTCCATATCGTGTCTCCATCTTTGTCCCATCTCCGGAATTTGAATCCCCTATATCCAACTTTTTCTCATCATCAAAAAGGTCTCATAGAAGCACTATGCGAGGAAATGTATTTCAACTTGAATTCGAACAAGGGATTGGAAATGTTATAAGAACTAACAAGGCAATGCTTGTGGAGGGTGATTGTGTTTGCACCAAACACCCTTGTTTTAGCACTTGGTTCCATAAACTACTTGGTCTCTTGGACATTATTAAAATCTTTCATCCATTCATTGAAGTTGAACAGTGAAAAAAAAAAGATGGAGACAATGTCTTCACTTCACTCGATCTAAGCAAATGAGATTAAATAAACAATAAAAAGAACCCCCCAAAAGTGAGAAACAAAACAAGCAGACATGTGAGAAACAACCCCCTACTTTAAAGAAGAAATGAATGGAACTCAACAAGTAAATGATAGATTCTCATGTTAAAAGGGAACACCAAGAGATGTTCCTTGTTTACCTCAATCATCATATGAGCCCAAAGCAAAACACTTCGAGAAAGAGAGAGATGAAAGTCCCAACTAGTGAAATCTCATTGGCTAAGAGAAAATTAAAAATCGGAGCACTAAACTAAAAGAAATTAACAATTAACCTAGGAAAGAATATAAATTTTAAACAAAAGAACAATGAAAAGATGAGGAAAGAAAATAAAATATTAGAAATGAAAAGTCCAAAAAATAGAAAGGTTGTTTGTGTCTCTTCTTATCCATGATCTTTCCCATCCTCCAATACATGGAAGGACATGATAAAGGCTATAAATACATGTAGGAAGGATATTTTTTTATTATTGAAGCATGAAAGAAAGTGAGCAAGGAATTCTTAGTGCTGGAGTTGTGTTTGTAGAAGAAAGGAGTGTTAAGGCAGAGAAACAAGTAATTGGGGAGGGAAGTGTGAGATATTATATACTTCTCTTTCATACTTATTGTAAATTTTGTAATTCTTATTTGAATTGGCCAATGAAAAGTGGGGAAGAAAGAGAATTTTCTCTTCCTGATTGGTTTTCCTCTCTGGAGGTTTCCAGGATAAATTTTTTTGGTGTTCACAAGTTTATATTCTTCCTTTTCTTGCAATTGTTGATTCCAAGAATAGTAAAATTCATTCACTAACTATCTCTATAATTTTCTAATCGAAATTAGAACAATAATGTTTTAATTATGATTCTATGAACAATTCCAAAGTAGAGAGTTTACATATCAATAGAAAAGGGTCAGGTGTGCCCAGGAGGACAAGGTTGCATGTGCGTTGGCGTCCTTTCTAAGCATTGATGTCCAAAGCCATGAAAGATAAAATAATAAATTTTTGACTGGGCTGTAGGGTGTAAAAGACCAAAGAGAAATAAAAAAAGACAAAAAAGAGGCCAAAGTCAGAAAACAATTACTATTTTTCTCTCTTAGGTAACTCACTATTAATTGTAAGTGCCTAGATGTTAGGACCTAGAAATGTTAGTACAGAGTGCATGATTTTTGTCCTCTTCTTGACCATCCTAATGCAATGAACTATCTTCATTCACTTCATTCACACACTACCTTCGCCCCGGCTTTTGAATTCTTGGGGTGAATTAGTATTTTTAGCAAGCACCCATATAAGGAACTTACTATTTTTAGTAAGTGGTCATTTTCATTGTTTTCTACTCTGAACAATCATTCTGACTTCCTGGTGACCTTCAATACACATTATCTTTTCCATAGTCACTTTTGATGAAGACTTACCAAAGATAACAAGCCTATGTATCATGAAAGCTTACTATTTTTGGAAAGTGGCTTTCCAGTGCTTGGTTTATGATGAAACATATTTTTTCAAACTCAACTTGTCGGTCACAGTCACGTCCTCCAAATTTCACATGATTTCGCCCACTAGAATGCTTGGAAATAAAATTTAAAATTTTTGCCTAACAGTGGCTTCGGGCACGGAGCTGCCATGGTGGCCATTAATGGAGCTTGAAATTTTCAGGTCTGGTTTTCTCCTCTGATCATGATGAAATTAACTCCATTGTGATAGGTTTTTCATTTGGAGTTCGTATGCAATTTTTTAGCTTATTTCCATTGCCAGATTGATGAGAAATTTGACAAATGTGATTTAGGGCATGAGATGAAGTTTTTATTAGAACAAATGTTTCACAACACCATTCGACCTCCTGTTTATTGCATCTTGATCATCTTTAAAAATTAATGGAAGTTCTTTAAAATATGACAATCTCAATCTGAACTTGTATTTTGAAAGTTATGATGATTTTTCGATTTTGGAAGACTTCATGGTCATCTAGCAAAAAAATCTTCATTTTCTCTTCGTTTTCGTTTCTTCAACTCTTTTGATCAATCCTTCCTCTGAAACTTGTATATTTTCATGGAGTGAAGGATTTGGTGGCCATGACGGATCTGGTTTGGATCAGGAATGGTAGATTGGGTGTCTGGACAAGCATGATCAAATTTATGGCAAGGTGTGAAGCTGTGAAGGAGAAATGGGGGGAAAAATGGCTAAGTGTTTGGAAGATTTAAATCATTCAAAAAAATGCACAACATGGCAATGGGGATGACATTTTTGTGTCCTTGATGTCCCTTCTCATTGAGGGATGAAAGGGACATCAATTTTCATGTTACACCTCATTGCGACACTTGGGGGAAATCCAATGGTCGAGCATTTGGCTCTACTAGTTCCTAGGGGCTGGAAATTTACATTGGGGAGGGTCACATGAATGACCAGAGGGGTTCAAGGGGTTGGGTGCATTTTCTTGTCCCTCATATCCCTTTGGAAAATGGTATGTGAGGGGACATAAATTTTCACATCGTGCCTCCATGTGACACTGTGGCAATCATCCGTGCAGTGAGAGGTAAGGCTCTAACTAGCTCTTGGGGCTTAACTTGTGAATGTGGGAGGTCATATTAGGGTTCCATGAGGCTAAAAAAGGGCTAGGAGAAATTTTATGTCCTAATTTCCCTTTGCTAAAGGGACGTGAAAGGGACAAAAAATCCTCACCAGGTTCTTAGAGCTGACACGTGTCCTCTTGAAAATTTGGCTAAGTTTCGAACCTTGAAGAGGGAACTTGTGAATATCTTGATTCCTGTATTTACTGAAAAGAGGATTCCCAATGGAGTTTTTTGCATGAAAAAAATTTTGTATATTACACCAAGGTTTTGTGAAAATTAAATTTCCTTTATGGTATTTTAATTACCTTGATGATCATGTTTTTTTTCCTAACTTCATTTAGAGATCCTTGAGAAACTTCCTGATTTGGTTTTTTTTGGCCCTATGTCCTTACCTAGGCATGTGAAAAAACTGGATTTCAACCTATTTCACAAATGTTTTGTGAAAAATATGATTTCACCATATTGTATGGATTTTAATTCCCTTTCCGATGATGTTTGTTTAGTCTCCTAACTCCATCCAGATCTCCCGGAATCACTTCCTAAGAAGCTCGGTAATTCTTTTGACCATGTGCACTGCTAACTAGGCCTAAGAACCCTGTTTTTGATGAAACTGCTCCAAATCCTTTCAAAATTTTCCCTAAATCTTCCAAAATAAATTCCATGATGTTATTAGACCTTAAATTCACCTCCATGTTGGATATGTGTCTCCTCCATTCCGCTCCATGGGGTTGTATTGGTCTTGGGAAGGCCAGTGGTAGCCCTTCCCAACAGTTGCCCAAAGATAACATTTTCCAATGAACTCCTAAAATCAACCTAGGGGGATTGACTTGACTTTCCTAATTCACCTAGGGGGACTATTTAACATTCAACTAGGAGGTCATTAGAACTGACTGGGTAGACCCGATGTAGTACCTTGGAATGGGTAAAACATGAAAAATTTGGCACTACAGGGTATCGTTGTCATGCTAGGAAATTGTCAATTTCCTTGTTATACATTTGCATGACAACATCATGGACCTCATGCTTATACATGGTATGGACTAGGGTCAAATGACCTGGGAATGCTAATAATCCAAAGACATTAATTTGTAAGCCTTATCATTGCACTTATTCATGTGGAACTTGTTCAACAACAGATAGATCTATATTGAACTCCATATCACACACATCACACAGTCCAAAAATACCTCATGAAAGGAAACACCAACATACAATGGTCATTTTCAAAGTGGACATTATACTATGTTAGGTTGGGTTGAATTACCACCTATACTAATTTCCACCTATGGGTAGAGGTCCTCATCCTCCATTTTGTTGCAACACCTAGAAATCCCCCACAACCAAGAAATAAACAACCTCAACTAAACAATTTGTCTTACCTCCTCCTAAGAGAAGTATAGAATGTGACCTTGTCCCATATCATGTTGTCCATACGGGGAATGCCATTGACATGGTTTTAGCCTAGAATGTACCTCCTTTCAATGGTGAACTTATTACATTACCACCTTGGATAATCCATCTGATTCATCGCAGATGTTGAAACGGTCATGGATATGATTCAATGTTTTTTGAGATTACCATTGAACATGAGAAATTCCATAGAGGACTTTAGAGTCATTCATGTAATTAGTAAGGTCCAAAAGTGTGATTTTCCTTCCTTATGACACCCGGTTCTCAATCAAACACAATACTAAATGGTGGATTTCATTGATTGTATCATTAGACGTTTCTTAGAAGTTCAAATGAAATATTAAAGGTGAAAATGTTCAAGGAATACTTTGAAGTATGGTTGAGAATAAGTTGACTTTTCGAATAATTCCAACTAAGTGTATGCTCACTTTAATCCATAGTTGACTTAATGAACTTCCTTAGATCTGGCTGGGAGGAACTACCTTTGGTGAATAGAAGAGACAATTGGACTTCGAGTGTATATGGCCATGAAATAGTTAAAGTCATTCCGAAGTGGTTAGATTGAGGGAGTTAGGACTTCGACATGCTAGCTAGCAAGAAATTGTAGTTTTTACCACACCTGATTCTGGAGCATTTCTTAGAAAATGACAAAACAAATAAGGGTAATGGGCATAGGAGGAATACTTGTTGAGATGTTGGTTGATAGGTTGTTGCACGTGTATGACTTCTGAATCCACAGCTGATCGTGAGAGCTTCCTTTTTTCTTGGAGGAACTACCTGAAATGGAACACAAGACCACCAAATAAAAGTTAAACAATATATGCAGTGGACTACCTAGCGTGTGCTAGATCCAGGAAGTGTGATACTTCCTAGATGGTTGTCAATCCACTATTTAAAACAACTTAATGCTGGTAATAAAGTAAATCCTACTGTAGTTAAAATGATTTAGGTATCTCATTCATCTACAATAAGAAAATTCATTCACAACAGGCTAAGCTATGATTGAATCTAAAGGTCAAGGTCACTGTCAGGATACTGGTATTGGTTAGGGTCAAGTTCTAGGTTAGTTTAGGGTATTTGGTGGTGGTTTTAGGCTCTGATCTGGGTTTCTTGGTAAAAGACACAGAGACCGATGACCAGTCAGTTTAGGTTAACCAACATGGTTATGGGTGACCAGTGTCAGTATGGTTGGGGTATAGGAAACTCAATAAAACTTGGTTGGGTGATAGATCTAGGATTAGATGAAGGTGGAAGGGAAATGGTGAGATTTGTATGGATCCTGAATATGCACAGGAATGATTAAAGGTCCAGGTATGGGTAGTTTAAGGGTGTGGAAAAAGGATGGTCAAGTTTTCATGGAGGTAAAATGGTGGGGGAATGGAAATGAAAGCAGAAACTAATAACAAATGTAAAAGGATCTACTCAAATGATACAAGGAACCAATGTAGGTTAACAAACTTACTGTTTGGACGAGCTTGATTCCTGGTGAGTAATGGTGGCTGATCAAATGAACTTTGTGTAGTTATGGCACTTCCCTGGATGCTCTCATAAAGGTAGACGGTTGTGTGATTGCTTCAGGTACTGGCTATGGGTGTTCTGATGCTGTGTACAGATGTTGGTTCTACTTGCATGTAGCTCTGGTTTTGTCACTTGTTCTCAAAATGATGTGTTCTCTCTCAGGAATGTGCCAACCTCAAAATAAGGTTGTTTTGGGAATTAAATGGTAACCGAAGGTGGTTCTGGATTAACCGGTGGTGGTTAAGGGTAACCGGCATCGGTTAGGGTGGGATTTCCTAGGTTTACTAAACTAGGGAAGATCCCCTTGATTTTCTGGGATCTCATTTCATTTTACTCCCATGGATTAGAATGGAAATTCCTTCTAACATGTGGGAATGTGGTTAGAGGGAATGTAGGCATTGATTTTTAGGGTTTGGGTAGGTCTTAGTTAGTTATGGAAACTTACTAAGAATAGGTCTTAGGGTGAGGTGGCTAGATGAGGTGTCTAGGTGAGGTGGATATGTGGGCATTATCCCAATTAGGATATTTAAATAATAAATATTGTGAGGATAATGAATTAATTTAATTAAATTAATTAAATTAATATTATAGTAGGGTGAAGGGGGCCATGGCTAGGTGGATGTGTTCAAGGTATTTATTTGATGAGGGACCAAGGGGAGTGTGACCTAATTTTAGTGTCTACATTTTTCCCCTTTTTGTTGTGTTGCTTGTATTGGTAAGCGACGCTGACAAAAATAAGATGTGGTTGCCCCATGTGTGGGTGAAGGTGATCCCCCTCAAACCAGGAACTGACAAGGTAGAAGGAAGAATCGGTGAGTGGTTTGATAAAAGGTGAATGTGATGAAGAGGAAGGTGGGTAATGGGGGAAAAAGGGAAAAAGGTCTACTCAGGTAATCTAGGTAATGGGTCAGGGTCAAAGGTAGTAACAGTCAAATGCACACACACGTATAAACTGCAACATGGTACCAGGTTGAAGAGTAGGAAAACTCTACATTGTCTAAGGTCGATAGGTTTATCCAAACAAGGTTGAAGTGATTCTGGTATCCAAGGTATAGGATATGGTCAGGAAACATGATGCAGGTCAGGTGCAGGAACATTTAGGTGTGTTCCGGTACACCAAAGGTAGGGTCAGGATAAACAGTCACAACAAGAGGCAAGGTAAGGTCATTAGGTCAATCAACACCAGGTAACAGTGCCACAAGGTATAGTGAACACATGAGGTCAAAGGTCACTAGCGATGTTCCAGGTCCAAGTATCTAGGAATCTAGGTCACTGGCATGGGTAAAATAATGAGTCAGGTATGGGGTAAAATAATGAGGTCCCAAATAGGAGGCTGAGTGGTAGGTTAAAGTGATTCAGGTTGTGCAATGAAGTGATGGGAGGGATGGGTTATGTCAGGAAAGACCAAGAGTGATGTTAAGGTGATGTGGATGATTGGATGATGATGTGATAAGTTGTTGAGACTGTACACTAAGAGTGATGAGTTGGGTCATAGGTGTATTTTTTTAGGCATGAAAAAGTGCACCCATGTTATCGGGAAACGTTTTCTATATGGGTGATTTACCGGCCTGACCCATAGGTTTATGGTGATGGGTTTTCAGGTTTTGAGAATGGATTTTGTAAGGTTGGTTGTCATTTGATAGTTAGGTCTTATGGTAAGGTACTAGGATGATGATTGAGTGTGTTTTGAATTGGCTATGAATTCTGTATGAGTTTTAGGCATAGATGGATTTGGTCAGGTTGTAGGCATGGATGACTTAGTTTTTCAGGTTTGTAATATGGGAAATTAGGTTGTAGGCATGGTTGAGTTTAGGTCATGGTTGTAGGGTGAACATGGTTGAGTCAGGTTGTAGGCATGGTTGAGTTAGGTTGTATCTACATGGCATGGATTGAGTCTGTGATTTTTTGCATTGGAGTTGTGATTCATTAATTTGTGCAATGAATTATGATATGGGTCATGTTTAAGATGTTTTATAATACATGCATGATGATGGTCAAGAAATGGTAGTCATAATAAATGTATGTCGTGATGATGATAAAAATGTTAAGCAACTTGTTGTTTGTTTGGTTTAATTTCCAATTTTTGACATAAAAAGGAAACTAAGTGGGGTAGAATGTAATTTAGGAAGATGAAAGATGAATTGGTTAGGGTAGAGAGTGGTTGAGCTAACCTCCAAGGGCCCCATGCCCTCGGAGTGCTACCTACATAGTCCCAGCGAAAAGGGACCTCAGGCCGATGTAGTTCTCCCATAAGCTAGGGAAGAATATGAGGAGGTATGAAAATGAGTTGGTAGGTTTTAGGCATGATTTGGGTTTAGGTCTGTTAGGTGTGGGTGAGTTGTGGGCAAATTGGTATAGGTGATTTTGATTGTGGTGGAAGAAGAAGATTACCCCAAAGGTAAGCATCAAGGACCAAGTCCTGTATAAGGTAATCAATACGTAATAAAGAAGGTTAAAAGATAAGAGGGGGAAAGAAAGCCACTGATTGGTTAGGATCATACTGAGTAGGTCATACCTTGGAGGAGGTGATGAACATAAGACCCTAAAGACATTACATGATTGATTGTTCTAAGGGTGAAAAGTAGTCACATGATCACCAAATGTCATGGTTTCCAAGAGGTCCCTTGAGGCAGTAGGAAATGGGAGTGTGAATGGTGAGAGGGGTGAAAGGTGGTTAATTTTTTATATGGTATGAGGTAGCATGCTCTTTGGGCAAGAGATCCAAGGTCACAATGGGCAATTCCATGACTAAAAGGCTTTTGGTGTTGACTGTTATTTGAGATAGACTGATTGATGTGGGAAGTCTATATGGGATGAGGAAATTAACTCCTTGAGGTCTTCGTGAAGCTGATCGATGCGGGAAGCTTTAGATTCTCTCATTTTTTTTTTTTGAAAGAGCTTTACATAGTTGTCCTTCGAGGGAGCAGTCTATTTATAGCAGTGATTACGGAGAGGAAGATGTCCTTTTGAGGGAGTCATCTTTTTATTAGGAAGTTTGACTCAAGGATTTGGATCCCATGTGAGGGTTTTGAAGTCATGGACAAGACCAAGGTGAAGAATAAGATTCTTGTTCAGAAAGTAGGGTGAAACAACCATGGGATCTCATCTAAAGGTAGATGAAAAGTATCCATGAGAATCATGCTATGTGCAGTGCCGTGGTACACATATTTAAGAGAAGATAACAAGTGACAGGTACGCACATGATTCTTGTTTAATCATTGGTGAGGTGTAAGAAGTGGATAGTGCTCAAGGGATGAGCATGGAAAGAGGAAAAAAGGTGAGGTAGGACTAAAATTCAACAGTAGAATGGTCGAAGATGCAAGGCATTAAGGGGCTTAGGTTCAGGTTTACCATTGAGTGAAGATAAATGATAAGCACCTGATCCATAAGTATGGGTCACGATGTATGGTCCAAGCCAATTAGGAGAAAATTTTCCTCGTTTACTTTTTTCTGCTTTAGTTACATGTTGATTTTCTTTCAGAACAAGGTCACCAACTTGGAAGGTTCATTCATGGACACGTTTATCATAGGCACGTTTGATACGTTTTTGGTAAACTTGAAGGTGGTCAAGAGCATTAAGATGACGTTCATCTAATAACTCAAGTTGTGCTAAACGGTCCTGACGAAAGTCATCATCATTGAGCATGTCATGGAGAGAAATGTGGAGTGAGGGAATCTAGACTTCGAGAGGTAGAACAGCCTCTGTACCATAGACCAGAGAAAAGGGTGTGGCAGTAGTGGAAGTATGGATACTAGTGCGGTATGCCCACAGGGCAAAAGGAATGTGCGTATGCCAGTCCTTCCCAGTATCATTAACCACTTTCATGAGAATTTTGTTCAAGGTTTTGTTAGTGGATTTGGCTTGGCCATTGGTCTGTGGGTAATAAGGTGATGAGAAACTTAGCTGAATGCCGAAGGCATCGCAAAGTTTTTGCAATGTTTTATTTTTGAATTGTTTTCCATTATCAGTGATGAGGCGATGAGGAACACCAAAGCGGAAAATGATGTGATGATTGATGAACTCACATATTTTCTCATCTTTCATGGAGATGAGTGGTATGGATTCAACCCATTTTGTGTAGTATTCAGTAGAGGTGATGATCCATTGATGGCATTGGGAAGAATGGGGATTGATATCTCTAACAAGATCCAAACCCCATTGAGAGAAGGGCCAAAGGTCACGGGTGACCTGTAAGGCATGACTGGGTGTATGATGAAGGTTGGCATGTTGTTGGAATTTTACACAATGTTTGATGTAGTCCTAAAAATCATGGTTAAGGGTCAGCCAGTAATAGCCTAGGCAAAGAATACGCTTAGCAACAGCAAGGCCACTGAAGTGACCTCCACATATGCCATCATGAACTTCCTTAATGGTATAAGGAATTTCAGAACTTGTGAGGCATCGTAAGAGAATACCATCAAATCCACACTTATAGAGGAGGCCTCCCATGATGACATAATGAGAGACCTTTTTAAGGAAGGTGCGTTGTCCATTACGGGTGAGATCAGGGGGTAAGATGGAGAGAGAAAGATAGTTGGAGTATTGTTTATACCAAAGGTCACTCGGGTCTGGGGTGACGGTTCTGATGGAGTAAATGTCTCAAGTTAAATAAGAGGGTGATTGGAGTCATTGTATGGTGACAAATATTTTAGAATCGACAGGCGAAGCAGGTATTTGAGAATCCAAGCAGGCCATGGTATCTACAAATTTGTTGGTTGAACGGGGGATGGTTTGAAGGGATGTAACAGTCAAAGGTGGTCAAAAGTATGTCTACATGATGTTTATACTTTTGAAGTATCTCATTATGACATTGGTATATACCATTGACTTCGTTTATGACCAATTGATAATCACCAAAGATGTTGATTGATTTGACATCTAGGGCGTAGTTTGCTTGGAGACCTAATACAAGCACTTCGTAATTGGCAATATTGTTTGTACAATCAAAATCATAGTTTGAAAGATAAAGGCATGGGTTCACCATCAAGTGGAATGAGGATAACACCAGCCCCACCCCCACACTGACAATTGGAACCATTGAAGAAGAGTGTCATTTGGTAAGTGGGTTTGTGTAGGGAAAGGGTAGCAATTGACTCATCTAGAAAGTCAAAATTAGAGGGTTGATCCCAAGAAATAGGTGTTTCGCCAATTGGTCAGCGATAGCTTGGCCCTTGATGGAATTTTGATGAATGAATTCGAGGTTGAGGTCAGCTAAAAGCATAAGCCAACATGAGGCACACTAATTTTGATAAGTTTTGGCATACATGAAGTGTAGGGGTCAATGTTAGTCACAACAAAGGTTTTTTGGTTGAGTAGGTAATGAAAGAGTTTTGTGGCAACGAAAACTAAGGCTAAGAAAAATTTTTTGAGATGGGTGTATCAGGTTTCGTAGTCCAAAAGCGTATGGCTTATGTAATAAAGCACCTGCTCCCTGTGTTGTTCATCGCAATGAGCGAGCATGGCCCCCAAGGAGTGATCGGTAGCAAAGATGTATAGATAGAAGGGTTGATCATATTTAGGTGGGATAAGTACAGATGGTTGGAGAAGGTATTATTTTAAGGCCTCAAAAGCTTTTTGGTAGTCATCATCCCATTTAAAGGAGACATCCTTCTTGAGCAGATGATGAAATGGTTGACACTGATCAGATAATTGTGAAATGAAATGGTGAATAGACTGTAACTTACCTTGTAGGCTACGGAGTTTCCTAAGGTTAGTAGGTGGAGGCATTTCCAGAATGGCCTTGAATTTAGCAGGGTCAACTTCTATACCATGTAGGGAAACGATAAATCCCAGGAGCTTTCTTGAGAGGACCACAAAGACGCACTTCTTAGGCTAAAGGTGAACACAATATTTAATGAGGCAATCAAAAATGGTTTTGAGGATGAGCGAGATGCTCAGAGTGGCATTTAGATTTGGCCAAGAGATCATTCCACAAAATATTCCAATATACGATGCATGATGTCATGGAAGATATAAGTCATAGCCCACTGATATGTGGCACCAACATTTTTAAGGCCAAATGGCATGACTCGATAGTAGAAGGTCCCCCAAGGGGTGATGAATGTGGTTTTGTGTTGATCCTCTAGGGAAAGCAAGATTTGGTTATAACCCGAGAAGCCATCCATGAGTGATAGCATCTCGTGACCAGTGGTAAGGTCAACCAACTGGTCAATACCAGGTAGAGGAAAGTCATCTTTTGGGAAAGCTAGATTGAGGTCATGGAAATCCATGCAAATGTGGAGTCCCCCTATCACCTTGGCGACAGGGACAATGTTAGAAATCCAATGGGGATAATCAATGGGTAAGATGAAGGAAATGGAAAGAAGGCATTGAAAGTTCTTCTTTGACAAGAAGGGAAATGCGAGAGTGCATTTTCCTCAGTTTTTGTTTGATGGGTTTGGCATCGGGAATGGTTACGATATTGTGGACCACTATGGTGGGGTCAATACCGAGCATGTCTACATAAGACCAAGCAAACACATGGTTATGATTTTTGAGAAAAGAAGTGATGGCTTCCTGTTCAACAACATCTAAAGATTGACCGATCTTTAGGATGTGCGGGTCATCCTAAGTATGAATGTTGATCTCAATAGTCAATTCATTCAACATGGTTTGTGTCTCAGAGGGTAACGACCGATGAATATATGAGTCTTCTGCACCAAGGTAAGTGAGTATAGATTCATCATCCTGACATTGAACGATGTTAATTGAAGGTGTATCATCATCAATCATTTCAGGATACAGGAAGGGAAGAGAGGAAGGAGCCTCGCCCTTGCATTGATAAGTCAGAGGCCCCAAGGAAATGGTGTTTATGAAAAAAAAATTTAGGAGGGATAGATTCTGGATCCATCGACTCCATCAGTGGTGAAGAAGGTGAAGCGGGTGAAGAAGGTGGAGAAGGGCTAATGTCCTCAATGAGTTCAATGTGAGCCTTCTTGGTAGGTGGTTTAGCAAAGCCGATACCACTATGGTCATTATGTTTATGGGTAGTACATGGAATAACAGTATGGTGGCCTTGCTCATAAAATCCAAAACCAAAACCCTTCCATGCACATCGGTGTAGGAAGGTGTGGGTGAAAATGGTGATTTGTGAGAGACTGGAAGTCAGCGGAAAATGGGTGGGTTTGTGATGATGGTTCAAGTGTGTAAGTGGTAGCATCAAGTCCCCCATAGGTGAGACTAGTATGAAGGTGAGGGGGACCATAAAGGAGGCATTCTCCTATGCGGTGATCATAGTGAGGATGTTGGTGAAGACTTCCATACTCTTGTGGAGTAAGGAATGTGTTAACACTATATAGGTGATACTCCCCTAGAGTGAGGCGTTGAAAAATACCTTCCAAGGGATCAGTGGTCAGTATGTGGGTAGCTGGAATAGATGATGTGTCTGAGGTTGACGCAGAGGTGGAGCTAATAGATTGGGAGGCTGATGGGTCATCCGTGGAGGTTGTGGCAGTAGTAGGAATGGAGGAGGTATGTGCGGTTGAGGTAGCGACTGTACTGGTAAGCGAAGGTGTAGATGAAGTGGTAGTGGTCATGGAGGTAGACGCCTTAATGGGTATAAGCACGTCATTGGGTCGGTAAAGCATGTTGCATGTTTTAAAAGGTGATGGATCAGCTGGAATAGTATAGGTGTGTCCTTCATGCTCAAAATTTACACAAGCGATGCAAAGTGGAAGGAACACAACCCATGACATGAATCCAGGGTCTGCCAAGCAAAAGGTTATATTTAAATTCCCCCTCTAAGACATAAAATAAATTTGGAATAGTGCAGGGAACCACGTGAATGTGGAGGATGATGGTACCTAGTGTAGAGGTGATAGCATCGAATGCAACATGACCGGATGTTTATGCATGTAATTGTCAGGTATGTGCATTTGAGCAAATGCATGGGATGAAATAATGTTAATGCTAGCACCCCCATCGATCATTACACATCATACACATATATCATCAATGTGGATAGAGATGAAGAGAGCTGGGTCTAGGTCATCGGTTTGGTGCAGTGTGATCTCTTCCTCTGAGAAGCTAAGGGAGGTTACTTGGTGAGTAGGGTGGGGTGTGGATAAAGGTGGCAATTTGGTGAGAGAGGCTACATGATGGGGTGTGATAATGGAGGCTATGGGTGTAGGGTCATTGGGTAAAACCTCAATAGATTACAGGACCTCCATGAGAGCTTGACAATGGGATTCTGAGGTTTGGATGAGGTCATATAAGGACATTTTGAGGGGGGATTGGTGTAGTTGTTTGATCATGGTGCAATGTGTGACCCCATTAGAAATAGGATATGTGGTGCTGCAGATAGTAATTTTAGGTGTGGGTGCAGATGGTATGTTGGGTATAGGATTGGTTGGTGAGTCAGTTGCCTTTTCCTTTCCTTTGTCTCTCTGAGCATGGTAGCAATGTGGATCATGTTGATCTGAGGGGAATTGAAAAATGGAGAAGGTGTAGGACGAGTGGTATAATGACATGATAGGAAAAAACCTATCAGGGGAGAAAAGCCTTGTGAAGTGAGCTAGGTGCAATGACATTTAGGTAATGGTGTGGCAAGTTCTCTTATGCGAACCATGTTAATTTTGAATCTTGGAGGTGGCTCTAAGAGTTGAGGGGGTGGAAGTCATGGTTGTTGAGTAGGTAGTGAGGGAAGGACTGTGGGAATGGGTGTTGGTGAAATGGGGTCCTCATCAAGAAGGTCATCATCGTCAAAGTTTCCTTCAGGAGGGCATAACTGGATAAGGATAGTTTTCAAAGGCTTTAAAGTTCTCCACATCATGCCCTGAACACATGATGGTAGGCACAAATTTTAGTGTCATCAAAACCTTTTGGCTTGGGTTTGAGGGGGTCATAAGGTTTGAGTGGCAGTAATGTGATAACAGAAGTCTCAAGGAGGTTGGTTAATATTTTGGCATAAGACCCTACTAGTGGGTCACAATGGGAAGTGAAAGTGGGTTTGGGCATAGGTGCAGCTGATTGTTGAGGAATGGTCTTTGCAGGAGGGGGAGTGGGTCGAGCTATGGTTTTGGGTGCTGGTGTGGTCTTGGGTGTTGGTCATGTTTACTTGGGTAGGGGTATGGTAGATGAATGGGTAGGAGGGTGTATGGTTGTTTTGACTACCTTATTGGAGGGTAGCAGATTTTTGTCTTTGGGTTGCACCTTCTTGGGTAAAGGTGATATGGGTGTATGAGATCTAGAGGGAAAAGTAGGATGGGAGAAGATGGTGAAATACCCATGGGAGATAACGGAGGTGACTATGAAGGTAGATGATGCGGTTATGTAAGGGATAAAGCGTATTGGGTAGTGAATAAGTTGCTGGGGTTATTGGAGATATGGGTAGTAAAGATGTTGTAGGTGTGGGTGTATGTCATGTCGGGCATTTGGGTATGTTAGAGGTTTGCGAGGAAGGAATGGGCTATTGTGTTTTTGGTTTATTGATGGGTGGAGGTTTCTTAACCACACTGGAAGGTTGAGGTCCTAAGATGGAACATAAATGGGTGAAGGTAATGAAGGTATGATTGGCATCATGCTGAGGTGTGAGTTCTATGGGTTTGGTTCTTCTGTTTGGGTGCCAGGAGTAGGTTGGGTTTTGACTGTGGAGGATGTAGCTAAATCTAGTTTGATAGGTGGATGAGTAAGAGCTGGTGGTTGGGGTGACCCCTAAGGTAGTAATAGGTTTAGTCGAGGAAATGATGTAGGTGTGGGTTTGGATTTAGATGTATGTTGGGTTATGGGTAAGGGTGTATGTTGAGCTGTGATGGGTGTCATGGAAGAAGTTGTGATAGAGGTGGTTGTGTTTGGTTTGATTGGTCGAAATATCTTTGGGTAGATAGTGGAAGTGTCAGCAAGTGATCATCTGCATCTGTGTTGAGACATGAAGTAGTAAGATGCCCCCCACAGTAAGGCTCTATCCACATAATCTAAGTGATTGGCTAAACGTGAGAATGACACATCTATAGGTGAGGTTGATGAGGACCTAATGGTAGTTCCCGTAAAATGTGTCTTAGAGACAAGGAAATTTGCTAGCTTCAGCTTCTGTGGGTAAGAGAGCCGAAAGTAGGTCTTATAGGATCTTTAGGTAGCTGATGGAGAATGCTCACCAAGAGGCAAAGGTATCTCTACTGGATCCTTGATAGGTGGAGGAGATGATGGGAGCTCTTCTATAGGTTGAGGAGATTATGGGTGCTCCTCTGTGGGTGGAGGAGGTGAACAAGTATCCTCCATGGACTAGAAGAAGTAGCTGTGGGTGACAGGTACTGCAAGTAAAGGTCCTCTAAGTGGAGAAGGAAAGGTGAAACATGGGCTCGATATTAGCGGAAGACTCCTCCATGGGTGAGGAAGGAGGTGAAAGGTGTTCCTCTATGAGTGGAGGAATAAGGTGAAGTTGGTTCCAATGCAGAATGGAGGATTTCAGGCTAGAATCTCCTCTGATGGAAGGAATATGGAAGTAATTGGGAAGAACATGATGCATCACTAAAATAGCATGAACCTCGCGGGTATGGAGTATCATGAGTTGAGGTTTCACCAGTTTGATTAGATGAAGGGGCATGATTAGGAAAAGGTTTCTTGAAGATGTGTAGGTTTTGATTAGGTAGGTGCATTAGGATTATCTATGGTTAACTCACATTTCTCGAGCATTTATTAGACAATGTTTTTGAAAGTGATGCAATTGCCATCACTATGACCCTTTACTCAGATGATAGTTACAGAAATCATGTTATTTATACCATGTGGGTGTGGGGTGAGCAGGGTCAAAACTAGTATGTGGTTTTATAGGTGGAAGGGTGATGGCTCCAGCTTTTATTGAGTATTTTCTAAGACAGAAGAGTAAGGTTCCCCAATTGGGATGTATATTATCATTGCTCCTCTATGAATTGAAAAGTTCTGAATGGGTGAGAGATTAGATGAGGGGATAGCCTGATTTGATGGATGAGATGGGCCAGATTTAAGTACCACTATTGCATTAGTGGTTCCCTTAGCTTTTGAATAATTGTTCTGTGGTTTGGAAGAAGAATAGGTACCATTCTACTTGAATGCCGAATTCTTATTACATAGTTAGATTTTCTTCTCTTCAATGGCCCAAATCTCTAGCTTTCATGTCATAGTGAATGCCTCATGTCAAATGTTCAGAAGGTTTGGACCTGCAGGGTCAGGTGAGATATGTCTAGCACAAGCCGCATGTGAAGAGCTTGATGAGTTCATTTGTGGTAGTTGGAATGTGAGTTTGATTGATCAGGCTACGCTAGTGAGCAAAAAAATCTACGATAGATTTATCCTCATACTGACGTGTGGAGTATAGATCAATCATGGTAACCTTCTTGACAATATTGATAGAGAAGTGATCCAAGAAGTCTTGGGCTACCTGATTAAACAAGAATATAGAGTGTCTAGGTAACCCACTATACCAATCTAATGCAGGTCCAGTGAGGGACATGGGAAAGGTCCTCAAGAGAAAAGCATCATCATGAGCGATTAGATAACACCCATGTTTGAAAGACCACAAATGTTGTTTGTGGGTCTTCTTTACTATTGAAACAATTGAATTTAGGCATTTCCCAATGTACAAGGTATGGATGAATAGGAATGGATGGGTGAATGGGCTCATTGCAAATCTCATCATAGGTGAGAGTGTTACGTGAGCCAGAAACCAATGCCTTCCAATGTCTGCATCTTGTCCAACATTAATTTAATTAGGTCGTTGGTGGGTTGTGATGATTGGGTACCTCCTGTAGTGTAAGAGGGTTGGTTTTGGGCATATAACAGGGGTGGCATCATCCAGTGTATGGGGCTGCCATTTAGGTTGATTGAGAAGAAGGCAGTGAAATAGGGGTATGTACCTAGAGTGAATAATGGATGAAACAGGAGGGTGTTGGTAGTAATTGTATAGGGGAGTGGAAGGGTGGGTCGTGGTAACCCTAGTGGCAATAGGGGCTAAGTGATTGCAGGAATGGAAAGGACCACTTTCTGAAATGGGGTAGGGGTCACTGACATGGGGGGTGGTAGTATAGCTACGGGTATGTGAGAGACATAGGGGCATGGATGAGGTTGTGTTATAGGTGGTTGTCGAGGGTATAGGGGATGTAATGGCAGTGTATAGAGGTGTAGATAACATGGTAGTCATAGTGAGTATAGGGCCTAGCTGCAAAATTATTGGGGGTAAGGTAGATGTGGGAAACACAGAGCTAGATGGAGCTGATGCAAGAGTGGGAGTGAGAGTCGGGGGGATAGATACGGGCATGTCATATATCAAATGACCTGAGGCATCCCAAGTGGATGAGTGGGAAAGATAAAACTAAAAGGCAACAGGATTTTGGTCAAGGATTCATGTGTGAACTCCTCTTCTCCAAGTAGCGATAGAGATAGGTATGGATGGGATCCATGGAGGGTGATAAAATAAAGGTGGTGAAGGGCTAGGTGGGAGTGGTTGAAAACTGGCATGAAATACGAGGGCTTAGTTTTTTTCGATGCGTTAGCACCATGTGAACATGTACTAATGTGGTAGGATTGCTTCTCTGTAAGTGACACAGAGATACAACATAGAATAGGATGAATCTAGGTGGTGGTGGGTGGATTGGGGCTAAAATGTTGGCTAGAAAATGACACAGGCTAACTGATGCTGATTAGGGTAAACCGACACTAGTCATGAGGTAACCGTTGCCAGTTACTGTAGAAAGTGGACAGTTTGTCAGAAACAAGGTATAAGGCCAAATTTACATAAATGTATGCCAAATATGATGGACTGTTTTACAATGGTCAATGGATATGACAAGTGTTACAGGGACTCTGAAAAGTGGAAGAAATATGAATAGAATGTCCTTTTGGGTAATGGTTAACCAAAATAACAGTGGAATTGATGCTCAGTTGGGTATAACCAATGACGGTCAGAGGGTAACTGACGATGCTCACTCGAGTGACACCGGTCACTATGAAATTGAAATAGTGATGAAAGAAAATGTGGTTATGAATTAAAATTTTATGTAGAATCAGACCCAGAATTCTGAGAATGATGATGATATGGCCTAGGCACACTCAGATGAAGTGGGAATACACCAACTATGATGAGGAGCATGCAAGGATGAAATAATAAAATGAAGAACGTGAACTCTCACCTCAAAATGCAAGCCAAGCAGAAACACTAAGAAAACATGATCCTATGAGTGCCTTTCTATTATGTTTGTTTAGCTTATGCTATTTAGGGACTGACCCATGAACTGTAAAATAGATTTTTTTGGTGAGGATGGCTTCCTATGAAGAAGGAGATCTACAAGGAGAGGTTTCAGGTATGTTATGGTGGGGGCGGGCCTCACTCTAAAGTGTGACTCGATAAAGCAGTGAGCTGGGTGCCCATTGTGTCATGATTGTGTGATCACCTACAACTTCTTCCAAGAAAGATGTTGTTTAATAATGTGTATATTTTCAATTTTTTGTGATTTTTGGTAATAAATCAGTGAAAGAGAAAAAAGAACTTCTTCTCTATGACATTGTTTGTCAACCATCAGTTGGTCATGAATTCTAGTGTATATCCGTTGCCCTCATTTAATGATGAGCTAAATGCTAAAAAGTAGGATGAAATGAAGTTAATTTTAAACCCAAATCGAAATATGGAATTCGATGACACAATAAGAGGAATAGGAAGAGTATGATCTTTCACTAATGTAATACTAATGAAAGGGAAGAATTGTTCATTTGTTATAGCACAAGTATGATTACTTTTAGACAATAGAAGAAGAGATGATTCCTAGGGGAGAAATTTAAATGTAAGAACTTTTGGAAATGAATGATGCAAGGAACCAATAGAACCCTGAATGGGTCCCATTTTGATGGTGTGCCAAAATGTTTCACCATGATTTTTAGCATTTTATTAGGTATGAAATGATAGAAACAAATGGAGTAATGGGTGTAGGAGGAATACATTTTGAGATGTTGGTTGATAGGTTGTAATTGTACCCCTTGGAATATTGACCAAGTATGAAGGTGCGTAGGCGTGCAAGGTCCTAGCTATGGAATGGTGTACAAGGAAAAATCACGCAAGAGAAGGAATTAAGGAAGCACGTAGAATGCGCAACACACGAAAGGATCAAAACTCAGTCATTTTGGACATCCAGAGCAGAACACGTGAAAAGCATGACTCAGTTGTCACGTGGATAAGATTAACCTAGCGATTACAAGTTGGCCCAGGAAGGAACATGCTTGCTTATGGAATAATTCTAGAAGAAAATCATGGAATAAAGTGGAAAGCTCATGCTTGGAGAAGCATGCTTGCATGGAGGACCACATTTAGACACTTGGAATTAGATCTGAGGGTGCTAGAGGGTGAGATGGCATTCTAGGAAAGCTATAAATACAAACACCTATAGAGATAGAGACAAAGATATAGAGATGTCTAGATACATGATGGAGGTATACATACATATATCCATAAATGTAGGTAAAGAGTGAGCGGAGCTCTACAGAAATGTTGCAAGACCTCTGTCAATACAATAGTTGTATTTGGGAGAGAATGCACTTAGGCCTAGGGGTTGTAAATTTTCTTTTGGGTAGCTTAGTTACATTAAGTCTAGTGCAATGCATGACTATGGTCTGCCTCTCTGTGACCCCCTATAATGGTTCCATGGATGTAATAAGGTTACCTATTATAATATATACATGAATATCAATGGTTCTGATGCATATTTCTCTCTTATGAGTTCTCTTTCCTTTCATGCTAAGTATGAATGCTTGTATGTTTCTTTCTGATCACAATACATGTTGTGGATTCTAGAAGTTAAACACTTGAGGTCTGAAATGATCTGCAAGGATCTAGATGCCATTATGAGCCCTATGGTTCTTGTCATGTCTTAAAATCCCTTCTGAAATCTCTTACACTTAATCATAGATGATGTATCCCACTAAACTCATTATAAAAGAGAGACTCGGTACCTGGAATCCTATGGTGCCTTTGGTGAGTGCTCAGCTTTTACTGGGTGATAGGCCAATGTGCATGGGGTTCCTTTATTTTGTGATAGGAGTAAAAATGACTACATCTTGGTTCCATTGCCAGGACCTCTTTTCAAAGTTGTAGTGGGATTTTAGCATACATCATGATCTGTGTAATGAGTAATGACAAAATGGTTAACGTTAGAGAATGTTGAATCATGGTTCAAGAGCATGGAGGATGAATTTTTTTCTTAGTTGAGATTCAGCATTATGGACCTGAGTTAAATGCACGTAGATGGGTAGACAAAAATCTCTACCACGATCTATATGAAATTTTTTTTTTGATGTTTCCCTGTGGAACTGTATTAATAAACCTTTGATCTCAACCTATGCATCTAGATCAAGTTGGCATTATAGATCACATCTATGGACTCAAGAAGAGTAATAAAGGCTACATGATGTAGATCTGACATGGACCCATGTTGTGGATCATTGGTGGAAAGGAGTATTGGCTAGCTACACTCTGGAGTACACCATTTCCACATATTCTTGTCCGGAGGTGGCTAAGTTTGAGTTCACTAAAGGATCCCTCCAGAGGATCATTTTACATGTTTGTCCCTTGGCTCTAAATATCTTGATGATTACTATGAGTTTAGAGGCTTTCCCAATGGTCTGGCTAAACCATTTTGAGTGTTGGGAAAGGAAGCTAGTGTGGAGGAAGATGGCAGATGTTGTGGAAGAGAAAGAAAGGGAGGAGAGATGACTCACGTATGGTGAAGCACATGAAAGGGAGATTTCTACCCATGATGTGAAGGTTGTAGGTGTGATGGATGTATAATGGCAGACATTGTGGGAAGGATTTGAGGTTCATGACCCTATCAGGACATGGAGCCTGAGTAGTCTATGTGAACCCATCTTGGAAAGTGTGTGAGAGAAACCCCTTCGGCTTCTGATGAGAGTTCGTCACATGGAGAAAGAAGAACCGTTGGCATGCATCTGAGCCCACCTAGTGACCGGACCATGGCGCTTGGTTTTCTAGATCAGGGGGATAATATTGCCTAATCAGTTGATTACATTGGAGGTCTCATCATTATATCCCTAGGAGGTATAATTTCTCAAAAGTTCCATGATATTTCTATGGCTACAAACACCAGCCTAGTGGCAAAGCTAGGTACATTTCATGGATTCAAGGAATAAGCACACCTATCAAGCATTCAATGGTGGGAAACCTCTCACATATGGAAGTGGTGGTGGATCTAGTGGTTCAGGAGTGATAGAGTAGGATGGGCTGGTAGGGTCTAATGGTTCAAGACCTAGTGGGCCTGGTGGATATGGTGGTTAACCTAGGACCTGGTGGATCAGGTGGTGGATGAAACACAAATGGCATTGAAACCAAGGATCTAGTGAAGGAGGATTTGGACCCCAACCACCTCCAACAAGTTTTCTTTGAAATGTCTCTACATTTTCCATGAAAATAGATATTGAGGATGTTGCTGGAACATGTTCACAAGTTTCACCTGCTATGGTGCATGCAAAGGAATTGTCACAACCCTAGAATGGAAGGCTAGTCAGTTTGTAACCACGTTGCAAGGTCACACGTCATAGCTACTATAGGAATTATGACCCTCATCAGATAGAAGTGGATTATACTTTCTTAAAATTGGAATGCATTCTTATGAAAGTTCCACATTCCCGAGTTTGAGCAGAAGAGCATCAATGCTTTGAAGGAGATTCAATAAGAAATGGCAAAGAGTGATCTAGGGAATATGATGCAATATGGTTGAGATATTTTCAAAATCTTACAAGGTTGTCTAAATTATCATATGACTTCACCCTTCACAGCATGCAAATGGTTTTTGGAAGGTGCCTCATCTACAACCTTTTTTAGAATGAAATCTTAAATAATTTAACTTTTGATAGACCCAAACTTAGGTGACGAGGAATTTGAAGGCTACCCTACTTTTAGTCAAGGCTCATTCCATTACATAAATTGCAAGGAAAATAGCATTAACCCATTCTTTGGACTCTTGTTTTATAGGCCATCCTTCTCTTTGTATCAAAATTTGTAGTTGTAAACCTCAGAGTTTGGACATCATGATTGAGACTCCACAGTGAAAAAAAGAATTTGTCTTGGTACAAATTTCAATGAGAGTAGAGGGGAACGTATGAAGGATAATTTGGGAGTTATAGACTGTATGCATGTGTGTGGTATGAGTGTCTAATTTGTCATTGAGGGACCATGATGCAAGTAGATGTCCTTGCTACAGAGCACAATAAGTAAAATGTATGCTTATTATTATCCTGTGCACAGTGATTTGCAACTTGGCTTTTCAACCCATAATAACTAAGGTTGAATGTTATTTTGGACTCATTGATCAAATACATAAGGCCATCTTGGATCATGGTTTCATTTTTCTCCACACCAGCATTTCAAGTAGTTTGACAAGTGTTGATTACCATTTCTTAGGAGCACATGCTAGATGGAAAGTGCAAGACATGGAAGAGGTTTTCGAATTAGTAGGATTTTTTGGTCGTGGTAAATACATGGAGGAGAAGGAGTGAGTTCCTTCCATGGAACCATGAGTATTTTGAGCATTGGCACCCCTATTGCATGGTGACAAGACTAGAATGGACCTCAAAAGCTGTTGGTACAAGTGCTTATGTCATAAGAAGAAGAAAAATGGTGCAGGACATGACAATGGATAGTTTTTCCATCAAAGGCTGCATTCCTATTCCATCATTTCAGAGAAATAGTTGCAATGAAATTTAGATCAAGTTAAGACATATAATGTGATCAATTCTTGAGGATAACAGGGAGGTATAATTTTATAGGTGTATAATTTGAAGCTAAAACACCTAAGTAAGGAGGTGATGCACCATTTTGAGGAACAGAGTATGTCAACATAGTGATAAACCATTGGTCTGATCATCAATTTTAGCCAGTGAGGTCATTCATAGGAAAATATGCTATTGAGTAATCAGAAGGACAACCCTTTTTTACAAGGACCATAGGTCAATCACAGACTTATATAGAAATTTTTCATGAATCCTTAACACGATGGCATTCCATGAGACATGTGGGATGATTGTAAATTTTGAGTGTGTTTAGAAAATTAGGAACAAGGGATTTGAGGTCAAGTGAGGTGTTAGCAAATCTGATATCCAACGTTAAGAATATGAGACCCTTGCTTAGGATCATTTAGAGGAAGACATGGCAGGAACCAAGGATTGCAGAGGAATAGAGTATCACCATTGAGTGAACCTTTGCCCATAACAACCTCCAGATTATGTAAATGTCCTCTAACATTTCACCTAATTCTTAGATCATTTCTTTGAAGTTTTCATGAAACAAATAGGGTAACGGGCATAGGAGGAATACCTGTTCAAATGTTAGTTGATGGGTTGTTTGTGCGTATGACTTCTGAATCCACAGCTGATTGTGAGAGCTTCCTTTTGGCTAGGAGGAACTACCTGTAATGAAAAGCAAGACCACATGATCAGAAGGAATTAAACAATATATGGAGTGAACTTCCTAGTCGTATGCTAGATCCAGGAAGTGTGATACTTCCTAGATGGCTGTCAATCCACTATTTTAAACAATTTAATGTTGTAAACAAATAAATCCTATTGTTATTTAAAATGATTTAGGTATCTCACTTAAAAACACAATAAGAAATAGATCTAATCTAACAGGCTAAGCTAGAATAGAATCTGAAGGTCAAATGATTGGTTCTGGGTCTCTAACTAGGTCTGATAGAGGTCTCGGGTAGATCACAGGTGAATAGGGGTGAGATGAAATTTGGTGGGTAGGTCTCTATTCTAGGCTGTGTGTGAAAATAAAGAGATCGGTGTCAGTCAGGGGTGATCGACAATGGTTAGGTGTAACCGGTGTCGGTTACTGTGAGATCTTGGAAATGTCACAGAACAAGTTGGTGGTCTCCTTTGTGATTGCACAAAGGACTTTGGTAGTTGGGGTGAAATATTGGGTTACTAGAGTAGGATTTTGCAAGGTTTTAATGGGTATATGGAGGTGAAAATGTGGGTAGAGAAGGTCAATATGGGGGAAAGATAAACAATGGATGATAAAATGATGATGAAATGAAATAAACCATGAGAAGTATGATGTTATACTTACTTGGATTCCATTTCTAGAATGCCTGTTTGTGAGGGATGGAGGTGTTGATGATGGGTTTTCGAAGGTTGCAAGTGATCACCAACTGAAGAAAAGCTTCTACATGGGCTGCATGTACACTCCTCTTTGCTTGGATAGATCAGATCATGGCTGGGCACTCTGGTTGTGCAAAGAAGATGCTCAATCTCCTTCCTTGCATGTGAGTTTTCACTAGAATTGTTCTCTGAATTATGGTTATCTCATGAGATGTGTTCTTGCTCAATTTTGTAGTGCAAATTTCTTTTCCAAATTTTTGCTCCTCCAACCTTGAGAATAAGGTAGTTTTGGGGGTTAAAAGGGTAACCAGATGGTGGTCTGGCTTAACCAAGAACGACGGTTAGGGGTAACCGATGTCAGTCAAGGTAGGATTTCCTAGGTTTACTAAACTAGGGAGATCCTCCTTGATTTCCTTGGATCTCATGTCATTATCCCATGGATTATACTGGAGCCTCTTGTGAGCATGCAAAATGTGGTTAGAGGGAATGTAGGCATTGATTTTTAGGGTTTGGGTAAGTCTTAGTTAGTTATGGCAACTTACTAAGAATAGGTCTTAGGTTGAGTTGGCTTGGTGAGGTGTCTAAGTGAAGTGATGTGTGGATATTATTTAAATAAAATATTCAAATAATAAATATAGTGAGGATAATGAATTAATTTAATTAAATAATTAAATTAATATTAGTGAGATGAAAGGGGCCATGGCTAGGTAAATGTGATAGAAGGGTGCTTATATGTGAGGGACCAAAGGGGAGTGTGACCTCGATTTTGGTGATAAATAGATTAGGGTTGAATGTAGTTGTAGATGGATGGCTCCTCAGTAATATCCTCATTGACACAGGTGCAGAGGTTAATGTTCTAAAATTTTCAGATGCATGGCATCAGATGGGAAGACTTACATTACAACATATTTGAATGTGATGTATATGGAAAACAAGACTAAGGTAATGCCCATCAGTGTCTTAAAGGATGCAACTATTACTATCCAGGGAGCCAAGTTTACTAGGGACTTCAAAGTCTTGGTGCTCGCTGAGGCAGACAATTTCCTAGCACTACTTGGGTGCCCTTGGTGTTACAAGAACAATGCGGACCTTTGATTCAACAAAGGTACATCAGCTTTGAGAACAAGGAGGAATGGGTCATTATACCCCTAGCTAATGGGAATTCGACACCCTATATTGAACAGTTGGGGGAAGAATCTTATGGATAGGATATATGTGTGCTTAATCAGAGACCCTAAGATGATACACCCTACTAATGGGGTTATCTAGTTTGAAGATGCTCAGTCAGTGAGTGATACCACAAGGTCTAGCATGTGACAATTTTGGTGCATGGTACTTATGAATTGATGGGATGGAAGTTGAGAGGGTTAGTGACCAAGGTAACAAAGGCACACATAGTTAGGCACCTTGGAGGAAAAGAACTGCCCAAGTATTTAGGAGGAGCCTTCCCTGAGATATTTCTACAAGAGGTAGAAGCTTAGTGGAAGGATGAGAAGGAACGAAGGGGGATGTTAAGTTATGTTTTTCTCAACATAGTAGTGCGGTGGTGGGATACACATCAGGAGATTACCTTTTAGAGTGGTGCGAGGACATAAGATTTTCTCTCTCTGTTCAGATTTTCTAGGAGCAATGTACCCACCATCATCAAGGAGTACCATGGGAAGGAAACCTATTAAGAAACTCTTTTCCACATCTAGGAGTGGGAATGGGTCTAGAGAGAAGGCACCAGAAGCTTTTCCACCATCCCTCTGGGTGCACAAGTTGTATTCTACACTGCAGGGTTGTGCACAAACGCATGGTACATATCATTTGGAGACATGTCGTCAGACAAGGAATTGGAAGTAGCTCACGGATGACCTTATTTAAACCTTTGAGTATTGGAGTACATGGGAACTCATCAGTTGATAAGGACCTTACAGGGATATCAAGCACCTTACTATGAGGTTGGACCTATTACCAGAATGGAAGATAGACTGTTAGAATTACTAGGTGAACCTGTAATGGTATCTAAATTTAATCTCAGTTCACAACTTGAACAACATCATGGAATTTACACAAGACACTCAAGGGTAGATAGATGATTTGTATTTCATTTGTAGCTAGGGAGAGACATCTATCTAACTTGGAGAGCATTCAAGATTTGAGGGAGTGTATAGCACCTTCAAAACAATCTTGATCTAATCCTCACTATTTTAGGTTGTGCCTATCAACCAAGGAGAAGAGAACCTATATTGCAGCCCTTGTATGGTAAAGGAGATGAAGATATCCTTATATTTTGCACATAGTACAGGAGATGGCCTTGTGAAAACATGATCAATTATCCATGATCTCAAACTCAAAGGAGTTATTCACTACTAAATGATGGAAATGCTTTCAAAACAAGGCTAAGGCTACTAAAGACATGATGAAACCCTGATATGCTTTGTGCATTTTTGTCGAGTGGGTTGTATTATTTTTGTTTACACATAATGCAATGCAGGGGTAGAGATAGGTAGGATGAGTTAGTTTGAATGAAATTTTGTGGGAGATGCTTAGACAAGACTAGCTATGAATTACCAAGTTCTTTGAGAACCTTGCAAGATATTTGGAACACCAAAACAACAGAGATGTTTCATTGAGTTTGAAATACTCCTTCAACTAGGATGTGTGCACCAAATGGAAGCCCAAATCTACACTATTCCACACAACCTTTGATAACTTGTTGATAAAATCTTGAAGCAAAATACCAACAAAGTATCTAGAAATCCTTATTTGATCATATGACCTAAGGTACACCCAAAGGTTTACAAACACCCTCAATATTCAAGGAAAATGAAATGAATTTGAATCTGTTTATCTTTAATCAAATGAATGCTCTTCTGAATGAAAGATTGCAGATGCCATTAAACCCTCTGCAAGATATGAGACCATGTATGATCAAGAAAGATCCCACACACAAGATTTGAAACATGAGCAATAAACACAAATGTGAAATCATTCTGAAATGTAAGCATGTACAAATTTTGCCAACGAGATGAAACCAAACAATCCAAAAATTGATCAAATGTTTGTCACCAGTAGGGGAATGTTATTAAGAAAATATTAGAGCTTTTTGATGGCTTTACAACTGAAACCAACTCAACATGATGACATATGATGCAATGTGGAATTGAAAATGGCTCTCAGGTGGTTTTCCTCCAAAAGAAATGGACTATTTCCAGTTTTCCTCGTGAAAATTCTAAGTCTTTTTTCTCCTCTCTCTCCCCTAGTCTTTATGAAAATGTTTCAAAAATATAATTTATACCTCATGTCAGCCTGGATCCTTTCTTCCCCTTAAAATAATATACTTAGGGATGCAAATTTGTTACAAAACCCCATCATTTCATGAAAATGACCCTTTCAAATCCCTATAAAACAGCTCGCATATGTGCTAAGGATGTACAAATAGTCTAAAATATTGCATGAATTCAAATCCTTATCCATCCCAGGGTCATGTTTTTGGCATTTAGACATGCGTGAACATGCCATTTGTAATCATTTTTCACCTTTTACCCTGTTCAATTTTTAATACCTCTGCAATTTTGAATTTTCACTTTTCCACATATTTTGTTGGGCCTGAGTAGAAATTTCATCAAAAACACCATAGATCATCGAATTAGCTCATAAAAATGGTTCCATTGCAACTCAGAAGGTGCCGAAAGGATGTGAATATCATTTAAAATTTCATTCTTTTTGATGAATAAACCAATGAATCCAAACTTCCTGGAGCTCCCATGGCAGTAAAATTGAAAAATGCACAGCAACCGTCGATCAAAAATCAACTTTGAATTTCCACCCTCCACGTGGCCGATTAGATCCTTGGATATTCCTTTTTTTCCCATTGGATGAGGTGGGACATGTGTCCAACTATTATTGGAGTGGGCCCCCATCTTAAAATTACATTTTTGACCCCTTTGAATGACGGTGGGACACATGTGAAAATGTTCCCTTGCCTACCCCATAGACCCGCCACGTGTCCCTAGGTGGGCCCCACAGAAACCGCGGAAAAATTTGATAGACCTTTTGCCACTTTTTTTAGAAAAGGAAAATTTTCACAAAATCCTCCGGTGGGCCCGAACAGCCCAACTTGCATCCCTTGCCATGTGGCGTTCTCCAATTAGTTATGGAGTCCAGGCCTCCAAAGTTCTACCTGCCAAAAATGTCACAAGTTTTGAAACTCTCCTATGGGCATGCACCTCTCCATTTTTGACCCCTTTGAAAAATCCCACGTGTCACTTTCTGATTGGATACGGGGGAATACCTCGGAATTTTTCCTGCCGGGATTACGGATCAATTTTTGACTTTTACCATCCTTGGAGTTAAAAAACTGTCAAAGTCGTCAATGGATTTCCTGCTACGCTCCATCCTTACCGCCTCTTCCTAGACACGTGTCTAGCTCCAGATTTGTCATGGGCTCTCGAGTAAAAATGTCAACTTTAACATTTTGAAGTTAAAAAATTCAAAATCCTTCAAATGGCTCCCTTGCCTTCCCATTTTTACATCATCTGGACACGTGTCCACCTAATATTGGGATGCGGGCCTTTGGGTTAACAGTTTCCCTTTTACAGCTTTGAGTCAAAAATCACCAAAAATTTCCCAAGTCCACCACCATGCACCTGATCCTTCGAGCCACATGTCCTGCTTCCCATTTGTTCTGCATGCTTTCGGGCCTAGAATTGACTTTAAGAATTTTACCAAAATGAAAGCCAAGATTCTTAAGGACAACCTCTACCACTCGTCGGTCACTCTACAACCAATCAGAATTGTGCCATGTAGGCACCTCATTGCAGTAATGCGAAGAGCCGTAGGTCAAAAATTTTCCCTTTAGCCAAAATTTTGAAAATTAACAAGTTATAAATATTCTCCTGCGACCATCCTCGGCCAATAAGAGCCTGCCGCGTTAGTAATATCTTACAAAGATAAATTTGATGGGAAGATAACACCTGTATACTCGTCAAAACGTAAAAAATGCAGAGGATGCCATAGAAATCGATTTTTTTCACAAGGAAGGTAGATTTCTTGGTTTTAAATCAATTAAATTATGATTTAACATTGTTTTAGACTTGGGGAGTAAGATTTCAATTGCACAAATTTGGGATTCGATCAAACACAAGTTTTTTCACGATTTGGCCAAGGTAAAATGACACAGCCCGAAAAAAAGAAGAAATTAGGGCACAAAACGAGGGCAACTTGCAATATTGTTTCAAAATATGGCAAAATAACAACATCAAGGGAATTTTGAAGGAATTGCATTAGAAAAAAACAAATTACAGATCATCCAGCTCGACCAGATAGAAATGTTTTCTGAGCAAAAATGGGCATGAAAAAATTAGGGCAACGTATGTAAACCCAGAATTTACACCAACAGAACCAAGGTTTGGGGGTGCGCTTTGAAGAAGAAGTAGAGGAAACAGAAGAGCTACAGCTTTAGCGCACATGTTTGGAAAAAGAAAAAGGAAATTTGGTATAGGTGATTGATGGAGAGGAATCATAAAAACTTATATGTTAGCCATTCTGTAGGGACACACGAGGTAGTAGAAAATGTAGATACTCACACATGTGCCCTACCATGAGCCATTAAAAATGAAGAAAGTTAACATCAGTTCAAGAGAATAACCTAAGGAAGCTATTATACGAGATTACTGGTTAGAGAAGGAAGTATCTAAGATCATTGATCTGCTGCACGAATTTGAGGATTTATTCCCATGCAGGTACCATGAGCTCAAAGGCGTTCACCATTCCTTGGGGGAGATGAAGATAAAACTAAAGGACGGTGCGTGCCCAGTCAGGAAGATACCCTACTGGATGAATCCCAATTTACGCGTGAAGGTTAAGGAGGAGATAGAAAAAATGATAGCTTCTGGGATCATTGAGGTAGTGGAAGAATTGGAGTGGATAATTCTGATGGTAATCAACATCAAGAAGGATGGGTGGATTAGGATCTGTGTGGATTATAGGGAATTGAACACAGTTTGTGTCATTGATCCCTTTCTGACCCCCTTCACTAAATTTTTTTTGGAAGGAGTTGATGGGCATGAAATCTATTCCTTTATGGATGGATTTTAAGGGTACCACCAAGTCTGGATTGTAAAGGAGGACCAGGAGAAGACAACTTTCACCACCGAGTGGGGAAGTTTCACATATACGGTCATGCCCTTTGGGTTGAAGAATGCGCCTACTGTCTTTTCGCACATAGTGGTGCAAGCATTCCAGGACTTCATCCATAAGTTTCTTCAGGTCTATTTGGATGATTGGATAGTGTATGGTCTGGTTAAAGACCATTGTGACAATTTAAGGTTAATGTTTGAGAGGTGTAGGTAGTTGAGGATATCCCTCAACATCAAGAAATGTGTGTTTGCTACACCCTTTAGGACTTTATTGGGGCATATCATATGTAAGGAGGGCTTGCTGGTAGATCCCGCTAAGGTTGCAGTTATTGTGGGGTTAGGGGAGCCTACTAGCCAGAGTGTAGTGCATGGATTCCTTGGGCATACGAGCTATTACAGGAAATTTATTAAGGGATATGCCAAGATCACCATGCCTTTAGAGGATCTGCTTAGACATAAAAGTGCCTTCCATTGGGGAGAGGCGCAACATAGGGCATTTGATACATTAAAAGATAGGCTTATCACCGCACCTATATTACATTTTCCCTCTTGGGACAAGCCCTTTCATGTCCATGTAGACGCCTCAGGGACCGCCATTAGAGTAGTGCTTACATAGCCAGGTGAGGGGATTGTTGATCATCCTCTATGTTTTGTAAGCAGGAAGCTAACACCAGCAGAGAAGAATTATACCATAACTGAGCGCCAGGTATTGTCAATGATCTACATGCTTTTCAAGTTTAGACAATATCTACTAGCAACACCCTTTGTGTTTTACACTGACCACATGGAATTAAAATTATTTGGTGACCAAGCCCGTCCTACAAAGGCATATATGTCGGTGGGTGTTGTTGTTTCAAGAATTTGAATTCACCATTGTAGTGAAGCCTGGAAAAAGTAATTGTGGGCCTGATCATCTGTCAAGAATTGATTCAGGGGAGGATGCACAGAGTATTGAGGAAACAATGCCAGACACGCAACTATTTAGATTACAGTGTGCGCCCTCAGATTTGGAAGAGATTGCAATATTTTTAAAGGAAGGTGTGGCACTAGAAGGAATGAAGACTTAAGAGAAAAATTAGTTAGCCATACGTGTCATGCCCTACATGCTGATCAATGGAGACTTATACAAGTTGGGACAAAATGAAGTTTTGCACAGGTGTGTATTAGAGCATGAGCGCCTAGCCATCATGGAGGAGGCACATGGAGGAAGTGCGGGTGGGAATTATGTAGGTGATGCCACCATGCATAAGATATTAATGGCAGGTTTGTGGTGGGAAACCCTGTACAAGGATTGTAGAGACTATTGTAAAGCATGTGACCATTGTCAGTGCCTTGGCAAACCAGGAAGGAGAGATGAAATGCCTTTGCACCCTATCCCTAGTACAGAGCCTTTTGAAAAGTGGGCAATAGACTTTGTAGGACCTATTGCACCAGCGGTGCATAGGACTGGGTCACGTTATGTCATCACTTGCACGGATTACCTAACAAGGTGGGCAGAGGCAGCTCTAACTAAAGATTACACAGCAGCAACAATGGCAAGGTTCTTGTGGGAGAACATTATCACAAGGTATGGATGCCCGTTGAGTTTGACCAGTGATAGGGGTACACATTTCTTGAATGAGACCGTGAGGATCCTGTTATCAGAGTTCATGGTAGCTCATCACAAGACTATGCCCTATCACCCACAAGAAAATGGAACCATGGAAGCATTCAACAAAATACTGAGTCATACCCTGACCAAAATTTGTGATGTCAGAAGACAAGATTGGGATGACAAAGTATTGGGTATTGTGGGCTTACAAGAAACATATAAAAGGATAACAAAGCCACACCTTTTCAGTTGGTGTTTGGCATGGAAGTTTTTTTGGTTGAATTTATGTTGCCTTCTCTATGAATAGTGCACATGAGGGTTAGTTGATGAACAAGCGCTAGAAGAAATAATTGAGGAGTTAATGAAATTGAATGAAAGACGATCACTCGCCAGGTGGAGCAAAACAGTAGAAAAAGCAAAGTTGAAGGCTTGGCATGATCTCCAGATCGCCACATTAGAAATAAGAAGTTTGAGGTTGGGAAGTTGGTGTTACTATATGATTCTAAGTTTCTACGCCATCCTGGGAAATTGAAAGTCCATTGGTTGGGTCCTTACACAATCTCGTACATCCTTGATTCAGGTGCATGTCCAGTTACAAGAACTTGGATAGGACGAAGTTTCCTGGACACTTCAATGGGAGTAGGCTGAAGCCCTACTATAAATAAGTCTTCTTGGTGTTTGTAAATAAGGTAGTTTTTCCAGTTAGTTTAGAAGTTTCCTTTATGCATTTCCCTTTCTTGTGTTTCCCTTTCACATTGTTGTTTTGTTTTGCACCTTGGGCACCGGTAACCTTATTGATATTTTGGAGAATTTTTGAGTGTGCAAAGGACTGCACATCATTTTAAGTGTGGGGTGGAGAAATGTGAAGGAGTGCATGATTAGAGTGCCAAGGAAGTTGTGTTTGAAAAGCCCTGTTGAATGGCCCAGTTGAAAGAGGTATATGAAGAGAAAAGATGGAAGAAGAATGGTTGGTGCCAGGATAAAGCTACTTGTAGATCCCACTTACTAAGGAGGAAAAAGTGCATTTAAGCAACATGAGGTAGGTGAGAGAAAGAATCAGGACAGAAGAAGTGCCTTCAGCGTGGGTTACGTGCGCACAAGATTCTCCTAGCATGCTGGATTGGTTGCGCACCAAAAGGTTGGAGGATTTTTCATGCGTAGGTTGGGCATGTGAGTGAAAGTGCTAAAGATGGGATTTGTTTGAATAAGCCACATTAAATGAAAAAAGTATGGTGGTAGGTGAAGTAGCATTTAATGTTCAAAAAGAGAAAAACTATAAGTAAAGGGTCGAGGCACTTTCATTTTCACTTTGCGAAATAGAGAAAGAAGTGAGTTTTATAAATTAGGGTTTCCAGATTCGATCGAGTGAAGAAAGATCTGTGAGATTGAAGCGTGAGCAGCTAGTTTGAGTTTGAAAACTAGAAGGAAGGGGTTACATGGGCGTGAAAAAAGTTGTGAGGTGTTGTCTTGTGGAAATTTTATCCCAGTTAGGGTTCGACAAACTAGGGCACGGGTCCAAGAGATTTTATATCACAGATTTGAGATCAAAGATTGGAAGAAGTAGTAGGACAGAGTAACAAGGAGGGAGTGGAGTGATAAGAAGACCTTGACAATGGCACCCAAGAAAGGAAAGGGCAAGGGAAAGGCCAAACAACAAGACCCCGACGTGAACACAAATGAAGAATGGTATGCGGAGATGTAATACCCAGATGGGGTGATGATGGGTAAGGAGTGGGAATCCCACCTGAGAAATGTGCCTGTAAGTGATTATAACCACCGAAAAAACACGATTGAGAAGGAAATGGCACAAGAGTTAGTGCACCCCATGAGTAAACAAACATCAGAGGGCTTGTCAATCTACGATGATGACGTAAAGGTCAAAATGGAGAAGGCAGGGTTGTTGCAACTCTATGAGTTGCCCTATTTTGGGAAACCAAAGCACCTGTATCAATGGATAATGTCACGGGTACATGAAGATTACTTCCACTTTGTAGGGCACAAGATGTGTGTTACTCCCCAGCTTATCTCTCAGTTCACAGGCCTTATATGTGAAGGAAACAACTTGGAGGATGACCTGAGCGACAAGGAGGAAATTCAGGAGACCATAAATGAATATGCCTGCAAAAAGGGGTCGAGGTACTACGACATTTCAGACATCAAGGACCCCGTGATGAAAATGGCCACGCATCTGGTAACGAAGCTGAATGGCTAGGAGAGATGGACCCAGGTCAATAAGCCTTGGTTACATGTTTGCAGAAAAATTGTAGAAGGCACCATATACAACTTTTCTGCTTACATTGCGGAGGAGATTGTCAGTTGTGTGAAGGAGGGGGATAGAATCCTCTTTGGCAACGTCCTCCTAACCATCGTATTTTCAGAGATTGGAGTGCCTGACGCACCAGACAAGTTTGTATGGGAGTACCCTGCCAAGGATCCTTTGCCCACGAAGAGATTCAAGAAGTATTCCTGTGACACAATGACAACACCCCACAAGGCGCGACTGGAGAAATGGTATATGTGCCTAAGGAATGCATTCAGGGTAGAGTGGAGAATCCTTGAACAACTCCCAGTAGCCACTGAAGGGGAAGCTGAATTCACTGTATATCAACATTTCTACCTGGGTAGGTTCAGGCTGATAGATGAATCATGGAGCCCTTGGTGCAAACTTCCCTTCACATTCACTACTCAATACTTCCAAGTGGGAGTAAATAGATTTAAGGAATCAAAGAAGTTAAAACTAGAACTAGGTAGTCTAGACTAGGAGCATAGAGAGATGTGGAAAATATTGAACTACCCCAGTGGCAAGCATGCATACATGGAAAGGTAAGTGTCACACGAGGTCCAGATGACAAGGCCGAAGACACTACCCATTGTAGGAGGATCCATGGCACTCGTTTACCTTTGTATAAGGCCAAAGTTTGAAAAGGGCACATACCTAGAGAATGAAGTCTCCATACTTGAGGATCCCATGGGTAGGAAGAAGCCCGCACCCAAGAAGAGGGGAAGAGAAGATGAAGAAGCACCAAGTGTGCAGACTGCTCAGATAGTGAGCATGCCAACAACAAGCACCAAGCATAGTACTTACACATGGAGAAAGAATTCCCTAGTGAAGGAGAAGACACAAGAAGTGGAGGCACCTAGGCAACCACTCACCAAGGAAAAGTCACCTGAGGAAGAGGAAGAGGCCGAATCCCCTGTCAAGGAGCCACCTCTCAGGAAAAAGAAGAAGGTGGAAGAGGAAGCTTACTCGGAGGAGACCGACAGCTTGGAGAAGTATATGGGTAAAAGAGAAGGTGAGAGTGAAGAAGATGACAACAAGGAAGATGAGCCTGAGAAGGACCAGGAGCCACATGTGTTCAGCGTGTATGACTCAGGAGAAGGGAGCGAAGATGAGAAGTAGGAGTTCATATTCGAGTGGCACAAGGGCACCCAGGATGAAGAATGCACTCGGGACATGAAAAGGAATGAAGAGGTTGGCGCGGAAAAGTAGGAAGCTATAAGCTTCACAAAGGAGAAGATCACTGAGGTGGTAGAGAGAGAAGAAAAGAGAATGCTCGAGGCCCTGGTAGACCAAGAGTTGGAGCACAGTGCTGACATAGTGCTGGAGGAAGGAGAGGAAAACACTGATAAGGAGCATGGCAGCATGGGAGGAGGTCCCACTCTAACAGTGAGTTTTCCCAAAGGCACGCGCTCGGGAAGGAGGGCCCTTGATATAGAACAAAGACAAGTGATGGGCTACATTAATGACTCCAGAAAGGTACTACACACTTGGTTCTAGAGCACGGTACCCACAGAAAGGATTTTAGCCATGGGTTCATTTGAAAAGGAGGGCACGTACCCCAGAATGAAGAAGATGCTCTCTTGGGTGTTTGAGTCCCACATTGATGAGCCAGACTTTGAAGTCTGCCAAGGAGTGATCATCACAGTACCAGAGTCTAAGGGAGCCAATCCCTTGGTAAATGCCCAGGAACTCTCAGATGAGCAATTTTGTAACGCACTCAACAAGGTCACGGTCGAGACAGAGGCTAGGCTCTTCACGCGTAATGACAGAATAAGAGTATTGGAGGAGAAACTAGGGAAGAAAGAAGAGGAGCTGGCGGAGAAGGCCAAGAGTTTGAAGTAGGAAGAACTGATCAGCACACAACTAAGGCATGAGTTAAAGGAAGAAAAGACAAAGGTGCAGGAAGTGTACAAGAAGATGGAATCTATCAAGAGCATCATCCTTTTAAAGCACCCAGACTTAGCACCACCCACACAGAAGTACTCATCCCTTCTAGAATGTATAGAAGATCTAACACGCGTCCTCACTATGGAGAGATGACCTTTGGCCCTGGAGTCTGCAGAAGAAGTGGCCATGCACTTAAAGGAGGATAGGTTGAAGGTGGTAGCACTCATTATGGAGTACAGCCAGGTGCTCACAGAAGTTAAAGTCACTTTCCCAATCTACTAAGGCCGCATATGATACCTGCGCAGATAGGGATAAGGTAGCAAGCTCCTTGGTTGCCACACTCAAAGCAGAGCTGAAGGAGTTCCAAGAAAAGAACAAAGGAAATAGGGAAGAGAGGGAAAAGGTTCTTGCTAAAGTGGAAAGCAAATCTGAGGCAATTGAAACATTAAGGAGTTCAATCAAGGCTCGACTCAAAGAACTATACCCTCAGATTACCAGGAGGATGGACATGCTCGAAGACCTGGGAAAGGAGATGGAGAAGATCGTTGAAACCTTGGGCGCTTAGGGAATTGACCTGAGTTTTGACAAGGTGAGCATCCTGATCGGTGACCTCTGTCAGAAGGCACAGAGTGAGGTCGACATTTGGAACAAGCTGGAGGTAGACTTACGAAAGGATTTTCCCAGCTTGCTGAGTTGATGCCCCCCCCATTCTTCATTCTTCCCCTATTCTTTCATTCCTTTATTCTTTTACAAAATGTAAGATTACACCTTGAGGCAGCCTACATCTTGGTTAAGTAGAGTGTTTCCGCAGATGGAGAACAGGCGTAGTGTGGGGTGATGTTGGACCCCTGGAATATTGACCAAGTATGAAGGCATGTAGGCGCACAAGGTCCCAGTTATGGAATGACACACAAGGCAAAAACACGCAAGAGAAGGAATTAAGGAAGCACGTAGCACGCGTGACACGTGAAAGGATCGGGACTTAGTCATTTTGGACATCCGGAGCAGAACACGTGAAAAGCATGACCCGGTTGTGTGGATAAGATGCCAGCCTGGCGACAGGTTGGCCTAGGAAGGAGCATGCTTGCGATGGAATCTTCTAGAAGAACATCATGGAATGAAGTGGAGAGCTCAGGCCTGGAGAAGCATGCTCGCATGGAGGACCACATTCAGACACTTGGCACTAGATCTGAGGGCACTGGAGGGTGAGTTGGCAGTCCAGGAAAGCTATAAATACAAGCACCTACAGAGACAGAGATATAGAGACACATGGAGATATACATACATATATCCATATAGACACCTAGAGAGTGAGCGGAGCTCTGCAGAAATGCTGCGAGGACTCTGTCAGTGAATAGTTGTATTTGGGAGAGAATGCACTAGGCCTAGGGGTTGTAAATTTTCTTTTGGGTAGCTTAGTTACATTAAGTCCAGTGCAATGCATGACTGCAGTCTACTTCTCTACAACCCTCTGTAATGGTTCCATGGATGTAATAAGGTTACCTGTTATAATATATACATGAATATCAATGGTTTTGATGCATATTTCTCTCTTATGAGTTCTCTTTCCTTTCATGCTAAGTATGAATGCTTGTATGTTTCTTTCTGTCACAATACATGTTGTGGATTCTGTTAAGCACTCGATCTGAAATGACTGCAAGGATCTAGAGGCCGTTCTGAGCCCTATGGTTCTTGCATGTCTTAACTTCCCTTCTGAAATCTCTTACACTAATCATAGATGATGTATCCCACTAAACTCACATAAAAGAGAGACTCGGTACCCGCGCGTGCCTTGGGTGAGCACTCAGCTTTCACTGGGTGATAGGCCGACGTGCATGGGGTTCCTTTCTTTTATGATAGGAGTAAAAATGACTAAGGTTTCTAGTAAAATAAATAGAGACTGACATTGGTTTTTGGGTTAATTGGAGATGGTTATGGGTGACCGGTGTTGGTATGGTCGAGGTACAAGAAACTCAATAAAACTTGGCTGGGTGATAGATCTGGGATTAGATGAAGGTGGAAGGGCAATGGCGAGATTCGTATGGATCCTGAATATGCACAAGAATGATAGAGGTTCGGATATGGGTAGTGCAAGGGTGTGGAAAAAAGGATGGTCAAGTTTGCATGGAGGTAAAAGGGTGAGGAATGGAAATGAAAGTAGAAACTGGTGACAAATGTAAAAGGATTTGCTCAAATGACAAGGAACCAATATAGGTTAACAAACTTACTATTTGTATGAGCTTGATGTCAGGTTGGTAATGGTGGATGATCAAATGAACTTGGTGTAGTGATGGCTCTTCCCCAGATGCTCCCATGAAGGTAGGTGGCTATGTGATTACTTTAGGTACTGGCTATGGGTGTTCTGATGCTGGTACGGATGATGTTTCTACTTGCATGCAGCTCTGGTTCATCACTTGTTCTCAGAAGATGTCTCTCCCTTTCATAAATGTACCAACCTCTAAAACAATGTGCTAACCAAAAAATAAGGTTGTTTTGGGAGTTAAAAGGGGTAACCGACGATGCAGTCTGTCTTAACCGGTGACGGTTAGGGGTAACCGACGTCGGTCAAGGTAGGATTTCCTAGGTTTACTAAACTGGGAAGATCCCCTTGATTTTCTGGGATCTTGTTTCATTTACTCTGCGGATCAGAGTGGAAGCTTCCTTCTAACATGCGGGAATGTGGTTAAAGGGAATGTAGGCATTGATTTTTAAGGTTTGGGTAGGTTTTAGTTAGTTATGGCAACTTACTAAGAATAGGTCTTAGGGTGAGGTGGATATGTGGGCATTATCCCAATTAGGATATTTAAATAATAAATATGGTTAGAATAATGAATTAATTTAATTAAATTAATATTATAGTGGGGTGATGGGGGCCATGGCTAGGTGGATGTGTTCAAGGTGTTTATTTGGTGGGGGACCAAGGGGAGTGTGACCTAATTTTAGTGTCTACAACTTCATCATCTTGGGAATCGATGCATTCTATCACTTCTTTGTCAAGAGGAGCTTTAGTTTCAAAGGCCTCAAAACTCCTTGTTTCAATTTCTTCATCATGGAAATAGGCTTCCTCTTCAAATGGTAAATAAAATACCTCGATTTCATCCTTGCATCCATTAACCATTGGCTTAGGGGGGATCATATTTCTCATCTTTCTTTTTTTCAACTTGGCCAACCTTCACACTGATTGAAGCTTTTGAATCATATCCATGCTTTTCTTGTAGATTCATGGATCACATCAAGAATTTTAGATTGATCCCAGGATCTTTTTTTTCTTCTGTGGCTCTAAGAAGTTATTATACAGACAGTTCTTTCAAACCTTTTGTAAGTTCATCACAAGATGGTCTTGTCCATCCATGAATGACATGGCTGAGATCATCTTCATCTCCAAATGGAAATGAAAATACCTCAATTTCATCATGGATAAGCACACAAGCTGATTTTTCCATTTGATATTTTCTAAGACCCTTTTCCTCTTCTTCATGGTTTGTGTCATCTGGTAGTTCTAGGCCGCCCTCTTGTAACTTGAATCTTCTCAATCCTTATTCAAGGTCCATACCTATCTGGGAAGGCATGTGTGGCCCTATAAAGATGGGAATATCCTCTTCCTCGTAAGTTATCACAAATTGATTCATCCACCTAGTATCTTGGTACAAGATGTTGATTCCTGGAATTTCATAATTTTTCCCTGTGTACCTCATCTTCTTCTCTAGAAGCAATTTTTCCATGTCTCCCTTAACTAGAATGGTTACAAAAGACCAGTTCATCTGGATCTTACCCCCCAACTACTCACAAAAACCCCTGCTTAGCAACATTTCAAATGAATCCAGAATATCTACTGCGAAAATCATCGTTGAATCTTTCTTATCTAGAAATATGGCAAGAGCCACCTATGCATCTTTGACCTTTCCTACAAGTGGGACTTCTTTTGACTCCAAAGAGTAATAAGAGCCACCGGTTGGACTCATGGTGAGTTTGATATCCTTGGCGACCTTCATAGTCATTACATTGTCAGAGGCACTAGAATCTATTATACAGTTGTTCAATACATAATTTCCAACAAGAAGGGAGACATAGAAAGGTTCAACCTTATCAATCTTTGAAGCACTCAAAGAAATCATGTTCTGTGAGGGAGGTGTAGGTGGGTTTGGTATTATTCCTGTAGAACTAGGAGCTACATCATTGGGTGTTAAACTACCACTCCTGATTTATTGAACAAACCTCTCATTTTTTGGGGGTTGAGTCCGCAAATATTTAGTTTCAGTAATTTGTACCTTAGCTTTGTTCACATATTTTACGAAGTCAAAGGGATCAAATGTGGACAAGGGGAATGAAGGGATTGATTTTAGAGCTGGGATAGGTTTGGAAATGGGAGTAGATTTCTTTAAACTAGGAGCTTTCAAAGTACTAGATTTTATAGGAGAAGATTTAGATTTAGAATTAGAAGAGGCATTAGAACACTTACTTGGAATTGTTGAAGACTTATTATTTTCTACAGGATTAGGCTTCAACAATGCAGACTCCATGGAGGGTAGGAGTGGAGATCCTCACTTGATTATTTTGTTTTATGGAGTTCCCATAGGAGGATCTTCGGTCTTCTTTTTCTTAGGAATAGTGGAGGAAGTATCCCCTTTCTTAGACTGAGAATGAGTGAATATTGTTGGTGCCATTTTTGAGCTTGCACCATTTTGCCCTAAATTTTTCCTTCATTTTGCATGATCTGAAATGTTTTTCTCTTTGAAATTGGTGGTCTACAACTTTTCCCTCCAGTTCGAATGCCTTTGAAATTCTCACAAACTTGTTGTTTTTCCCTAATTTGAAATGAATATCCATGTGTGCCTTGTTTTGTGCCCTAATTTTTCCAAAATCTGTAGGCTCTACCATGCCATTTTTTTCCCTTTTTCTTGATCGTGGAAGTTTAAAATTGATCGATTTTCACTTGTATGCCATTGAAAATCCAATTCCATGATTAAAAAATTCTTTAAAAACATGTTTCAGTTGGTTTAATTTCGAGAAATTTGTCATCCTTAGAGAAAAAATTGAATTTTAGGGAATCCCTGGCATTTTCTGTGTTTTGACAGTTAGATGGGCGTCATTTGCAAGTTAATTTCTTCTTCAACATTCATCAACAACGTGGCTTGTTCTAATTATCCGAGGGACGGCGGAAAATTGTTTTAACTTATCACTTTTTGCTTATTTGGCAAAAGGGTGAATTTGGTCCCATGGCTCCACTTTACTCTGATTGGTTCTAATGTTGCTGATGTGTCCTCTTTTGATTGGATGAGAAGTAGTGAGTATTTTTGTGTCTTAAGTAATTTTGGAAAAAGAGCTAAAGTGTAAAGAAAATGCCTAGGGCCCACAACGAATTAGAATGGAACACATGGTGGCTTCAGAGCCAAGGATAGAATTGTGGGTGGTTAGGTTCTTTTGAATTTTTTTGACTTTATTTGGTTAAGAGATTAAAGTCAAAAAACAATCTGAAACTCTGCAACGAATCACAGGTGGACACGTGTCACATTTGCATCAATGGTGGGAATGGAGGCTGGCACAAGACTTAGAAAAATTTTGCTTTTTGGTGAAAGGGAAAAAAATTTGTGAAAAGGGCCGTGGGTCTACTAGGCCAATCAAGAGTGGACACATGGCAAGGTCAGAGGTAGAACTTTGGGCCTCAAGGAAAAATTGACATTTTTTCCCATTTTTTGGCATAAAGGCATAAAAGTAAAAGGAGGAATGCAAGCCCGCAGTGAATAAAGAATTACCATGTGTCAGGGACAGAATCGGAGGTGTGGGTCTGTGGGGATAATTTGGAAAATTTTCCTTTTTCCAAAAAAGGTGGAAATGTGTACAATCGAGCCACGATTCCACTAGGACCCACATTAGGATGCGTGTTAAGCTCATTTTCAAAGGGCGGAGGGGTGGAGAAAAATGTCAAATTTTTTACATATTTTCCAAAAGTGTTAAAATGTCAAAAAGTGATCCCAAGCCCATTTCCAATCACATTATGACACATGGAAGGCTCAGATTAAAGGATAAATGAAGATCAATAGTAATTGTGCATATTTCAGTTTGGCCGCCATTTGAGTTCTAAGAAATGTGGAAATGCATTTTTTGCATCAATTTTGATCGAATTTTTGACAAATTTGTGTCATTTGTGTCTGCAAGGACCAATGTAATCGGTTTTGAGGATCAATTTGAAGATCAGAGATGTTTTTGAAATGAATTTTTACCCAAACCTGTCCAAAAATGTGAAATATCATATCCAAAAGTTACAGAGTCAAATTTTGGAGGGATAAGGATGAAATAATGAAAGGAAGGGGGTTTACATGCTTTAAAGATGAAAAACATGCCTCCACAATGGATAATGATGTGAATTTTGCAATGATTCATCTCTTTTTGAGACAAATGGCAACTTTTTGGATGTGTTTTGTTAAATGTCCCTGTCTGCGAATCATGAGGAATTTTTGTAACAAATTTGATCTTTTGGCATATTCTTTTCTTGGGAAAGAAGGCTCAAAGGAGATTGAAAGCTATATATTTCATGAATTTATCATGCAAAGGGTTGAAATAGTTTTAAAAAGCCTAGAAAACTAAAAATTTCACAGGAAAATATGGGAAGAAGCCCATTCTCTGAGTGACCACTTGAGAAACTCATATAACTCTCTCTGTATCAGATTTCAAATCATGTTAGGTTGGTTGCATATGTATAGCCATTAACAAGCTCTGAGATTTTTTTCAAAACATTCCCCTATTGATAAATCTGATCATTTTTTAGTTATTATGTGTTGTCTTTGGGAAAAATCTGTGAATGCATACATTTTAGAATGCATTTCAAATTTGTGTTTCTTGTTTCCTGTTGCAGTCTTGTGTTTAAAATCTCTCTTGATCATACATGGTCTCATTTCTTGTGATAGTTTAGTGGAATTTACAATCTCATATTTAGAACAACTTTCATCTGATAAAGAGATAAACAAATTTAAAATTACTTTACCTTCCTTGACTTCAAAGATTGTTTGTAAACCTTTGGGTGCACCTTAGGTCATGATTAAATAGTGATTGCTAAATGATTCATTGGTTCATTCTAACTCAAGATTTTGTGATAGATGATCAAAGATTGTGTGGAAAAGTGCAGATCGTGGCTTCCATTTGATGCACATATCCTATTTGAAAATATGATTAACCATTTTGATACTTTCTAATGTTAGTTTCTCCATATTTTGCTAAAATCCTCAAAGATTCTAGTGGAACCTTGGTTTGTCTCATCTAAACTCCCACCAAAAAAATCATTCAAAACAACTAATCCTACCCTATTTTACCCCTGTTTTTCCTTGTATACCCATAGAAGATCAAAATCCATTTGCTAAAGTATGTATAACATATCAGGATTTCAAAATGTCTTCAGTAACCCTTGCCTTGCATTGAAAGTATCTCCATAATCTGGAAGTGACAAGTTGTGAAAGTCATATTAGAGTGTTGATCATATTTTCCCAAGGCCCTTTTCATATTATTTGCACAAATTGAGGGATATCTTCATCTCTGTCACCATTTGAGGGTTACAAAATAGGTTCTCTTACCTTGGTTGAAAGGCACAACCTAAAATAGTTAGTACAAGATCAATTTCTATTTGAGTGTTATCCATCTCTCCACAAATTTGAGTGTCAATTAGATCATATCCCTAGCTACAAAACAACATACACCATGATCCATCTATCTTCAAGCTTCATGTTGTATCTTTGTTTCTGCTCAGACTGAAAAGGAGAAAAATTTTGGGTACCAAAAAATACCGCACATGAGAAACTAGGTAAATCTTCTCCATATTCTTCATCACCTCTAGAATACTCACACAATCTGATTTGTGTATCATTTTCAAATTTCATCACCTTTAGTTTCTTATTCAATCTTTTCTTCACTTTCCTAAATCCTTTAATTTGCATCCACGGGTGGGACCTCGAAGGAAAGCCTTTGGTGTTCTCTTGTAATCTATATTTTTTATTATTTGAGAATATACTTGTTCAGAAAATTCCCTCTTCAACTATGCCATCTCATTCACCAATTTTTGGAGAAATGCAGGTGTTCTCTCATCTCTAGGATATTGGTCCTTTCCCTTCGATGGATTCTTGATCTTTCCAGATAAGATGAGATCATCATCGAGTTCAATGTCCAATCTTTGTGCTTCGGCAATATTCCTTGTTTGAACTATTCATAGGAAAAATCCAACCTTTGGTGATTGAGAACCAATAAAGAATCTCTTGATGTTTTTTTCTTATGGTGAATCTTCTTTCAGTATCCTACAAAGCAACCGTTTGAAATTAGCCATGAGGTCTCTCATAGTTTCACTTTCTCTTTTCTTCACTTGAGCCAACTGCACTAAGAAGTCTTGACAGTCTTCAGTTGATTTAAATCTTTCCTCGAAGGTAGTCTTGATGTCATTCCAAAAACTAATGGATCAAGGAGGTAGGAGGTAGAACCATTCTGTTGATTTTTCTTTGAGATATTCCATGAACAATCTTATGGAAATTTCTTTCTGTTAAACTCCAATAATCCCACATGATGTGGTGAAAGTGACAATGTGTTCTTCAGGAATATGTGTGCCATCACCTTTGAAATTTGGAAAGTTCTTGTGGGATCCCATTGGTAGATCATGAAGAGGGGGTTAAAGAGAAAGAAGGCATGTATTCCTTCCCCATGGAACAATGGGTCGAGGTCTTTCTACTTCATCTTTCATTTTCATTTTTTCTCCTGCTTCAACTCTTGCTTCTACAAATTCTTCTTCTTTCGGGAACTAGATGCTCAATGGCAGTTGAAAAATGGGAGAATTTTAAGGGGGGTATCAACAAGATTTTGGATAGGATTTTTAGATGAACTACTTGAATACCCAAATGGAGAGGAGGCTTGAGAGAAGAAGTATGGATTATCTCTAATTTGTTCTTGCTGATTTGGCAAAGCCTCAAAACTAGAATCAACAACACCTCTCAACCTACTCAACCTTATGTATCTTCCTTCAGATAGCTTTTGGAAACTCTTGCAGTGGGAACACAAAAGGACATTGTGGAATATAAAGGGTCACGTGTAGGAATTGACAGTGTATCTTTCAACAATGGATTTTCATGAACTCTTTTTTTTGTTTTTTTTTTTAATTTTTGGACCTTGCAGTCGTATTTTGGGTGCAGATGTTGGTAAATCTATCCCATGGTGGGTGCCAAAAAAAGTTGGTGAGAAAAATTTTCAGGTGAAAAATTTTTGGATTTCTTTCCAATGCTTTAGGAATCTAATTCCCTTTACTTAACCTTTATAGTTGTCGTATATGCATGCACAAGTAAAGGTGGATTTCTATGGTTTCCTTTTGACTAAGGATTCAACAAGGGAACTCCATTGACCCTATAGAAAAGATAGCAATTTCTTGCTAAAGAGGATTGTATCTGTAAAGCGGGAAAGGAGAGTGAGAAATGAGATAGTAGAACTAATGTTATAGGTAGAAAATCATATTCCTGCACACACTAGTTAGAAACTTCAAAAAATGCATTTATAAGAAGAAACAACTCTACCAACAAAAACGAGACCAAATAGAATTTATGATCACAAAGTATCAAGAAATACCTTAGTCAAAGAAATCTAGAAACACCTTCTTCTTGTATTTATTTCTTAAATAAAAGTTGTACATAGTGTGGGAATGGAGGAAAGCTAGTGAGGGGGGGAAATGGAAGAAAATGGCTATTTCCTTTGTTCTCTCAAAGTACAATACACTCTTGAATTTAGCAAAATCAATCACCAACCCTTTGAAATGGGAAAGGCTATACAATTTATACAATGAGAGGTGACTCATCATCTACCCCCCAATGCCTTTTCATATGCCCTCACACAACTTAAAACTTTTCAACTTCCTAGAAAAATTTTAAGTCCCTTTTTATAACATAAAGGTGACTTATTACATTAGGAACATTAAGACATATGAAAAGTGCAACCACAATGCCAATTTAGAATATTGGAAAGTGACAGAAAGTTGGGAGAAGAGGGGGGGGGAGAGAGAGAGAGAGAGAGAGAGAGAGAGAGAGATGTTGTTCCTGATGAATTTTATTGATCCTTTTCAATGGAAATCTCCAAATGTAGTGAAAATTTGAATCTTTGAAATCCTTGTGGAAAAAATCCTTCAAATTGGACTCACAAATGCTTTTGAATGAGTGTTTAAAAAGATTGTTCAATGGTTCTACCAATGACTGTAACTTCCACCCTACACAATATACTCCTGTAACTCGAGCCAGGAAGTGGGCATTGAAAAACATTGTTGAGTTCCTAAGATGGATCTCAACTGCCCTGTGAGAAATGCCTATGATGATCCTGAACAATGATGTCCCCTAGAATGATTATCCCTATACGTCCCACTGTGCCAAAACTACCCTTTGAGTGTAACTTACTATTAATAGTAAGTGTCCATATGGGAGACTTACTATTTTTGGTAAGAGGTGATCTTTTCCTCTTCTTAACCATCCTGATGCGATGAACTCCCTCATTCACTCTTAACCTACATCCACTTCTTGGGGTGACTTACTATTTTTAGTAAGCACCCATATAGGGGGATTACTATTTTTAGTAAGTGGTCACTTTCACTATTTTCTGCTCTAGACAATCATTCTCACTTCCTGGTGATCTTCAGTGCACACAACCTTTGCGATAGCCTTTTTTGATGGTAACTTCCCAAACATAACAAGTTTGTATAGGAAAACTTACTATTTTTAGAAAGTGGACTTCCACTTCTTGGTTTATAATGGAATATTTTTTTTGGAATCGGCTCATCGTCTTGTTCACGTCCTCATAATTTCACATGATTTCATTCACTAAAATGCTTGGAAATAAAATTTAAAATTTTCACTTGATAGTGGCTTTGAAGCATGGAGCTGCCATGGCAGCCATTAATGGAGCTCAAAATTTATAGGTATAGTTTTTGTCTCCATTTACAAATGAAAACAACTCCATTATGATATGTTTTTAATTTGGAATCTATGTGCAAGTTTTTAGCTTTTTCCATTGTCGGATTCATGGGAAATCTGAGAAATGTGAGATGGTGCATGAAATGGGGATTTTGTTAGAACAATTGTTTCAGGGCACCATTCAACCTCTCATCTATTTCATCTTGATCATCTTGAAATTTTTGGAATTCTGCAAAAGATACAGCACATCAATCTGAATTGTATTTTGCAAGATATGCAAGATGTTTTCAATTGGGTGACTTCGTGGTTATCTGGACAAAAAATATTCATTTTCTCTTCGTTCTTCGTTTCTTCAACTCTTCTGATCAATCCTTCCTTTGAAAATTGTGTATTTTCATGGAGTGGAGGTTTTTCTTACCATGAATAATAGCTGGTTTGGATCAAAAATAGTGGATAGGGTGTCTGGATAAGCATTAACAAAGCTATGGCAGGGTGTGAAGTTGTGAAGGAGAAATGGGGGGAAAAAATGGCTAAGTGCACGATTTAAATCATTCAAAAAAATGTACAGTAAGGGAGGGGTGAATTTTTATGTCCTTTATGTCCATCACCTCAAATGGATGTGAGGGACATCAAATTTCATGATGAGTAAGGAAATGACACATGGCGGAGATCCAACGGTAGGGAATGAAAGCTCCATAGGCTCCTGGGACTGAAAAAATTGGTCTTGAAGAGGTCACATTGGTGACCAGTCTCCTTAGGGGCTGGGAAAATTTATGTGACCCTAATGTCCTTGACCTCAAATTGATGTGAGGGACATCAAATTCCATGGTGAGCAAGGTGATGACATGTGGTAGAGATCTAACGGTGTAGGCTTTGAGCTCCTGCAAGCACCTAGGGGTTGAACTGGCGATCCTTGAGGTTGTATGTGGGTCCATAGAGGATTCATGGGGGTTGGGTAAATTTTCCAAACCTTGATGTACCTAACCTTGAGGGAACATGAGGGACAAAAAATCACTCCATGCTCCTGGAGTTGACACGTGTCCTTCAAAAAATTTACTTATCTCTTGAACTCGCTCCAAGAGGGCAACTTGAAATGACAATAACTTGAGCTCTCTTGATGGACTTTCTTAATGAAATTTTATATGATTGTGACTGAAAATGTCATTTTGAATCCAATGGTGGGGGTTTTAGGTCTTTATTAATTCATTTTATCCCTAAAAAATCATATTTTTGATTTGGTACTCCACCTATACATGAGAAAAATTGCTTGTAGACCCATTGCGCCAAAGTGTTGTGAAAAAAATAATTTCACCAATCTTGTAAGTTTTAGAATTGGAATTCCCTTTGTGAAGATATTTTTTTCTCCTAAATCCATCCAGAGCTCCCGAAATCACCTTCATAAGCTCAGTAACTTTTTTTTGGCCTTTACACTGCCTAGGCCTGTCAAACCTAATTTTGATCAAACTGTTCCAAACTCTCCGAATCTTCCCTAAATTTTCCAAAATAACTTCCATGATGTACCAAGGTCATTTGAATCACCTCCATGTTTGGTTTTTATTTTATGTCCTGCATCCATGGGGTTGCTCTAGTCCTTGGAAGGCCAGTGATAGCCCTTCCCACAGCTACCCGAAGCTTGCAATTTTGAATGAAATACTAAAATCACCTAGGGGGTTGATTTTAATTTCCTAAATCACCTAGGATAATGACTTAACACCAATTTTTGGAGATTACTAGAATAACTAAGAGGACCTAAGGTGTCTGGGATGGGTATAACTTGAAAAACATTAACACAGGGGTATAGTTGTCATGCTTGGAAATTGTCAATTTCCTTACTACACATTTGCATGACAACAATATCATCGGAAGTTTATTAGAAACTATGCGGAAATAAGTGCTCCTCTAGAATAATTATTAAAGATAATATCAAACAAACAAATTCCTTGGTCAAAATAATGCGTGGATGCATTTGAAATCCTAAAAGTCAAAAAATTACATGCACCAATACTGATCTTTCCTGATTATAAAGTACCATTCCATGTTCATTAAGTGGATGTATTCATGATAGCAATTGGAGATGTATTGACACATCCTAGAGATAAAATGGACCATTCGGTAGCATTTTCTAGCAAGAAGTTGGCCAAGGTGGAAAACAATTACACGACAACAGAAAGGGAAGTGTTAAGTATGGTCTATGCCTTGATGAAATATAAGAAATATTTACTAGCCACTTCCTTTACATTTAATAATTATCATGAGGCTTTAAATTATCTATTGAAGAGACCAATCTTACAGGAGAGAATATGTAGATGGATAATGCTTTTTCAAGAATTTGATTTTACGGTGGCAATAAAACCTATAAAACTAAATAATCGTCTCGATTATTTGTCAATAATTGAAAATGGAGAATATGAGGGACCCATAGATGATGACTTTCCTGGTGCTCATTTATTTATGATTGAATCTGTACCAAAAGAGTTTGGTGAGATTTCCCAATTTTTGCACATAGGATAATTCCCAAGTGACTATGCCTAAAAACAGAAGAGAAATTTACTAAGTAGAGAATTTCCATTAACATTGATTCAAGGATAGTTATATAAAAAGGGAAAAGATGATGTTCTTAGAAGATTAGCTCTGGAACATGAGAGTAAGAATGTCTTTATTGAAGTATATGAAGGCATATCATTCAGTCACAATGGAGGAGAATAAACAAGAAGAAAGATAAAGATGGTGGCCTACACTTTTCAAGGATACACATAAACATGCTAGGACATGTGACATATGCCAGAGAGTTAGGAAACCCAATGCAAGAGATGATATGTCATTGAGACCTATTTTGACTTTAGCTCCATTTGAAAAATGGGCCATTGATTTCATTGGACCTATAAAACCAGCCACCAAACATTCTCAGGAAAGATTTACTATAACTGGGATAGAGTACTTAACAAGATGTGTGATTATCATTTAAAACAACCCACTTGAGACTCGAGAAACAACCTAGGGTTAGTTAGAAAATTATGGAATAATTTTTTTTATTAGAAGTGTTTACAATCAAGTTGTAAGACAATAGTTGACCCTATTAGGTTCCAGAACAAATCTAAAATTACAAGATCATACTTTACATTTATTAACAATTATCAAGGTCACATGGTTCAACTTATAGGGTTAGAAGTCTTAGTTAGGTTCAGGGAGTAATTTACCCCATACCCACTCTCTAGTGGGCTCAGAGTTTCAAATTGATTTTTCTCACACTTACTGCATTCCAAAATTTCCCTAAATCATTCCCATTGGATAGGAAATTTTCTCACCTTTTTGGTGATATAAATAAGTCCTCCTAACTCCTTCAGAAACTCAAGATATGGATCGAGTGGAGTTTTGGGGTCAAATTTTCCCCAAGGGGACACGTGTCAAAAGGAGGTGAAAAACCCCTTTGGTGGGTTGGCAGGTCACGGGGCGGCCTTAGAAATTTTTCCTTACGCAGGAGAAATTTCCCAAATTTTCTCGTGCCTCTGCAGGTCCTCCAGGGACATATGGTAGCCTTTGAGTCATCGCCAGAAGATAGAGGGAAGGGCGGGGGCGGTGTTTGACATTTTTCCCCTTTTTTTAGTGCCATGCCTTAGCGATGCCGCCTAGAAGACACATGGTGTTCAACGAGACCAACGTGGAGAGAAGAGAGAGGGAAAGGTATGGCAGTGGCATTTTTGGAACAACTTCACCTAAGGGGAGAAAGGGAAATATTAGGCGTGCGAGTCCACGCACCTTGCGGAGGTGAAAATCCCAAGGTAAGGGCGGGAGATGTAGGGCAACAGGGAAATTTCTCAAAAATTTCCAAAGGCCAAAAACCAAAAGAAAACAAAGGTTCAGCCCCCTCTGCAAGCACTAAAAGCTCCCACATGGCAGCATGCGATTCGCCATGGGCTGGCGGGGCTAAAATGAAATTTTTTCCAAAATTTTCAAAAAAAAGTAAAAAGCAAAAAGATACTGCACCTCCACCACTGCCACGTGAGGACATGTGGCAACCTCTGATTGGCTACATGGGCCAGCGGAGGAAAATTTAAAAATTTTCCTTGAGCCAAAATTTTTCAAAAAAAATTCTAAGGCAATTTCGACGGGAAATTTTTTAGTTGTGGGCCCATCAGGGAAAATTTTCCCAAATTTTCCTGCTAAGGCTCAAAAACTTCAAAGGGTCATAACTTAAGCTAGGAAGTTTAGTTTTGGGAAAACAAGGACTTTTTGGAAAGATATCTCGATGCCCTATTTTCACAAAAATCATAAATTTTACATTTTGATAAACTTTAAAGGGTCAATTTTGCTAAAACATGATCTGTAGGATTTTAATTAGCCAACTGGTAATTTTCAACTTTTAATTTTGTTTAAATTGGGTCTCCTCCTTCACTCAACATGCCAAACAGACATGAAGAATTGATCTAAGAATGGTTTAAAGTGTTTTAGAGAATTTGATTTGTTTAATTGATTCAAAATTGTATTTTTCCAACAATAGACAGAAAAACAACTAAGGAAGGGATTTGATTCGGTTTTGCAATTGTTAGATTGTTTTCTTAAGTTTCATTTGATGAATTGAGCTCATTTAAGATACAACATACTAAATTTTAATAGCTCCAAGTTGATTAATGTGTGTAGATCTGAACTGTACATTTTTTATTAAAATTAATTACCAGTATAAATTTTATAACAGAGGTCTATTTCTTTTAAATATGTATATCAATTTTATCATTTAAGTGTGGCACTTCATTTCTAACCCAATCCAATACCTTTAAATGACTTAAATCAATTATTCTATACTCAAAGCAATTCTGATAATTTCAATTTCATATTTTTCCCAAAAGAAACAAGCAACATCCTTCCTTCATACACATTTTCTTTCTTTTGCAAATAAACAGAGCCTCAAATCAAAATTTGATATTCCTATTTCATCATAGCAATGCAAATAAGAGATAAACTTGCAATTCTTTATTGACTTCAATCAAAGGAAACATCTTTACATTCTTTCATTCCTTGAATGCAATTAACAAAATTTTCATTTCTTTCCAATAAATAAAGTCAGAATTTAAATGTTTTTTACCATTTGAATATCCATTTTCATAATCAATTACATACGTTTTTTTCGTAAAATATAGATTACAACTTCATCCACAACATGTGGGAAAGGATTACAATTAAATATATTTTCTCAAGGAACTTTCAAACTACATTTTTCCTTTGCTCCAGGATAATAACATGCACGTTATCTTTTTGTTTTCTCCAAGTTGATCACAACAAAAGAGGGGGAAAAGGCAATGCTCTCCACCCAAGACATCCAATGAAAGGAGAAGCCTTCCTTCATCATTAGCCCCTGAGTCCCAACCAAAATACAATAATAGGTGTAATTCAACCATGGAAACAATTGGCTTCCACAACACACATCATTCTTTCACATACACATTTCAAAATAAAACATAGATCAATAAAAAATAGTAGTTTACAACTATAATTTAAAATATATCAATCAAAACTCAGGCTTTATCAAAAAAACCAAAGGACCAAGGCCTATGGAGGAAGCTACTTATGCCTCCCAATTGGGAATTGGGCATCCACCAAACAAAATTCTAAAATAATTCATCGCCACACATATCCTTCATGCACCCCCACATTTTCCTTATACCCCCCACAAAGTAAGAAATGCAAGCTATTTCTTTTCCATGGTGGATCCCAAACCCAAACTCCCTCCACAAAACTTAGATGCCAATGGCATTCCTTATGCCCCCCACATGGATTTCCCATAGCCTTCTCCTACACCATCCCTATGGACAGTCTACCCAACCAGCCAACAAATAAAACAAAGCATGCACCATTCACAAAACACAACAAGGAAATAACAACATAAAAATGAGAGTTAAATTCCTACCTCTCCATGGTTACTTTTTCTTCCAACAGCAAGCTTCAATGCCAAGAAAACACAGTCCCAAAACAGCAACTCCCAAGCATGCAAAGCCTTCTCCAAAACTTCCTCCAAAAACAAGAGATCCAAGCACAAGAAAAATGCACCCCCAAGAAGTTTCAAAATGATTCAACAACCCCAAAACAAGAAGAGAGTTTGAATTATATAGAAGAGGGAAGAGAAGAGGATGATGTGGTATCCATATAGGATCCACATCACACATCCTCAAATTCAAACACAAAATAAAAAATCCATTCTCCCAAGCATAATAAAGAGGTGAGTGAAAAATGACAAGTTACTTGCACACTCCAAAAAGCCCACACCTCAAGAGACAACAAATTAAATGAAATGTAAGAGAGTGCAATCCAAAATAAACAACATGAAGAATAAAATGTATTAAAAAAGTCACAAATCACATCTCCAACCATAAGTATGGTTGGTAACATAAATTTAGAGGCATGGGACAAGTTTTACTTGTCCCACAAGCCTCCAAAAACAACCCCCAAGGACAAATTCGAATTTTTCATGGAGGTGGAGTATTTCATACTCCAAAATCTGACTTAAACATACTCTTACACAACTTACACATCCCTTACAAATTTAATACAAACAACCAACAACTTCCATTATTACTTTCCCATATCCCAATTTAATTTATTTAAATTTTAAACATATGATTTCTCACATTAATATATCACAATTTTAATTAATTAAAAGAAAAGAACACATTACTAATAAAATACATACAACAATAATAAAAAACCACATTAATAAAATACACAACCCATGGTCACATATAAAGGAAATCCCCCCCATGGGAATCTCTAACAAAACAACACACAACACAACAACACAAAACAAGTTGCCATGGTGACCTTGTTGAATTCACCTAGAATTCCATTTTGGTTGGTCTCCAATCCCCTGATGTTTTGTTGTGATATTTTTAACTTGCAAAATACAAATACCTCCTTCGGCCTCGTGGCCATATCAGAACATCCAACATGATATAAATGAAATCACAAAACCAACTATATAAATGAATCACAACAACATCGAAGCAACAACTACATCATTTGCATTTTTAATCCACAACTATATCAGCATCATAAAATATTAATTTTCTAGATCAACTCATAATATCCAAAATCACATGTCTGAACAACATCCATAAAACATCCATGTCAAATAGTATATCATCATCCACATATGAGTATCTCTAATAATCATCATGCATCAAAATCAAATCAAGATCAACAATAATCCATGATCAATGTCTAACATCATACTAAATCAAAACATAATAATGTCTATAATGTAATCAACAGTATCAACATAAGCATCAAAAGGTGTCAAAGGGAAGTGGGCAATACAAGATAGGGTAGAAGCAGTCCCCACAAAATATTGTACTACAAAAATAACTTATAAATTTTCATATATAAAAATGTCATTACTAGGTTTGAGTGTCCATTGAGCATTACTAGTGACGAAGGAAAAAGCTTTGTAAATGAGACTATTCAAGAATTATTTACTGGATTTATGATCAATCATAATAGAAGTACCCCATACCATCCACAAGAAAATGGAATGGTAGAAGCATTCAACAAGGTACTGGAGAAGGTATTAACAAATATTTTCTCTTTAAAAACTGTAGATTGGGATTTGAAGATACCTTCACTGCTCTTTAGGTGTACCGTACAACCTACAAAAGGCTTACAAAATACTCACCATTTAGATTAGTCTATGGACTAGAAGTCATGGTCTCCATATATTTTGTGCTTCCAAGTTTGAGGATTGTAGTTGCACTCAGGATGACTGAATATGATTCACTCCATGAAAGGCTAATCGAGAAAATTGGATGAGAAGAGGTTCATAGCCACATATTACCAGACCCAGGAGAAAATAATACAGAAGGTGTGGCATGATCGCCACATTAAGAGGAAATTATTTGATATGGGAGATCAAGTACTTTTGTATGATAACAAGTATAAGCACCCAGGAAAGTTGAAATTAAAATGACTAGGACCATATATCATTAAATAAATATTGTCTTTTGGAGTAGTAAAATTACAAACTTTGTATTTTAAATAACTCCCAGGACATGTGAATAGAGAAAGGCTCAAAATATATGTGACTTAGAACACAATCAAGAAACAAAAATAATATATATAAAAACCAAAATACCGACCTATCTTGAAAACCATGAAATTCGGTGGGTATCTTCCATGAGGGGTGTGATGAAAACCCACAAGGGCATCTCTACCTTTAGAAAAAGAAATATGAGGAGAAAGAAGAAACCGCGGAGGAGGAATATCCACGTGCAATAAAAACACTGAATATCTGAAAACCAACAATTTAGTGGATAGGTCAAGGGGTAGGATGAAAACTTGAAAGGGCATCTCTACCCTTAGAAATGAACATTGGGAACAAAAATAATAATTTGTGGAGATATAATACCCATGTAATAAATGGAAGGAAAATCTGCGCAGGAAGCATACCCAAAAAATAAAGGAAGACATAAAAAGAAACAAAATTTGCAAAAATAAGGAGTTGAGAAAACCATCAGATCAAAGAACTGAAGAAATCCATGACACAAAGAGCATAGAAAAGCACACAATAAAGAGAAGGAACATAGATCCATGATAAAAAGAAAGAAGATAAAACCACATGATAAAGCAAGACATAACCAAGGAACCGTGAAAAGGAAGAAGGACAAAACACATGCAGAATAAAGCAATAAGGGGTTAGCCATGGAATAAAAAAAATCTATAATGAAGGAAAACATAAAATGTGGAAAATACACATGGGGTGAAAGCCGCATATTAGTCGAAAGAAAAATGGTTTCCTGTTAAAAAGGTAATAAATGCGGTAGGTAAAAAGGTGGAAAGGGGATTTATAAAAGGAGTTGAACAAACATAAGTTAAGCACAAAAATCTAATGCCGCAAAGATAGAGAAATTCATCAAAAGAGTGTGAAGAAGAAAATTAGGGCACAAATAGGGAAAATTGTTGACATTGATTACACCTTTATTTGTCCCATATTTCCAAAAACACAATACATACCTCCATTGGCTTCTAAAGCTTCAGATGAACTAGTAGTTACATTCATGGAAGCAATTATAAATATTCACGTCGATCATAGCTAAATTCCTAATTTTGAAAGTCATCGAAGAAGCATGAGGAACATAGGTAGAAATTCTCAGCACCATATGATAAGGTAGAATCTAGTAAATAACTCCTAAAAAGATGTAAAAGGAAGAAAGGACCTATCACTGTAAAACCTATAACCAAAAGAAAAAAAGATTTAGCAAAAAAATCAAGACTAAAGGTAGTCACAGCCAATAAGGAAAAAGATGAGACAAAATCTAAGGATGTAGAAGATATCTCTGAATTAGAAGAAGAGGAAACCCCATATGCTCCTTCACCAATACATATACATGAGTGATTAGAACTTGAGATCTCAAAATAATTGGAACCAATGGAGATTTGTGATTCACTAATACAAGCATATAGCTTCATAAAAAAAATTAACTACCAATAGAATTTCACAAGTTTCTAAAGAATAGGTTACCAGTACACACCATATCACAAGCTATAGTGTATTACTTGGAAAAACCACCTATGTACTTGATCATATATCTCATTTCCTTAACCAGCTAATAGCAAATGAAGTTTAGGAGTAGATAGATGCAGAACATAACAGTGTTTAGTCAATTTCCAAACAAGAATGGAAGTACTAAAAGAAAATAAACTTATCTAAAAGGGAGTTGCAAGAATAAAATAAGTGGAGGAATTTATTGGATTGTAATCAAACAAATAAATGACAGAGAATACATGGAAAAAGGAAAAATAAAAACTAAAGGAAGCAAGAGGATTCAGATCTAAAAATTTGATCATACCAAAGATAAGAACAGATTGATTAATACCAAAAAGACATTGAAAAAAAGGAGTTAAGTCCATAATTAATCCATAAGAATGAGGAGCATAACAAGAATAAACAAGATTACAAGCTTAAAGACAGATTATTTAAATTTGAAAACAAATGTTTTTGCATAAGGAAAATAAAGAGAAAGAAGACAAAGCACAGGAAGAGAAAACTAAAAATTTAAAGAAGAAAGGGAAAAGAAAGAAAAAGAAAGGATGGTGGAAGAACAAAAAAGAAATAAGAAAATGAGAAAAAGGAGAATGTGAATAAAAAGAAAAGAAAGAACATTCAGGGATAGAAGAGGAGGATAGGAAGAAAAGAAGGAACATGTGGAGGAAACAAAGAAAAGAATTCAAAAAGGATTAAGAAGAACAAACTTGCATGGATAAATAAGAGAGAAAAATGGAACTACAAAAAGAGAAAAATTTTGAATGATGATTGTAAGGAAAGAAAAACTTAGAATACAGGAATAAGAGAAAAGGAGCAGAAGATAAGAAGAAAGGCAATAGAACTCAAATAGAATCTTCCCTCTTGTTTTTCCCAATACCATCCACTCCAACAATAGAAACATCTTCAAGCATGTGTCCATTTTTCAACACCTAGAGACTTATTGGCTACAATCAAACAATTATTGTAACAAAGGAAGAAGGAACAATCTATTCAGTTGCAAAAAGGGGTATTAGAAACAACTACAAAGGATTTAAGGTGAATTTAGATAAACTCACTCCCCTACAAAAGACTACATGTAAAGTCTTGGAATATAGTGCTAGACATGATTTGATGCAAATATAATCATGGAAATGGAAGAATCGATGCAAAAGTATGCTTTCATCATTTAAACTACAAATTATCCCCATATCAGCATTCAATCCCTTCTACATTCATAGAGGTACAAACAAAGAAATCAGTTGAAGAAATACTTTTAAAGATAGTTTCAATCATTGTTACCCATTAAAGAAGAAGATATGTGAGGATGTTGTAAATAATATAAGCAACAAATTTTGAAGCCATAACAAGGTAAAATCAACAAAGAAGGAAAGAAATGCAAGCCACAGTCACCAATTTAGATTAAGAACTAAAAAATGTTTGTGGCCTACTATACCTATACAATAGGGTAACCTAGTGAAACTCAACATGAGAAAGAAAAGCTTGATACATTGGAACAACAAATAAAATACTATCTATACATATGATATCAGGCTACAGAAAATATGGACAAAGAAAAAATATTGTTGAAATTACAAGACAGAAGAACTAGAAAAGGACACAGACATAAAAGATAACAGAGATTCATAGCCAGTAAATATGATGGATATCCATAATCTGAATTCACCAAGAATTTCACAATTTCTCACCAAAGATGGAATCCAATTCAAGAAATCCCACCACCCTCAGAGAATTCTTCCATTGATCATAAGAGAATTACAACTACAAGAATGGGTAAATTATTCAACATTCATCTTGATTTATGGTATACTTTTGAGAAGAATATAACCCCATCAGATTACAAATTATATTCCTGTAAGCACTTTGACCATAAAGAAATAATCGCATCCCACAAACCCAATTAGGTGAGTTTCTTATATGAATATTGGAAATGCCTTCCTTACGTCAAACTTCTAAGTTTCTGGGGAGGTTGATGCCTCTACAAAATTGTTCATCCCATAAATCTAGTCTGGATAAGTTTAGTAAGGGAATCTTTCCCTGTTGAGATCATCTAAGTTTACAACGTGGTTGATGCCAACAATAATATATTTTTGAAGAAAGTTTTTTCCTTTAAAAGCATAGGAAAGGTCTTCATCAACCATTTTTGTCTTGAGGATGAGACAAGGTTTTAAGAGGGGGGATCTCAATGTTGACATGAGTCTTCATCAATTTTTGGTAAATGTGTTACTTAATATCTATGAAATATGAACATAGAGTATCCATTGGAGGAAAGAGGGAATTGATAATGGTGCATGATCATGGAGACTGATAAAATTATGAATACAAGCATTGAATCTCATTTAGAGAAATGAAAAGTTAATATAATTTGTGAGGCTCAAGAGGACAGCCAATACTTGATACATATTTTCCCAATTCATAAAGCTACTTAGATAGTTTTTGATACACTGTTTTGATTGGCACAAATTCTTCCAGACCACGTAACACTAAATGTTACACAGAATCTGACATGTATGCACACCAAATGAAGACACAAAAATAAATCATTTGCCCTAGAATTCGACAGAGGCATGAGTCTCAAAAGAAGTGTCTTTTGGAACATATTGATAATATTTATTGTAAGCTAATGTAATTCATATGTGGACATCACCTAAATCCATGTGTGAGTGCCATTTTGAGATTTTGTATAGAGAGATAGATAGAGTACAGAAGATGCATGTAATGTAATTACTTGTATGTAATAATTATTACCATCAATAAATAAAGAATGGATTTTGTGAATGAAAAAAATTATCTCAATTTATTGTATAATTTACACTTTTGTTCTTAGAAGATGTGGTTAATTTCAAACCATACATCCTTAACTAAGCTCTAGGAATATTCCTAAATACTACCTAATAACTATATTATATTATCACTACATCTTAATATACCTTAGGCTAAATTACTAATGATAATATAACATATATGAAAGAGATACATCATGATAAGAAGTTTCTGATAGCTCATTTAAGTAGCCTTCACTGGTTATACATCAAATGTAAGATATATGATTAAGTTGTAGCATGCCCCTCCCCTTTGGTGTCATTCCCCAATGTTGAGAAGCTTTAAATGATATTAGAGGAAATTTCCTACCAAAGTATCTATTTGGTTCAAACTTGATTGGTTACTCAGTTCCTCTTCCTAATCTTCACTTAGTACCATTGTTAAACATGAGGATGGGCACTATCTTCCAAGATGAAAACCCCTTTCATTTAGCTCTACCAAATAAGTGAGTTTGGGTTGATATTGACCAATAAATTCTATTAGGAAAGATTCATGATATTGACTTAGATGTATTCATTCTTCTTGGAAGTTATAATTTTATATATCTAGATGCCTACCAATGCTTCAATATTTGATAGACCCCAATACTTAGGTGAAAAGGAATTTTCCCCTTATGGCTTAAAAATCTGGTCAAGGGACTAAAAAGTAAAAAGTGTCAGCTAAAAATTATGGATGGACCAACGTGAAAAACAAAATAGACATATAGGGAATAAAATGTCCACTACAGCTAGTAAAGTTAGTAGTGACGAACCTTAGTGAAATGTGTGTAAGTATAAAATATCTCCATTCCACCTATGTCTATTCCCCTTATCAAAAACCAACCTAAACTTGTAGTGCCCACCAATTTTCTCTCTTCCTTATGTTTGGTCAACTTATTTGATCAGTTTATTATTTAATATGAAGACATTGGACACTTGATTATGCTAGATATTGCTTAGACACTTCTATGTGTTATCATCATGTCGGTTATGATACTCTTACACTTAACAAGACACTATTTTTGACACTCATTGCTTATCCATGTTATCTACATTTTTGCGTGGTTTAGAAACAATGATATTGATGATTATGTGATGAGATGGATATGATTTATATATTGGATATATCATGAATTTTGATCAAAATTCATATATTGTTTGGATAGTTAGATGTGTGTTGGCGATAAAATTTGTCGGGTGGACAAACTTGTGGATTTCTTGCCAACGCTCTGGGAGTCTAAGTCCCTCTACTTAACTGGTGCAGCTGTCATATGTGCATGCGTGAGTAAAAATAAGTTTTATCCTGGTGGCCTTTCGACAAGGGATCCAACAAGGGCACTCCACTAACCTTGCGGAAAAGCTAGCAATCTCTTGCTAGGGAAGACTTTGTCTGAAGAGTGGGAAAGGGGAGTCAGAAAAGAGGCAGCAAAACTAATGTTGCAGGTAGAAATCAGATTCCTACACACACTAGTTAGAAATTTCAACACATACATTTATGAGAAGAAGCAACCCTGCGAATAACAACAAGACCAAATAGAATTTATTGATCACAAAGTATCAAGAAACCCCTTAGTCAAAGAAAGCTAGAAACTCCTTCTTGTTGTATTGATTTCTCAAATCAAAGTTATACATAATGGGGAAATAGAGGAAAATTGAGAATGAGGGGAATGGAAGAATTTGGCTATCTCCTTTGTTCTCTCAATACACTCTTGAGTTTACAAAATCAATCACCAACCCTTTGAAATGGGAATGGATTTACAATTTATAGAATGAGAGATGAATCATCATCTACCCCCAATGGATTTTCATATGTCCTCGTGCAACTTAAAACTTTTCAACTTCCTAGGAGAATATTAAGTCCCTTTTTACAACATAAAGGTGACTTTTACATTAGAAGCATAAAGTTGCTTTTTTAATTTCATTAAAGGACATCTAAAAAGTGCACCCTCTAATGAAGAATTAGAACATGGAGGAGAGAGAAATTAGGGGGAGAGAAGTGATGAGAGAAAGAAGGAAGAAGAAGGGGGAAGAAACACTGGTGACGAATAATTTTCCTTCAATGAAGTCCACTTCTCCTTCTAGATGACCCAATGAGGTGTTCCACTGTAGTGAAATCTGTATCTCCAAGCTCTTTATACCCTGAAAAATTCCTTCAAATTAGCTCATGAACGCTCACCAAGTTTAATGAACTAAGATGGATCTCTAATGCCTTGTGAAAAATGACTAGGATGATCCTAAACAATGATGTCCCCTTGAATGATTATCCTTGTATGTCCCATTATGCTAGAACTTCTCTTTCAGTGTGACTTTCTTTTTTTAGTAACTATGAGTTGCGAGCCGAGATGACCTTTTTGATGACTTTGCCTGCGATATTCCCTCTATGCTTACTACCTTCTTCATGTCCTCTTCAAATGGTATATTACCTAAAGTAACATACCCCTTATGTAGGAAGGCATGCTATTTTTAGTAAGTTTGATGTGGATGTTAGGATGCGACAAAATGAGTCTTGAAAGTTTTGGGTTTTATTCTGGGGTTTCACGCTCTATGTTTGAGTAACTCCTTCATTTGAACAAGTGGGAAAATTATATTTTCATGGCATGGGCAGTATACTAACAAAAAAACATCCCTCCATATCCCTAAAAAATAGGGGCTTCATGGTGCAAAAACTAGTTCACGTGAAACTAGATTTTTCAACGATCATTTCCTCCAATTTTCAAGCGATTTCGCCCACTGGAACCCTGAGAAGTGGAGAGGTAGCTCACTGATTTTTTCCATTACTATGTCATGGCAGCCATTAATGGAGCTTGAAATTTTTAGGTTTGGTTTTTGTCTCTATTCTCATGATGAAATCAACTCCATTGCAATAGGTTTTTGCTTAGAGTTCTTCACGCGAAATTTTACTTCAATCTAACAACCGGATTTGATGGGAAATTGAAATTTGTTCTTCGTGGAGCCGGAAGTGAAATTTATTCACCATTTGAACCTCTATTTTACTTGGTATGTAAATTGGAGGCTTGAATATGATTTTTTAATGGTCACTTCAAGAGATAAGAACTCAACAACAAATGGTTTTTCAATCCGTGCACACGGTTTGCAAGATATGTTCATTTTCTTGGTTTTATGACATGGAGTTTTCAGAATGGGAATTTCCTCTGTTCTTCATTCTTTCTTCTCATGGTTTGATGAATTATTCCTTCTGTGACCTATGGACCATAATGGAGTTGAAGGATAATGTATTTTTATGATTGGGTGTCTTCAAGCTTTGACAATGGTGGAGTGAGAAGCTGTTCTCTACAACTTTTCTTCTAGCAGTGAGAAGCAGTCGAATTTGTTAGAAAAAATTTCAAATCTTGGAGTTGGAGTTAGGGTGCACATTTTTTTTCATGATGTCCCTAACCTCAGGGACATGAGGGACATCAAAATTCCATGGTGAGCAAGAGGAAATGTACATGTGTCCTCAATCCGACGGTAGGGGAGATTCTTAAAATAAAATACTAAATGCACTAGGGGGCTGAAAGCTGGTCACGTGGATGAACTGAAGGATTTACCATGGGGGTTGGGTGCATGGTTTTCCATGTCTGGTGTACCTCACCTCAGGGATGTGAGGGACATAAAATCCCATCGGTGGATCTTGGTGCTGACACGTGTCCTCCCAAAAATTTGAGCTAACTCCTAAATGCAACTTTGAGAGGGCTAACTTGGAACGATGATAACTTGAAGGTCCTGATGGAATTTCTTGGTCAATTTTTACATGATCCTGAATGGAAATGGCATTTTTAATCCAATTAGTGGGGGTATTATGTCTTGGATTCAGGTCCATATGATCCCTAAAAAACATGGAATTTTGATTTGAGTACTCTATTTGTGTCTGAGAAAATTGTCTACAAATCCTATGTCGCTAAGGTGTTGTGAAAACTATGATTACATCATCTTGTAGGTATTGGTGGAATTTCTTTCCAGAGATGTTTATTTTACTCTAACTCCAACTGGAGCTCCCGGTAAATATTCTTCTGAAGCCCAAGTAGTTTATTTTAGGCATGTGTACTGTCCTAGGCTTGAAGGGACCCTATGTTTTTACATCAAACTACTCCAAGTCCTTACAAAACTTCACCAAACCTTCCAAAATCATTTCCACGATGTTCATAAGGTCTTCAATTCACCTGTATGTTAAATTTGGCCCTTCTGTTCCACTCCAAGGGGGTTACATCTAGTCCTAGGAAGGCCAGCGATAACCCTTCCCAATGACTGCCTAGAAAAGATTTGCATTTTTAAAGCTAACTCCCTAAAATCACCTAAGGGGAATGAATAGACTTTCCTAAATCACCTAGGGGACAAATTTGAGCATTTCAAATAGGGGGTGAATAAACTGAATCAATTTGACCTCTGGGTGTCTTATAGGAATGATAAAACATGAAAAATCAGTTATGGCACATGGGTATAATTGTCGTGCTTGGAAACTTCAATTTCCTCTTTTGCACATTTGCACAACAACAGTTAACTGTAGGGGGATCACGACTTCAAAATATTATTAGAGGTCAGTCCATTAATAACAGACCATGCTCTGAGTTATCCCATACTAGGTTTGAATTTATAACATATTGTGATCAGTTCTCTTATCCATTTGGCTCTACAAGTGGTATTCAGCCGATTTAGGAACGCTATAACAAGAGATCTGAAATCATTCAGTGAAGATTGATCCACACATGCCATCTTCATGAAACTGGATAAAACTTTTGCGCAGTCACAAAATAAATTTATTCAAACACACCTAGAAATCACCTATATCTAGCATTGTGATTTCATTAACCCTACTTTCTCTAGAAGATTCCATAATTCTACATTAGGCATACCCCTAAATGCAGGCCTTACATCAATGTTCATCAACAGTTCCCCGGCCCAGATCAAGTTTTGTGTAGATATCAAAAAGTAATCTTCCATCTATCTCAATTGTCTTAGGAAGTCATGCTTCCATGAGGTCCTTGTCTTGTGTAATAGTGTATTTTTATCATGGAAACATCTTACTTTTGATACAGATTTAATCCTCAAATTAAATTTCCATGGGACATTCTATATGTTCTTAGCCGTCAAATGATTTTGACCTAGTGTAAAATTTTAAGAAGCCATCCACCTATGATGATAGCTCCATTCTTGCACCTCAATCAGAAAGATAACCCTCTGATTTAATAGTCAATACATAGGATTCCTTTTGAACAATTTTACGATTCTTTCAGGATTCCTAGGGAGTTGAGACTATGCTTGGAAACATAAGATCAAACTATCATATCTCAAGATGGTTTTAATGCACAATGTTTAATGCAGGACCCATTCTTTTACTCCTCTAATTGAGGTGCCAATATTGAGAGAAGTATTTATATCACCCATAATTTCAATGTGTAATGTCCATCACATGAGTGGGAGGATACAACTGCACCTTATGGTCTGCAAGCAAAAAACTTCTATTGCATCTAATTATTTCTTGACAAGATATCCAATGCGTCAATCATTTACTGAAAAAATGAGAATCCCTCCAGTTGCACTACCTTCTTAGATATATAGTATTTCTGTAATCTCAAGGAAGCTTTATAATACCATATTACATCACCATCTTGGGAATCCTCAAACTCTTACCAAATACTTCATAGCAAAAGCTTCATTCTTCAGATACCTACTTATCTAAACTCCTAGCTTTGATAGCATTCATTCAGTCATGGAAGAGTTGAGTCAATTCTACTCGTGCAATGCAGGCAAATAAAGATATCTTGTTAATTCTTCCAAGGCCAATAACTGTCAGCTCTAATTCCTGAGAGTGACATCTCCCATTTTCCCATCTTTCCTACAATGATTCTGGTTGTCCATACCTTGAGAATTCGTTAAGGAGTCCTTTCCTTGCATGACTGTCCTATGTTTTGTGATTACCTCATGACGGTTATCTAGTACTGTGTTTTCTAGGTCCTTTACATTGGCCGTGGCTAAATCACACAAGTTATCTCGTCAGGAATTTCTCACTCCATGTCATTTCAAATTAATAGACATGTATCTTTGTAATTCCATCCTTATCCTACACTAATGCGAGTTATGAGCCTCACATAGCCCATACATAGTTTTATTAATCCATTTAATCATTATTTCCTAACAGTTGAATTAGTGATTTGGTACTCATACCTGAAGTGCCTGGAAGTTTTAGACTATGATATACATAAATTTTAAGTCACCTCCACAGTTTTGTTCAAGACCACATATGATATTTTTCATTTTCAAGAGGTTTTGGAAGCAACAAATTTCTGGGAATTTTTTCAAGCTTTACTCCTTTAAATTTGATCTTGGAGGGCATGAATCACAGAATGAAGAAAATTATTGGTCAAATTCAGCAGTTGATTCTTAGGCCTTTTACTTATCTAATCTTGTGAACCCTACTTTTATTCAGACTAATACCTCTAAGAGGGACTTTCAACAACTTCCCCAAAACATGACAAGAAGGATAATTTCCTCTTTGATGCTTCTAGATATTGTGAAGCTTGAGCACATCCATGTAAGTTGAGACCTCAGAGTCCAGATACTAGCACAACCTTGTTTGCTTCCAAGGTGGTCTGCAACAGTTGATCTGTCCTGGATCTGTTCCTGTTCAAGCATTTCTTCAAATAATCACAAGCTGATCATCTTGTCAGAACTTCCTAAAATCAAGGGAACTGATTTGCATTTCTTAATGGATCCTTGAGATAAGAAACATTCTTGATCCTTGCACTGGACTGACTGCTTTGAATGTGAATCCTTCTTCTTGAACATTCACAGAGAAAATCTTCTGGTGTAGAGTTTAACCCTCCATCATCTTGGAAATTTCTTTTTGCACTCTACCATGTACAGCATCAACAACAAAGCCTCATTCTTCAGGAGGACTCATCATAGGCCTTGTCCCTGGAATAATTTATTTATCATGGCAAGAGGTAGCTTCATTGCTCAAGTGGGACTTAAAATATGATCCATATTTTTCATTTTCCTTTATCCTCAAGAACTGCGTGCCTTCAGATTCATGTTGTCAACTTATCAAAACTATTCGATAGAGTGTCCAACTTTCACAGGGTTGAAGGATTCCTTCATGGTTCACACTTAGTGATTTGCCCAAGATCCTTCGGTAGCCAACATCATGAGTTACAATAGAAGTGAATCTTGGGGTCCTTAGTTTTCATCTCATGGACGTACTTTCAACAGTAGTAGAGGTTGTAATCCAAGATCATCCTTCAAGCACTTGAAAGGTAGACCTTCATAATCAACTTTTGTGACCACTCAAGTTCTATTTTGCACTCTAATGATTTCTATGCATAGCAGTTGATGAGTCATTATCAATGTCAGCCTCCACTCCTCAATTCACGTTTAAAGAAATCCATGGTGCTTATACTATTTTCAAGGAAAATATCTTGGAGGTAGTGACCTCAATCTTGTTTATCACTTGCCTGTCATTACTGCATCATTACTTCAGAAATTCCTTTTAGAGGTACTCTTCCAACTGTTCTTTGAGCCTGGTCTTCATCAGGTTTCAAAGAATGATCCTTCCATGTGCGGTTTCAAGGATGTTGAAATACAATTCTCCATTACAAGCATTTCATCTCTTCCAGTTAGCTTAAAAGCAATTATGATTTCTTTATCTTCCTTATATAGATATGAGTCATAATTTCCTCATTCCTTTAAGTTTATTGACATCTTCTCAAGAGAAACTTCATCACTTGTAATGATAGATTTGTGGCACATATGATTAACATTTGAGAACTGACGTTTGGGGATTATTTTCAGGAAGGCTGGGCCAACAGTCACTTGCATTGAGATGTCCAAATCAAGCATGAGTCACGAGATCAAGATCATTAGCTGAAATGACATCTTCCCCAACTTCTAATACATCGGGGTAAGATTTCTTGCACAGAGTTATGCTTTGTCATTCCTTGCAGCTCCTCTTTATACGCCTTTGAAGAATATTTCAAGAGGTCTGCACGTAATCTATCTATCTAGGGATTACCTCATCATCTTGGGAATTTTCACTGCACCTACCAGATCCTTCATCAAAAAGAGCTTCATCTTCAAGGTGCTCAAAACTCCTTGCTTTTCAATTTCTTCATCATGGAAATAGTCTTCATCTTCAAATGGGAAAGAAAATATCTCCATTTCATTATTCGAACATCCATCAACCATTAGCTCAGCTGAGGGACATCATATTTTTCATCTTTCCTTATCTCAATATGGTCAACCTTCACATTGGTTAAGGATTCAAGATCAAACTCACGCTTGTCTTGTAGATTTGTGGCTTACATCAGGAGTTCAAGACTGAGCTTGGGGTCCTTAGTTTCTTTAATGGCTTATCATAGGATATTGTATAGAGATTTTTCTTCAAACCTTTCACGGGCTCATCACAAGCTGATTTTGTCTCTCCATAGTATGGCCTGATTGAGATCATCTTCATCCCCAAATGGGAATGAGAATATCTCCTCATCTTGGATACTCATATAAACTGATTTTTCTTCTTGAAAATGCATCAAGAACCATTTCCTCTTCTTCATGGTAAAAGTACATCATCTAGTAAATTTAGGGCTACCCTCTTGGAATCTTGAATCTCCTCAATACTTAATTCAATGATCCATTAATCATCTTTAGGAAGGAATTAAATTAGACCTATCAAGATGGGGATATCCTCTTCTTCCTCATTCATTAGACAAAGTGATTCATCCACCTGCTACCTTAGGTATAAAATGTTAGCTTCAATAGATTTCCAAGTTTTTGTACCATGTACCTCATATTCTTGAATCGGGAAGCAATATTTCTCCATGTCTCCCTTAACTGGTATGGTTGACGAAAGACCAATTCATCTAATTTTACCCTCCCAAGGCTTATGTGAATAAAAAACTTCTACTCTAGTAACATTCCGAACAAGGCTGGGATATCTACTACCAAAATCATGTGTATTTAAACTTATAGCATGTCTAGAAATTAGGTGAGATCCACCTATGCATCTTTTACCTTCCCTACAAGTGAGACCTTTTGACTTAAAGAGTAACAAGAGCCACTATTAATGGAGTCATGGATAAGTTTGAGAGCCTTCGCGACCTTCAAAGGCATCATATCCTCCTTGTCTAAGGCACCAAAATCTATTATGCAATTATTTAATACATTTCTCTTAAGAAGGGAGACATAGAAAGGTTCAAACTTTATTTAATTTTGATGCACTCAGAGAAATCATGTTCTGTGAGAGGAGGTGCCTAGGTGGGTTTGAAATATTCCTTTACTTGGAAAATGAGCTATATCATTGGGTTATTATACCTTTTATGGATTAGTCAGAAAAACCTCCTACATAGATTTTCAGGATGGGTCCTGGGGAAATATTAGACAGTTTCAGTAATTTACACTTTGTCTTTCTTCACATATTCTATGAATATCAAATGGAGATGGGATGCATTTAGATCAAGGGGGGGTGAAGGGACTGAAATTTGGAGTATGGATAGGCTTAGGACCATGATGTTGATGTTTCATGGAATGGATGTTATTTTAGAATGGCTACACTATAATCTAGGCTAAGGTTTTTAACATTTTGTAGGAGCACATTTTTTTAATTGTACATAATATCATGTAAGACATCACTTGCAATAACAGACATCACTTCTAATCATATATTAATGATCAAGAAAACATCCAAAAATGGGGATGCATTTTATCATGGAAGGATTTGGAGATCTAAAGTTCTCATCCCCTTGGCTCCTAACCTGGATTATTGAGTTTAGCTAAAGTCACCATAGGAGGAATCCGATACATCTCATTATCTTTTCAATTCAAGAATTTTAGTAGAGGCATACGATAACTTAAAGAGTCAGGTTGTTGACTAAGAATGAGTTACACCTGTTGTTGCAAATCAGCAGCACCCCCTGGATGTTGATCAGATTTCTAGTTTGATCACCCTATGCATCCAGTGTGATTCAAACACAACATTTTATCCTCTTCACAAGTGTGGGACAATTACTTTCTTGCAAATGGAAGAGGAATCTCTAGATTAGAGGTTAGTTCCTCAACATCCTCTGAACATTCTATTTATTCACTTGTATCAATTACAGAGGTTTAAACTCCTAAATCTACTCTAAATTCCAAGGGGACAGAGATAGAGAATGCAAAATAGAAATAACTAATGCTAATAGGTGATGCACCAAAGGAGTTGTAGACACCTGATGCTGTATGAAATACACAATCCACAAGGAAACACATCACAAAACATGCACAAATGCTCAAAATGTAATGAAAGATCAAGAAAGCAATGATAGATATATGAAAGGATTGAAGGATTTTAATCACAGAACATATATCAACATCTCAGATCCAATACAATACATTACAGTGATCCAGAGGCAAGAAAAGGTGTTGCATTACATGGAAAGGTAAAATTTCTTCACAAATTCTGCCAAGGAGGAAGAAAAAGGAAGTTGCAGAGCTGAAAAAGTGTCTCTCCTTTTGCAAAATGAACTCATTCTGGCTTTTTTAGTGTAAACCATGACCCCAGGAGAGAGAAACAGCGGGAAAATGTTAAAGGGGTTCAATCATTGACCAAAATACCATCAAAATAGCATGGGCACCCTGACAGACCCATTCCCTAACATTTTTAACCATGCTGGGAGAGAATGCGAGCCATTCTTCATTAAAAACAGTGGTTGAAACATCATTTCTGTCCATGACCACGTGCCAAGGTAAATTTCTTGATTTTATCTCTCCAAACTCCACCAAAATTTATCAAAAATGATCCTCGGAATCTTGTAGATAATTTTACCAAGCTTTGCCATTGATATAAAGCAACATGAAAAACTGAGAACTCTTTGATTGAAAGATATGCCGATTTGAAGTTTTAGGGCAAAACAGGGCCAAATCGGGTCGGTGTGAAAATATTTGTAAAGCTAATGCACCTAATCAACTACATTTCGATCAATATCTAATCAATTGAATATTTCCCCATGGAGATACCACTACAACATACAATATGCCACATGGCATGTTTCTATTGGCCAATGGGGCCATCCTTCAAAAAAATTTCTTGCGCCAACACTTAGTCAATTTTTCCAACTTTCTCCCCTGGGCACATGACAGCAAATGTATTGGTCGGCGAGCCTGTGGGGAAAAATTCTTCCTTTTGAAACCTTTTGCCAAAACACTTGGTAAAAAACCAAGTTCTCCTCTAACCCCCTTACCACTTCTTTGGACACGTGGCATGTCCTGATTGGCATGCGTGCCTTCTAGGGGAGAATTTCCCACAAAAACTCCACCGAGCCATAACTTGAAAAATACATGGAGTTAGGAGGAAAAATTTACCTTTCTGAAAAGCTGAGAAAGAACTCTATCCAATGGTGCCACTTCCAGAAGGTTTTGAGTGCCTGAAAAGCAAATTTTTTTGACTGAGGCACAATAGAGGGAAGAATGAGAGGAGTTAGCCACAAAATGAGCAGGGGGCACATTTTGGATAACAATTACTATGCATGAGAAACTAGGTGCTTCTTCTTTGTCTTCTTAATAACCTCCAAAATACTCATAGAATTGATTTGTGTATCATTCTCAAACTCATAAATTTCTATGAAATCACCACCTTCAATTTCTTGTTCAAACTCCTCTTCATTTTCCTTACTCCTATAACTTGCATTGATAAGTGGGGCCTCCAAGGCAAGACTTCGGGGTGCTCCTGCAATTTAATTTTTGTTGCTTCTTTGGGAAGAAACTTGTTCAAATAATTCCCCCTTCAAATGATGCTATCTCATTCACCAAATTTTGTAGTGATGGATTGGTTCTCTCATATCCAGGTTGTTGGGCCTTACCATTTGATGGATTCTTGATCTTTCCAGAGAGGATGAGATTTTCATCAAGTTCAATGGCCATCCTTGTGCTCCTACAATGTTCCTTGGTTGGGCTCTTCGCAGTAAAAATATTACTTCTGATGATTGATCATTGATGAAGAATCTCTTGACATTGTTTTAAGATGGCGAATCAGCTTCAGGTATCCTACAAAGCAACCATTCAAAACGAGTGATGAAGTCTCTCATGGTTTCATTTCCTCATTTCTTTATTTGAGCCAACTACATCAAGAGGTTTTGACAGTCTTGAGTTGATTTAAATCTCTCTTCAAAGGCATCCTTGATGTCATTCTAACCTGTGATGGACTAGGAAGGTAGGAGGTAAAACCATTCTGCTACTTTTTCTTGGAGGGACTCCACAAACAGTCTCACAACAATGTCTTCATGTTGGAAACCAAGATTTACACATGATGTCATGAAAGCAACAATGTGTTCTTTAGGATGTTGTGTGTTTTCACCTTTGAACTTTGGAAATTTCTTGTGGGAACCCATTGGTCGATTGTGAAGAGGTGGTTCAAAAGAAAGTGGGCCTATATTCCTTACCCATAGAAAAATGGGTTGATGTCTTTCTGCTTCATCAGCCATCATTTTTTCTACTTTTTCTTTAGCCCATGCTTCTATAAATTCTTCTTCTTCCGAGGACTTAATGCCTAATTCTTAATGCTTAGTGATGAGGGTTTTAAAGGATGTAATAGACCTTTGTATGGCATTAGGGTCTATAATAAGGGTTGAAATGGGAGAATATATCTAGGATCTCTCATCAGGGAAGATCTGTAGGGATTAAGTCTCTATTATTTAAGAGGTAAGGTATGTGATGACCTCCTTTGAATTTAATGTGGCTACCAATGATATGTTAGTGAAAATTCACAGCACCCCCAAATGAGTTATGGCTCTACTTTTCTAAGGAAAACTCATTTGGTGTGAATGCACAACATTGAGTTTTCTCCAAGGTGTGGGACCTTGCAAGGGGAGAAAAATCTCCAGATTGAAGCTAGTTCTTACTCCTCTATTTAGGTGTATGCATGACAATTTTACAGAGGTTCTGATTCAAAATTCCTACTCTAAAACTACCAAGGAGACAGGGTTGAGAGAAAAAAAAGGAAATGGAAACAAAACTAAGCAAAAAATAGAGAGGTGATACACCAAAGGAGTGCTGAAATCCTTGCTTTGCAAAAAATAGACATAGATCATGAGGATGTAGCAACAAACATGCACAAATTACCAAAATATAATGAAGATCATAAGGAAACAAACCAACTACAAGAGAGGATTGAAAATCAATCACAAAACATGTATTGTCATTCCCAGAATTGATACAATACGTTGCAATAACAAAGAGGAAAAAATGTGTTACAATCTCCATGGGAGGTCTAAAACTCCTTCAAATCCACCTGCTAAGGGGAAAAGAAGAGCTTGCAGAAGCAAGAACATCCAACCTTTTACAAATGAGCCAAATTTGGCTTTTAATGGCGAAGCAGAATGAAGGGAAAGCAAAAAATGTGGGCAAATTGATTTGAGACTTCAACCACCTATAAAAATCCATCTAATGGACCTGCAAAAGTGATGGGTTTCCATGGAAAAAAGCCCATACACCAAAGTACATTGCTTTATAGAGAAAAAAAGAGGCCCATACTTCATTAATTTTGGTGGTTGGAGTCGTTTTCAATTTTTTTTGCATGCTAGATACGTTTTTTCCATTATCTCCCTTAAATCTCCATCAAAATCCAAAATTGAACCCTCCATCATGTAGATAATTTCAACAGATTTCCATTGATATAAAGAACACAAAAAAAAATCTTGGATCAAAAGATATGGCCCTCTGAAGATTCAGGGCAAAACTGGGGCAAAAATCAGGTTGGTGGGCTGAAACTTTAAAATTTTCCCATTTCTTGAATTTGGGAAAATTTCCCAAAAATTCCTCAGCCCCACCACTCCACTAACATGATGCTTTCCCATTTGCTGATGGAAATGTGGGCCAAAACTTGCTTCTTTCCTTAAAAAATTTCATTGGGAAAATTTCCCAAATTTTCCCCGCACTCCGCTCTCCCGGTGACACGTGTCACCTCCTGAGTTCGTTGGTGGGGTTGCGCTTGAAATTTTTCCTTTGTGCACTTTTTTAGATTTTGGAAAGAATTTCCAAATAGCTCCATGCCTACTCCTTCCGCCATGACATGTGTCAGCTCCTCATTGCTCGCGCACCGTCGGAAAATTTGCATGGGCATTTTAACCCCTAAAGGGCTGCCAAGTTTTCCTAAACAACCCATTTCTTTCCTTCACGGGCCTGCAAAAATTTTCCTTTGCGCTTGACCAAAGTGCAAAATAACTGAAGGAGAAATTCCTTTCCTTCAAAATGGGAAGCCATGCAATTGATTTGGAGATGATCATGACTGTTAGGATGAGTGGAAAATCTTCCCTTTGAGCAAGAAGCCTTGGTCTTCCACCCAAATCAGCAAGGTGTCAACTAAAAGGAAATCCAATACCTCTTCAAGTTGCTCTGCATTTAGACTTGAAGAGGAATTGTGACCTGTTGATCCTTGACACTTTGATAGCTCATCCTCATGCTCTGAAGCAAGCATGACTGGTTTTGACTTCTCCTTTGGCTTCTAATGAAGCCAAATACCTGATTAGCTCATGGTCTGATCTATTTGGATATGCCCATAGCTCTGATTTTCAACTCCAAAAATGGAGTCTTCTTGTGGACCTTCTTGGATGGATGGTGTGGAAGAAGTGATGAAGTTCTTCTGCTGATTCTCTTCCTCTTCCAATGAAGAACATGGAAGATTAATATCTTCCAATCTTGGTTCCAGTGAGCTGTCACAAAACACAGGATACATTTTTTTGAATGTTCTCCTTTGTGGCAATAGGCTCTTGATGTTGAAGAATGAATGGTGGAGAAGAGAATGTTGTAATTTCAGCTGGCTCCTCCTCAAGACATTCCTCTAAGTCTGATAAACAATCAAACTCTTCGCTGTCCCACTGCAACAAAGCTTTTTCCTCTTGCATGGTGACCTTCAAATCTGCATTTTCTTCACCATGTGTAACTTCATTTTCAAACATGAAACTTGTCAATTCAAACTCATCCAAAAAATTAGATTTTTGGAGAGATGAAGTGGGAGAGAAACATGAAATTTCTTGTGCCTCTTGCTCACAATTTAGACCTGTTTTATTCACCTCCATAATGGCTTCATCAATCAAATCAGCCCCTTCAAATGAAAGTAAAAATTTATCAATAATTCTTCCTTCTTCTGCTATTGCAAAAATTGACTTGATCTCATCCATTTGCTCTTCAAAAATGGGATTTTGAGCTGGTTTTTCTTCCTCCATGATGACTGATTTTGCAGTGCAAATTGGATCAGCATTTTCTTTGGGAAAAGTGCCAACATGGACACCCAACTCATCACCAACAAACTATTGATTTTTTCTTTGTTGTTGTTCTTCTTCTGCTATAAAATCATCCTTGTTTACCACTTGTTCAACTCCAACTTCCTCTTTTGGCTTCACCATCAAGGGGATTTTTTTAATCTCAAATTTGAGAGCCAAGTTTAACAAACTTCTGATCTTTTCATCCTTTGTTTGGCTCTTCTTCTTGTTGTTGTTCCCTTGACTAGGCATTCTGATTTTTATCTTCCCAACATGGATTTGGGAATGCAAGAGGAGGGATGGGTTGTGACTCAATTGATTTTGAAATTATTTTGTGGTGTTGGAGGAGGTAGAAACTCTTGTTTCTTTGGAGGGAATGGCTGTTTGGAAGGGAAAAGGATAGAAGAATTGAGATGGGGTGGAAGACTAGGGATGGAGAAATGGAATCAACTTTTGGGACAGCAGATGGAGAGTTTGAAACTTGACACTGCTGAAATGAAATGGTGCAGATTGAGGAAAGAGGGAAAGAAAAGGCATGAGATGGTGTGCTTACCCATTGACAAGGTTGTTGAACTACTCCTCTCATACACCTCTATTCCTTCAGTCCACTTTGCAAGTTGGGACAGTGTTGTAATCATGAAGTCAAGTTTCTCTTGAGGGCTGTAATGCCTTGGAAAAGGTCCCACCCATGGACAAGGTGCTCTGAAACTGATTCCAAATGCTTTCATTTATGCTTGAGCCATGGATTGCACCATGTTTGCCTTCATCTTTTGAATCTTGTCCAGCAAATCAGCATTTTCTTCATGACTTCCCTCACAATCTGCATACCCTTGTGCTTGATGTGCTTCATAGCCAAACTGATTTTGGCATTGCTCATATGGATATGCATACTGATTTTGAATTTGATCAAAATGCTGATCTAGAGGATTTGAAAAACATGTTGGAGGTGGAATATATTGCTGCTATTGTAAATGTGAATTCCATGATGGAAATGAAGTCATGATTGCACAACTTCATGGAATGAAAGAAGATGGAAGAGATGGAAAGAAAAATGAATGGAAAATGAATGAAAAAGGAAGGTCTGCAACTTCAGAGATGGGTTATTTACCAGATGGAGTCACCAGATGTGTTTGCAATTACCTCCAAAGGCTGAAATCTTCACAAGAACACATTGACCAACTACAAAAAATGAAGTGGAATACCTCTACAATCCCACTAGGCATGCCAAAAATGTTAGTGCAAATTCATAGCACCCCCAAATGAGTTATAGATATACTTTTCTAAGGCAAACTCATCTGGTGTGAATGCACAACATTGAGTTTTCTCCAAGGTGTGGGACCTTGCAAGGTGAGAAAAATCTCCAGATTGAAGTTGGTTCTTACTCCTCTGTTTAGGTGTATGCATGCAATTTTACAGAGGTTCTGGTTCAAAATTCCTACTCTAAAACTACCAAGGAGACAGGGTTGAGAGAAAAACAAGGAAATGGAAACAAAACTAAGCAAAAACAGGAGAGGTGATACACCAAAGGAGTGTTGAACTCCTTGACTTTAAAAAATAGACACAGATCATGAAGATTGCAGCAACAAAACATGCACAAATTACCAAAATGTAATGAAGATCAGAAGGAAACAAACCAATGCATGAGAGGATTGGAAAATCAATCACAAAACATACATTATCAGTTCCAGAATTGATACAATATGTTGCAATAGAAAGAGGCAAAAAAAATGCTTACAGTATCCATGGGAGGTCTGAAAATCCTTCAAATCCACCTGCTAAGGAGAAAAGAAGATATTGTAGAAGCAAGAACATCCAACCTTTTACAAATGAGCCAAATCTGGCTTTTAATGGCAAAGTAGAATGACTGGAAAGAAAAAAATGTGGGAAAATTGATTTGAGAGTTCAAACCACCAACAAAATTCATTAATAGGCCTGAAAAAATGATGGGTTTCCATAAAAAATCCCATACTTTGAAGTACATTGCTTTACAGAGAAAAACAGAGGCCCATACTTCATTAATTTTGGTAGTTGTCATTTTCTGTGTTTTTGCATGCCAGAGATGTTTTTCCATTTTCTCCAACAAATCTCCATCAAAATCTAAAATTGAACCCTTCAACATGTAGATAATTTCACCATAGATTTCCAATGACATAAAGAACGTGAAAAACCAAGCTCTGGATCAAAAGATATGCCCCTCTGAAGATTTAGGGAAAAATGGTGGGGCAAAAATTGGTTGGTGGGGTCAAACTTTAAAATTTTCCCATTTTTTGAATTTGGGAAAATTTCCCAAAATTCCTTCACACCCCACCACTCTACTACCACATGTGTTTTCCATTGATTGATGGGAACGTGGGCCAAACTTGCTTTTTTCCTTTGATTTCATTGGGAAAAATTCCCAAATTTTCCCCGCGCTCCACTCTTTATTGCCACATGACACGTGTTCATCCGCTCCTAGTTCGCTCCTCGCGGGCCCGTGCGCTTCAAATTTTTCCTTTGTGACTTTTTACAATTTTGGAAAAAATTTCCAAAATTCCTCCGTGCCTCCGACCCACCACCACTTTGACATGTGTCATGCTTCCTCATTAGCTCGTGGGCCTTTGGGCCAAATTTGACCATTTTAACCCTTCTTTTCCTCGGCGGGCCTGCGGGCCCATTTTTCCCTTTCACCTCCACCAAAATTTTCCTCCCTTTGGTGCAATTTCTTCAACTTAAAATCCACCACCCAACCTCCACCCTGCCATGTGGCATATTCTCATTGGCCGCGGGCCTGTCTAGGGAAATTTTCACCAAAAAACTCCGCCAAGCCATAACTTGAAAAGTGTTACAAGGAGTTAGGAGGAAAATTTTACCTTTCTGGAAAGGTGAGAAAATTATCTATCTAATGAAGCCATTTCCATAAAATTTTAAGTCCCTGAAAGCATGCCAAAAATTCATTTAAGTGCCAGCAAAGGAAAAGGAGGAGGAGTTAGCCCAAAATAAGCAGGGGCTTATTTTGGATAACAGAATATATATAAGGATTTGTTATGTATATCATGTCTAATGGTGAAAATCCTTGCGTTATGTGATTGGCATGGTTTAGATCTAGTTTATTATGCTTTTTACATTATTATTAAATTTATGTAATGTATTGATTTATGGATATGTAAGTTGTCCCTTATGATTTTATTTTAACTAAATGTTTGTACTTATCATTCTGCAAATCATCCTCCTTCAATGGAAAAACCTTCTCACAACACTCACATAAAGGAGGATCTCGACACCCACACATGCCTCGAGGTGAGTCACCCAGCACTCGTTGGTGATAGGCCGACGTACTTGGGGTTAGAAAGTAATATTAAGGGTAGATAAAAATGACTACATCTTGGTTCCATTGTCGGGACCTCTTTTTGAAGTTGTTGTGAGAATGGTACGTGATAACAAAGTGCTTTACCTTGGATAGTATTGAAGCATGGTTTAAGAGTGTAGTGGATGAGTTTTCTTAGATATTTAGTACTGGACCTGAGTTTGATGCACGTAAATGGGTAGAAGAACACATGTATCATGAGTTATATGAGACCTTATTTTGTTTCTTTCTAGTAGAGTTGTATGAATGGATTTTGGCGTATGCATCTAGATCAAGATGGTATTATAGATCTCACGTGTGGACCCAAGATGAATATCAGAGGCTGTAGGATGCTGATCTAACTTGGAAACATGCTATTGATCATTGGTGGAGAAGAGTGTTGACCAGTTATACCCTGGAATATGCTATTTCTACGTATTCTTGTCCAGAGGTTTTTGAGTTTGAGTTCTTAAGGGAGCCTAGAGGATCATTTTTGCATGTTATTCCCTTAGCCATAAAGATCCTGATCATTACACTAAGTTTGGAAGCATTTCCTATGGCCAGCTAAGCTTCTTCTAAGCATTGGGTGAGGAAGCTAGGGTGGAGGAAGATGGCAGGACCTTGTGGCTGAAAAGGAGAGGGAAGAGAGATGACTCAAGTATAGTGAAGCATGAAAAAGGGAGTTGGCTAGACAACGTGAGGTTGTAGGAGTGATGGATCTATGGAGGTAGATGTTGTGGGAAGGAATTGAGGTTCACGTAGAGGACATGGAGCCTGAGCAGTCTGTGCTACCCCATCTTGGCAAGCATAGGAGAGAGACCCCTTCAGCTTCTGATGAGATTTTATCACTTGGAGAAAGGAGAGCCATCGACACGCATCTGAACCACCTGGTGACCAACCCCTGGCACTTATTTTTCCAAATCTAGAGATAAGTATTACTAACCCAGTTGGTATTGGTGGAAGTGACCGATCAGCACCAAGGAGGTATAACTTTTCATTTGGCACATCTATGGCTACACAATCATTTCCTGTGTTTGGAGGTATATTGTTTGGAATGAAATTTGGGAAAATTATGGGTACACAAAGCTTGGGTATCATCTAGAAGTGGTGCAGGACACACATTTGGTAGCGGTGCAATATCACAAACTGTTGGCACATAGTTCAACGCTGACAGTGGGAACACTAGGCACAACCACTTCAGGGCCTTTACCAGCTACGAGAGGTGGATCTAGTGGAATAGGAGCTAGTGGACCTAGTGGACCTGGTGGATCTGGAGGATCTGGTGGATCAGGAGGAGTAGGCACTGGTGGATCTAGTGGATCTGGTGGTGGAGGAAACACCGAAGGGAATCAAGGTTCTGGATCAGGCAGACAAGGGCCTCAACCACCTCAGCAAGTATTCTTTGAAATGTCTTTACATCTACCAGACTACAAAGGTGTTGAGGATGTTGTAGAGCATGTACACAAGTGTGAGTTGCTATGGCACGTGAAGGGGATCACTACCCTAGAATGGAAGGCAAGTCAGTTTGCAATGATGTTGCAAGGACACACGCATAGTTGGTACCAGAAGTATGACCCCCACCAAACAGTGGTAGATTACACCACACTATAGAATGCCTTCTTAGCTGAATTTCATATCCCTGAGTTTGAACAGAAGAGCATTAGCACACTAAAGGAGATTCAACAAGGTATGGAAGAGAGTGTGCGTGGAATATGATGCATGTTTTAAGACTCTCTTGTCAAAATTGTCTTATGATATTCACCCTTCCCAGCATGCTCAATGGTTTTTTGGAGGGTTGATAACACCTTTTAGGAGATCACTTTCACACAAGACTTTCACAGACCCATGCGAGGCCTTGGAGACTGCCCTGCACGCTGAGGCTATTAGGCGCATGGATACCGGTGTTAGCCCTTTTTTTGAAGCTTATATTGCTACAATGGCGAAGTAGGTGGAGAAGCTATCTGTGAACTCATCACATAAGACTTGAAGTGGTCTATGGTGCATAGATTGTGAGGTAGAGGGGAATACAAAGGATAATTTTCCTTGGAGATCAGTACATGCCATAATAGTGGACTGTGAGATTTTCCATGGAGATCATGATGCAAGTAGGTGTCCTACTACATGCAGTGTGATCCATAAGAATGTGTCTTGCTATTGCAATATTTACACCTCTACTAATCATGACACTAAGGATTGTAGATTGATTTACCAGATAGATGATGCCATTGACATTGGTGTGCACAAACCATAGCCTCACAAATAATTCCAAGGATGATGGTCATCACTATGAAGGGCATGCAGATGGAGGGGCATGTGGAAGAGGTTTTCAAGGAGGATTTCATGGTCGTGGCAACCATGGAGGAGGAAGAAGTGAGTTCCCACATGGAACTTGTTACAATTGTGGATCTACGGAGCACTATAAGTGTGAATGTCCTAATCTGTTACAATGCTATTAGTGTTGAAATAAGCTCAAGTATGAGGAGTGCCCAGATCTATTTGAACATATGAGCCAGCAACACCAGAAGGAAAAAGGTGCTAGAATGGTAAACATAAAGAAGTCTGACTCACAATGGATGCCAAGGGTGGCGCATGAGTCAGAACTAGAGCCTATACTGGTGACAATGCGAGCTGAAGCTGCACGCGCAAGGGAGATACCAAGGTAAGAATCCACTGGTTACAAGAGAAGAGGTGATGCAAGGGAAGTATCCAGACCCTACTCATCAGAAAGAGGTGTATCAAGAGACCATGGATGTAATTCAAAGCCTACAAGGAGAGATCCAGTGCCTAAAGGAGTAGTCAAGGTAGTTAGAACAAAGGAAGAGCATTGAGGCTCTACAGAAGGATCTGGATGAGGTCAGGGAAGTATGTAAGATGTTAAGGTAAGAGAATATCATTCCTTTGCTAGGGGAATGGTTATGGGAAAAATTACCACGCACTAGAGTAGAGTGCGAGAGGTAGGTTTTGCATGCTAACCTTCCTCCCCATAGCCTTGACTATGATAAGGAGATTACCTTGAATGTTGTTGTGGATGGGTGGCTTCTAAGAAATATTCTGATTGACATAGGGCATGAAGTCAATGTTCTCACCCTAGATGCCTGGAATCAAATGGGAAGGCCCCCATTACAACCATCCTTGAATGTGCTGTATATGGCTAACAAGACAAAGGCAATTCCCATTGGTGTTTTGAAGGATGTTGTTATCACTATCCAAGGGGTGAAAATTCACTAGGGACTTTGAAGTCTTAGTGTTAGCTGAGGTGAACAACTTTCCAGCATTACTTGGGTGCCCCTGGTGTTATAAGAACAATGCTGACCTATGGTTCAATAAAGGGTACATAAGTTTTGAGAACAAGGAAGAATGGGTAATCATCCCCTTGACCGATGGGAATTCAGCACCCTATACTGAGCCCTTGGGTGAAGAATTTCTTGATAGGATCTATGTGTGCTCTATCAGGGACCCTGAGGTGATTAATCCTACAAAGGAGTTATTTAGTTTGAAGAAGCTCAATCTATGAGTGATACAACTAGTGTAGCATGTGAAAATTGGGCACACAGGACTTATGAGTTAATTGGGTGGAAATTAAGAGGATTTATTACAAGAGTAATAAAGGTGCATTCAGTCAAGCACCTGGGAGGAAAGAAGTTTCCAAGTTACTCTGGAGGGGCCAACCCTGATGTTTTCTTATGAGAGATGGAGACCCAGTGGAAAAGTGAGATCAAAAGAAGAAGGATGCTCAACTATAACTTGCTCAGGACCACAACACATTGGTGGGTGACCCATCACGATAGCCTTCTAGAGTGGCATGAAGTGAGAATCACATTCTCTATTAGGTTTTCCCAAAGCAATACACCCACTATCATACAAGAATATCATGGGAAGGAACCCACCTCGTTTCACATCTAAGCATGTGAGAAGGCCTAGATGGAAGGTGCACAGAAGCATTTCCACCTTCTCTATGGGTGCATAAGTTGTACTCCACTTTACAAGGCTATGTGCATGCATGGTATATTCACTCAGAGATGCACCATCAGACAGGAAATTGGTAGGAGTTGACGGTTGACCTCCTTCAAGATTTTGAATATCAGAGCACCAAGCCATCAGTGGATAAGGCATTACAGGTTGTTAAGCACCTAACGATGGGAGATAGTGCCATGGCAGAAGATAGAATACTGGAGTTATTGGGTGAACCTATTTTGGAAGTGCACTTTGATGAGGAAGAGTCAGAAGAGATGCAGCTTGAGCACACATGCATGGAGAAAGAGAAGGGAAAGATGGTCTATGTGATAGATGGTGAAGAGATGGAGAATTTGGATGCTAACCATACTGAAGGTATGCGTGAAGTTATGGATAGTGCTGATGAGAAAGCATGCACTACCATGAGCCCCTCAAAACAAATAAGGTTAACATTGGCTCAAAAATGGAACCTAAGGAGGCCACTATTGGAGACTATTGGTCAGAGAAGGAGGTTTCGAAGATCATTGATCTATTGCATGAGTTTCAGGACTTATTTCCATGCGGATACCATGAGCTTAAAGGTGTCCACCACTCCTTGGGGGAAATGAAAATCAAGTTGAAGGAGGGTGCATGCCCAATTCAAAGAGACCTTACCGAATGAATCCAAATTTTACACGTCCGGGTCAAGGAGGAGATAGACAAGATGAGCGCTTCAGGAATCATTGAAGTTATGGAGGAATCAAAATGGTAAACCCCATGGTCATCAACATTAAAAAGGATGGAAGGATAAGGATCTGTGTTGACTATAGGGACTTAAATGTGGTATGTGTAATTGATCCTTTTCCAACCCCTTTTACCAAGGAGATCCTGGAATGAGTGGCTGGGAACAAAATATATTCCTTCACAGATGGATTCTCAGGGTATCATCAAGTTAGAATTGCAAAGGAAGACCAAGAAAAGAAAAATTTCACCACTGAATGGGGAATTTTTTCCTACACGGTCATGCCTTTTGGACTGAAGAATGCGCCTGTTGTGTTTTCACACATAGTGGTCTAGGCATTTCAGGATTTTATCCATAAGTTCCTTCAGGTCTACCTTGATGACTGGATGGTGTATGGACTAGTGAAAGACCATTGTGACAATTTATGGTTGATGTTTGAAAGATGTTGGTAGTTGCACATATCCCTCAACATCAAGAAATGTCTCTTCGCTACTCCATTTGGAACCCTGTTGGGGCACATCATATGTAAGGAAGGCTTGTTGGTGGATCCTGCCAAAGTTGTCATTATTGTGGGATTGGGGGAGCCTACCAGCCAGAGCGCAGTGCACAGATTCCTTGGGTATACAGGGTACTACCGGAAATTTATTAAGGGGTATGCCAAGATCACTGTGCCATTGGAGAAGTTACTAAAACAAAAAAGTGCATTTCACTGGGGAGAGGCGCAACAGACAACATTTGATACATTGAAGAATAGGCTTATCACTGTGCCCATATTACACTTTTCCCTCTTGGGATAAGCCATTCCATGTACATGTTGATGCTTCAGGGATGGCGATTGGGGCAGTCTTAGCACAACCTAGAGAAGGGATTGTTGACCACCCCTTGTGTTTTGCTAGCAGGAAGTTAACACCAGTAGAATAGAACTACACTACTACTGAGCACGAAGCACTATCAATTATCTACGCGTTGCAAAAATTTAGGAAATATCTACTGGCAACACCTTTCATATTCTACACAGACCACATGGCATTGAAGTACTTGGTGAACAAGCCCATTTTGCAAGGGTGCATATGTCAGTGGGTCTTGTTGTTTCAAGAGTTTGAGTTTACAATTGTTGTGAAACCAGGAAAGAGTAACTCAGGGCCTGACCATTTGTCAAGGATTGACTCAAGGGAGGACACACAGAGCATTGAGGATACTATGCCAGATGTGCACAACTATTTAGGTTGCAGCATGCACCCTCAGACTTAGAAGATATTGTTGTGCTTCTCAAAATGGGTGTGGTGTAGGAAGGGAATGAAGACTTTGGAAAGAAAATAGTTAGCCATACGCATCATGCCCTACATGCTAATCAGTGGAGACTTATACAAACTAGGCCACGATGAGGTTTTGCGTCAGTGTGTGTTGGAACATGAGCGCATTGCAATCATGGAGGAAGCACACAATGGGATTGCAGGAGGACACTATGCAGGGAATGCCACCGCGTGAAAGATTCTACTGGCAGGGATTTGGTGGGAAAGCATCTACCAGGATTGCATTGAGTTTTGCAAGGCCTGTGACCATTTCCAGTGCCTTGGAAAACCAGGAAGAAGGGATGAGATTCCCTTGAGGCCGATAGCTAGTGCAGAACCATTTGAGAAGTGGGCCATTGATTTTGTAGGACCAATTTCACCTACCGCACAAAGGACTGGTTCACACTATATCATCACTTGCACTGAATACTTAACAAGATGGGTAGAGGTAGCACCTACAAAGGACTGCACAGTAGCAACAACAACTAGGTTCTTGTGGGAAAATATAATCAGCAGATATGGATGTCCACTGAGCTTAACGAGTGATAGGGGTACTCATTTCTTGAATGAGATAGTTAGAATCTTGTTGGTAGAATTCATGGTAGCCCACCATAAGACTACCCCATATCACCCACAAGCTAATGGAACTGCTGAGGCATTTAACAAAATTTTGAGTCACACACTGACAAAAATTTGTGATGTGGGAAGACAGGATTGGGATGACAAAGTTTCAGTTGTACTATGGGCGTATAGGACTACCTACAAGAAATTGAACAAGGCCACACCATTCCAATTGGTGTTTGGCATGGAAGTTTTGTTACCAGTAGAATTCATGCTACCATCCCTGCGTATTGCGTGCACAGGAGGATTAGCTGATGAACAAGCACTACAGGAGCACATGGAGAAGTTAATGCAGTTGGAAGAAAGGTGATCACTTGCTAGGTGGAGTCAGAAGACTGAAAAGGTGTGACAAAAATCATGGCATGATCACCATATTAAAAACAAACAATTCAAGGTTGGGCAGATGGTCTTGCTTTATGACTCCAAATTTCTATGCCATCCTGGGAAACTGAAATTCCATTGGTTAGGGCCATATATCATCTCATACATCCTTGATTCAGGTGCATGCCAGTTACAAGCACTGGATGGGATGAGATTACCAGGCCATTTCAATGGGAGTAGGTTGAAGCCCTACTATAAATAAGGCTTATGTGTAATCATAAATAAGGTGGTATTTCCATTTAGCCTAGGGTTTCCTTTAATGCATTTTCCTTTCTATGTGTTTCCCCTTCTCATTGCTTGTTCCCTTTCTTTTTTTGTTTTGTGCATTGTTAACTAGTAGCCACTTATTATTTTCAAAAAAAATCTATGCACAGAGGACCGCACATCCATTTTAGTGTGGGGTGGAGTAATGTGACAAGTAATGGAAGCTAGTAGTGGAAGCTATGTTTTGATGGCCCAGATTGAAGAATCAAAAGCGTAAAGTTTGGAAGAGCATGCATAGAAAAGGTGGACATAAGGAGTTTGGTGTCAAGAGAGCTTTACAAAGACCACATACAAAGGATGAGAAGCACAGGAACAACATGAGGTAGGTGATGTCAAAAATTAGGGTAAGGACAGAAGAAGTGCCTTCATGCTGTGAAGCGCACACGTAAAGGATCTTCGGTCAGTAAGGATTTTTGTGCACCAGAAGGTTGTAGAATTTTTTCACACAGGATTGGGCACGGGGGTAAAAGTGCACTAAGGTTGGCTTAAAGGGAAAAATTTTCCTTTATTGCAAAGGTACGATGGTAGGTGGCATTACATTTATTGCATAAAAGAAAACAAAAACTATAAGTAAGAGGCCAGGATATATTATTGTTACCTTACATTTGTGATATCAAAGAGCTCTTACAAACTAGGGCATCCTTGAGAAAAAGTTGCATGAAATAAGGTTATGAAGATCTGAGTGCATAGCGAGTTTGATTAACAAACTAGGGTAGAAAAAAAGTACACATGTGTGAGGGAAAGGGTTGTTGGATTTTTCGAAGCCCGCAAGGGAATACATCATCTTGTGGAAGGAATGGTTTTTCCAAATTAGGGTTCCAAAGCTAGGGCACAAGATTGAAGGGATTTTCACGTAAGAGTAGAGCCACAGAGTTAAGTAGAGCCAGGATCAGAGGGAAGAAAGAGTTTTTAAAAATAACCCGACAAGAGAAATGGCACCAAGGAAAGTAACCAAAGGGCAAGGGCAAAGGGAAACAAGTTGTTTCCACCAGCTTCAATGAGGAATGGTACGCAAAAATGCAATACCCAGATGGCGTATTGTTGGGAAAAGAATGGGTGTCTCACGTGAGAAAGATGGTTGTAAGTGACTACAACCATCAAATGAGCACCACAGAGAAAGAGATGGCATTGGAAATGGTTAGACCTATAGACAAGAGGACACCAGATGGAATGCCAATCTACAACGATGAAGTAAAGGTGAAGATGGATAAGGCTGGGTTGTTGCAACTCTATGAGTTGCCCTATTTTGGAAAACCCAAGTGGTTGTACCAATGGCTAATGTCATGCATACATGAAGACCATTTCTACTTCGCAGGATGAAGGATGAGGATAACTCCCCAACTAATTTCCAAATTTACTGGTCTTACCTGTGAGGGAGATTCATTTGATGATGACTTGGATGATAAGGAGGCCATAAAGAAAATTTTGGAGGCCTATGACTACAAGAAGGGGTCATGGTACTTCTAAATCTCTGTGATTTCAGACCCTGTAATGAGGATGGCCACATGCTTAGTATCACAAAATAAATGGACAAGAAAGATGGACCCAGATCAATAAGGAATGGTTGAACATTTGCTCTAGAAGATCTCGAAAGGGACCATCTACAACCTCTCAGTGTTCATAGCAAAGGATATCATCAGTTTCATGTTGATTGGGAGAAGATTATGTTTGGTAAATTCCTCCTTACCATCATCTTTTCAGAGATTGGAGTGCCCGATGGGTCAAAAAAATTTGTATGTGAGTACCTAGATGAGAACCCCTCCCCTGCAAAAATATTTGAGAAGTACACTTGCAAAACAATGATTTCCACCCACAAGGCACACCTGGAGAAATGGTATAAGAGAATGTATGATGCATTTGGGGCCAAGTGGAGAATACTCGAGAAATTATTAGCTCTAGTACAAGGAGAAGCCAAGTTTGCAGTATACCAACATTTCTATATTGGTAGGTTCACTTTGGCAGATAACACCAAGAGCCCATGGTGAAAATTACCTTTCTCCTTCACTACACAATACTTCCAAGTAGGGGTCAACCGCTTCAAGGAGGAAAAAATGTTGAGGTTTTATCTCAGCATGGTGGACCAAGACTACCACGAGCTTCATTAGACTTTGATATACCCAAAGAAGCTTGCCTATATTGAGAAGTATGTCTCCCATGATATGCATATGATAAAGCTAGTAACCTTTCCTTTTTCTGGAAGAACCACAGCAAGGGTATACCTGTAACATCCTCATTTTTATACATTAGAACAAGTAATTTTTTTTTTTGATAAATGCTTCCTGGTTCTAAATACATAATTTAGAACTCACAAATCAAAACAACCATTCTTATAACAGATAACCATATGCAGCTGTAATGACTCGGAGTACCTCCGATCTATTCATTCCATGACTCGGTAATCTACCGATCTATTCATGAGTATTAAGAGTTGGCATTTTTTTTATTTAACACATCACTCTTGCGGTTCTCTTCCCTATTCTGGGATTCAGAATGCTCTGTCCAAGGAACCTATCTGAATAATTGTTACCATTATTCATCGGCATCTCATCCCTTAGACTAGGTGACTTAGGACAACGCAATCAGCAGCTTGCGATACTTTGGCCAAAGATTTGAAACATACTGCTTATGTCTCGTATTCCTTGACGGCATACTCGTCAATCTGGAATACGTCCTTCACCCCATTCCTATGTTATGTAGAATGTCTTATACTGACTTCTGTCAGACTCTCCTGCCCCAAGTTATTCACTCAGGAACGGATTAGTGAGATGACAACGTTATAGGGATGCCCCCGAGGACTAGGGATACGCTGACATACTGGGTCAACCCTAGTTAATCCAGTGTGTCAAGATACCCCGAGTCTCCTAGGGCAGCCTTATAACGTGACCACGTTCCTAATCAGTCCCAGAGTAACTTGTTCGAGTTTAAGGTGTAAATCTTAACGATCAATGCAAAGGGTGTCGTCAAAGGTCACCTGCATTGTTGTATCTTCGAGAAGATCCTAATCTTCTCGAAGGTACAACCTTGCAGTTGACTTGTGCCGTCAACCTTTAAATCCACCTCGAAAAGATCTACTTATTAATAAGTGTTACGCACGTTGAGTTAAAATTATACTAAAAGACGCTCCCCTAAGGTTAGCCTTTCCCAATCCCTGGGTTCCTCACCTTAGAATGACCTTTCTTAATAAAACCCATTACACAAGAGAAGTTATTAAGACTAGAGGTCCCATCAAGGAGTTCATAGAATATACATAATTCTAAATCAACGAAATTGGACAATAACCCATAATCTTCACATGAGATTGCCAACCAAACCCTTTTTAGGTTTATATCAGTTCTCATAACTGAATTTATATCTTACTTATTAGTATCGAGATATAGTGATTAAGAATCCAATTAAACGTTGTCTTGACTTAGATCAAGACTAGGAAGTAATAATTTATTCAGCTTGTTTAGCTTCCTGCTCAGGTTTATTTTAACCCTAGCTTCCAGAAAGACAGTGATCTAAATTCCAATTTAGCTTTAGATAGAACATACTAGAACTACTAAACAATCATAAGTATTCAGTCACATAATCTTGCAAGCTTACTTAGATAATCACAAAAGTCTCCAAATTATACAATAATAATAATGCTCTCAAGATCATTCGAACCGAAGAAGATCAACCCAACAAGATACGAATGCAAACACATAAGTAACAAATACCTCTTTCCATTCCTTTCAGAACTAATCAAATACATTTTATGCATTCAGCATACTTGATACAATACTCAACAGAAAAAGAACATCTTTCTTCAAGTAGTACATTTAGAGAATCAAGCTGTAATTCATCATAAAACCAAATTAAACAATCTGATCATCCTATCAGATCTGCGTGCTTTTACCACTTACGGCAACCATCTGCAAAAATTGTCAACACGGGTCAGTTCGATGAACTGAGCATGATAAGCACTAACTCTTAAAACAATTGCAATCCACCAATTGTTTTCATTAAACAACCTGTTTAAATGAAATCAATTCACCAAACATGTAAACATATTTCAGATTATGCTCTTGTAATACAATAAAACTATACACGCGTAACTCATATTATAGTTACTAAATAGTCCTAGATACCTTCCAGATATTTCATCATAAACGTTAGTGACCAAGAAGAACCAATGCATCTAAAACAACTATCCATCTGAATCCCAAGGACAGCAAACATCAGACAGACCATTACATTCAACATAGTAAAATGAATATCATAACAATACATGATTCCATCAGTATGTTAAAACAATTCCAAAAGTTAGATAAAAATATATCAACAAATACTTTACAACAGAAGAGAAAGAAAACGAGTCATTCATATTTCCCTTCAAATCAAGCTCATGACTGTACCGTCTCCTCAAGAGTAAAGCATTCACCTTATACGCATGCGAATAAGTCAGACGAGACCACAAGAAGAACCACAGTTTTGTTAAAATTTAAATAAAACAACTTCCTGTAGTTTACTAGCAATACAGTAGCTCTCGCGCCAAGGCAGTGATGATTAATCTATCAAATAGACTCCACATAACCTTCCATACTAATCAACAAACGAGAAAATAACCAATGCCATCGCTTGTCGAGGTACAGTTAACAGCTCATTAGTTCAGTCAAGCTCACGACTAGATATTCATACTAACAGAAGACGTAATCATGCACAAACACGACAACAATCCCACTCAGCAACATACAGCTCAATCTAGTCCCTACTAAAACTCTGCAAGGACTTAGATCAAAAGCTGAAATTCCATAACAGTATTTTCCTCAGAGTTTCCTCCTATGCCAAGCTACTACGGATTACAACAAGGTCTCAAACCAAGTATAGTTTGAAAAGAAAGCCCCTTCCTTTACTTTCCACAGAAGCGGACAGAAAGGGACACAAGAATATTAAAAAAAAAGGATTCTGAACGTCATGCACGCACAGCGAGGGTTTAAATCAAAAATCAAGCCAACTCGCAACATTTCAAATCTCCAACAGTATCCATACCACTAATGCTCAAAACAAGGTTTAGATTGAAGTTGCTTTCATGCGACCACAACACAAGAATCATAACAGTATTCACAACTGAGATTATTCAGAAAGGAAAACATAATATACGCCTCCAGGATAAAAAAGGAGTCTTACCCATGTGGTATTCTTCAAATAAACTTCTACAGAAGTAGAAAGATACAAGATACATATCAAATTCAAGAATTCTAACTATACCAATAACATACAGTATTCACGACTGAACTTCTACAAAGGTAGAAACGTATGTTACCTTTCCAGGACTCAAAAAGGAATCGAACCCGTATAGTATTCTTGATTAAACTTCTGTAACAGTTAAAACTCTATCTATTCAAGGATTCCCACAATATCCAAAATCATACAGTATTCACGACAAAGCTTCTACAGAAGCCGAAATACAAGATTTATATAGAAGGATTCCCATTAAGGATTCAACCGTGCCAATAATAATAATTATTCACAATCAGGCTTATACAGAAGCAAAATACTGGTTTCATAACAAGGACTCCAACTGAGTCCATACAACAATATTCGCTCTAAGCTTATACAGAAGAGGAAAACATAATATACGCATCAATAGTTCAAAAAGAATCGAACCCAAGTAATATTCTCAATCAAAAACTCCTTCAGAAGTCAAAATACTATCAACTCAAGGATTCCAACGGGATTCAATAACATAATGTATTCCCGACTGTACTTCTTCAGAAACCAAGACATAATTTCATTTCAAGAAGTTCAACAACCTCAATAACATATATTACTTACGACATAAATTAAACAGAAGTCGAAATATTATGTACATTCAAGAATTCCAACAGTATCCTTTTCAACAAGTGAAAACGGCAAGGTATCGACTGAAGTCTGAACCCAACAAGAGAACAATTCATGGACTCCCACAGAACCGAATTCGTGTATTTTCCTTGCAAGCATTTCTTCAAAATCTAACCGAAATGCAAAACACAGCAAGATAGTGCAACAGTTCGAAACACAATACACACCCATCAAGGGTTTACTTGAAAAATCGAGCCAGTAAGAAGATACAGCAACTAAATCACACAAGCTACCATAAAAACCAACTGAACCCAAAAATCATCTGAACAGAGTTGTTCTAATGAAATCATTTGAAAGAAAGCAAGATTTTTAAAGGTTAGGGCCTAACATGCCTGGTAATGCCGCTTAAAAATCCGAAGAAGACCACTGAAAGAGCTCGAGCCTTCTTCTCTTTTTCCACGTTAGATTCAACAACAATAATTTGTTATTTCCATGCCTTATAAACTTTCCTTGACAGAGAAAAGAGTGAGTTACACTCATATTTTCCATGCAACACCAAGTAGACTGGTGCGAAGAACCAGTGATCAAACAGAGAGAAAACCGGAGCGCATGAAAACCCAAACAAACTACCAGTTTTCCATTTTGCATGTCTTCCCGAGAAATCCGAGCTCGAAGACCGAGTTCATTAATTGTATTAACTCCAAAATTCCCGCTCAATCTCCATTGCCACCGACCGCCATAGTTGGCGATGGATAAAAACAATTCAAAGACCATTTCTAACTTTGGCGACTCTGCCACGTCAGCCTCACTAGCCGTTTGAAACTTCCACTAAATCCCTGTCCTTCATACTTATCCATCCCATTTAATGCCATAGAAACTGCCGCCCATGGCTCGCACCCCTTCATAGGTCCCCTTTCTTCCTTGTTCATTAGTTAGGTTAGAAGCATAGGTTAGGATTTAAGATGCTACTTAGTCTAACCTCCTTAGCGCTAGGTTACTAACTTAGAACATTTAGCTTATAGCTTAGGCCTAGGTTAGATTAACATTAATCTAACCCATAGGTTATAGTTTAGTTTTAGGTTACTAACCTTAATAAATCCAGTTTAGGTCTAACATTTAAAATGTTCAGAATAAGAACCTACAGACATACATTCACGAAAAGGATTCACTCCAGCACTGCCAATAGGCTAGTTGAATAAATGTATCTGAATTTATTACCTGGCCCACGATCAAGACCTTCCTGATATTACGATATCGGGAACCAATTCATTTAACACGATCAGCCTGAGTTAGACTCCGGAATAGCTTATTCAACGCATTCAGACCTTGCAACCTGCGTAAGGTCTATAATTTTAGTTCATCCCGAATAAACTTAAAGCATCACTTGGATCAATGCCACTGATCCAAGGCTGGGTCTTATAGATGGATAAATCCACAATTCATTCCGAGGTCAGATTAAACTCAGGTGCAAAATGAAAGAAATAAAAGAGTCCAATCATATTCCGACTCAGTCAAAGATCTTCAATTACAAAGAAGATACAGTCCATATCAAGCATGACTTCACAATCAAAGGAACACATCCTTTTACAAAAGAAATCACATATCAACACTTGAATGCTCAGGAGGAAGTAACAACATTATTAGCTCTAGTACAAGGTGACAATCCAAGTTTGCAGTATACCAGTATTTCTATATTAGTAGGTTCACTTTGGTAGATAACACCAAGAGCCCATGGTGAAAATTACCTTTCTCCTTCACTGTGCAATACTTCCAAACTGGGGTCAACCGCTTCAAGGAGGCAAAAAGGCTGAGGTTTGATCTTAGCACGGTGGACCAAGACTACCGCGAGCTTCATTAGACTTTGATATACCCAAAGAAGCATTCCCTATATTGAGAAGTATGTCTCCTATGATATGCATATGATAAAGCTAGTAACCTTTCCTTTTTCTGGAAGAACCACAGCAAGGGTATACCTATGCATAAGTCCAAAATATGAGAAGGGCACCTATGTGGAAAATGATGTCTCAATCCCAGAAGACCCTACCATAAGAAAGAAGGTCATGCCAGGAAGAGGGAGAGAGAGGAGGCTCTTGATAAAAAGGAACCAAGTATGTAGTCAGCGCAATCTACAAATACGTAGGAGTCAAGTGTAAAGCCAAGCACCTATGCATGGAGAAAGAAGTCCCCTATAGAAGAAAAAGATAAGACACCTAAGGAGGAAGCAATAGAGCAAGAAAATCCCCCTAAAAAATAAGATTCACCAGCAAGGGAGGAGTCACCTGCTGAAGAAGAGAAGGAAGGGTCTCCAATATTAGAATCACCAGTTAGGAAGAAGTAGAAGGTAGAAGAAAAGGTAAACTCAGAAGAAATGGAAATCCTAGAGGCTTACAAGGGTGACAGGGACAATGATGAGCATTAAGAGGTTCAGTACCATCCCATGTACAATGTACATGACTCCGAGGAAGGGAATGAATATAAGAATGAGGATTAAGGAGATGCTCATGGTAAGGGGGAAAGTGAGGAGGTGAACACTAAGGATCAAAGGACCCTAAGCCTTACCAAGGAGAAAATAGAGGGTGTCACGGAAAGGGAGGTAATGGGTATCATAAAATACTTGGTGGAGCAAGGAGGTGGAGTACATCCATGATGAAGTGCTCAAGGAGATGGAATACAGAGAGTATAGAGAATGAATATGGGAGCATGGGCAGATATTCCAGCCTAGTAGTAAGATTCCCTAAGGAAGTGCACAAAAGGAAAAGGTGTGGTAGCAGGCATAGGAGCAAGGAATGGGTTATATCAAATGATCCAAATAAGGTATTAGTGTGCACTATACGTGAGATATTCCAAAGTACTGTTACTTCTATCCAACTTCTTGTATAGTCTTCATTCAAAGAAGAGGGTGCATACCCTCGTGCATGAAATATGCTATTTTGGGCTTTTGAGTCCCATGTTTATGAGCTAAAATTTGATCATTCAATTGAGAGGAACTGATGAAGATACTAGAAACTAAGGGAGTAAACCCTCTAGTGAATGCTTAATAGATATTAGATGAGAAATTCTATAATGCACTCAACAAAGTGTTGGTATAGGTTGAGGCAAGACTCTTTGTGAGGAATGACAGAGTAAGGGTCTTGGAGGAGGAACTGGAGAAGAAGAATGAATAAATCATTGAGAAAGCAAGGATTTAAAGTAGTAGGAGCTTATCAGCACACAATTAAGGCATGAATTGAGAGAGGATAAGGTGAAGGTGCTCAAGGTGTACAAGAAGATAGAGATGATTACGGAGAATCATAATATTGAAGCACCCAGACCTAGCCCCACCTGAGAAAAAATATGAGTCAACCTTGTAATTCTTAGAAGACTTAACCCACATCCTCACCATGGAAAGGTGACTGCTTGCATTGGAATCAATAGAAAAGGAATTGGAATGCTAGAAGGAGGAAGAGAAACTAAATATCGAGGAAATAGTCTTACTCTGATATTCCTGAGCACTCTTTCCAGCTATAAATACCACCACGCAAATGGCTGAGGGAACATCCTATGACAATGCATGCTGAACAATTGTCTAAGGGGTAGCAATCATACTAGTTGCTACACATGAGGCGGATCCTAAAATAATTCCTTCCAAGAGAATGAATAAGGGAAATAGGGTAGGAGTAGGATAAAATCCTAGTCAAGTTTGATTGAAGAATATGGAAGCAATCGAATGGCCCCTGCAGGGGCTCAATTAATAAATCATCAACTTAAGGAGTTGTTTTTATCCACCCTGCTTGGATGCTATTGGTGACCTACACCATAGTTACAAGGAATCTTTAGATTGCACTGAATGCTAAGGGTGATGAATTAAGTTTTTAGGAGGTGAGCTCTAGTAGAGAGTGACCTACATCAGTAGGCACAAGGTGAAGTGGATGCCTAGGAAAAGATTGAGGAAAAAATATGGAAGGATTTCCCACTCCTCTTGCACCAATAACATATTCTTCCATTCTTCCATTCTTTATTCTTCCTTACTTTAATTCTTCATTTGGATTATCTGGGTCCCACTATTATTTATTCTTTAAAGGAGTCAGGATGTTTCCGAGGATGGAGGACATCAGATACAAGCTTCAGTGTGGGTTGATGTTGGGCCTTGAAATATTGGCTAAGTACCAAAGGGCACATGTGTGCATAGGGAACCAATAAGAGGAAGGGTGCATAGGAGAGAACCATAGAAAAAAAGAGGTTTAAGAAGGGTTTATTAGAAAATAGGGTGCATGGAAGGTAGAACATAGGTTCAAAGGACTTAGATATATTTGGCATTTTGGAGGCACTTGAAGAAAAATGTGACCTGACTAGGCATGCTGAGTGGATAAAGGTGCCATCCTTTAAACTTGGCTGGTCAAGAAAAGGATATTCCACATAGGGAATATTCCCAGAAGACATCATTATAGAAAAGTGGAGGAGTTTGCAAGTGGGATAAACATTCACCATTAGAGGACCACATTGACACTTGGCATGCATGATCTGCTCAGGGGAAAAGGCATGGCGGTGGGTGTTGATCTTATAAAAAGAGATATTTAGGAAGTAAAGAAAGGGGTGGAAAAGAGACATAAAAGATAGACATATATGCATGGAGTAACAGAACCTGTTGCAGTAATATTAGGGTTTATTAGAACTTGGTGCCAAGGGTTCTATGAAGGATGTAGGATAGGCCTCTATATCTAAGGAATTAGGGTCTATAACAAGGATTTGAAATGGGAGGGTATAGCTAGGATCTTCTCATATCAGGGAATATTGGTAAGGAATCTAAGTCTTGTTATTTAAGATGTGATGGTTTTTGATGACCTCTTTTGAATTGTAATATGGCTACCAATGAATATATATAATATACTATATATTATATATAATATATATAAGGGTTCATTCCTGTATATCTATTCTTAAGGTGTAAACCCTTGTGTTAAATCATAATTATCATGGTTTAGATTTGAATTATCATATTTATTACTTTGTTTCTGTAAAGCATTAAGATATGGATCTGTTTCTGCCTTATTAACTAAATGATGGTACTTATCATTATGTAAATCATCCTCCATCAATGGAAAAACCTTCTCATAATTCTCACATAAAGGAGGGGCTTGACGCTTACGTGTGCCTCGAGTGAGCACCCAATGCCCACTAGGTGATATGCCGATGCGTATGGGGTTAGAAAGTTATACTAAGGGTACATAAAAATGACTACAAACCCAATCACAAACTTCAAAACTTCTTTATGTGTGATGTTTATCATCCTGTTGCTTCATGTGGTTTTTGTGTCATGGCCAAGTTCTCCTTAAGACTAGAGAGAACCTCTTGTTGATTTTGAATGTGTTCTTCTACTGCTTTAACCTGCATTTTTCCTCTCAATGATGATGTGATGGATTGGGGATGGTACCCATAGAGTTCTAAAAAAGGAGACATTTTGGATGAATTATGGAAGGAATTATTATACCACCATTCTGCAAGTGGTAGCCATTGGACCCATCTCACTTTTTTATTTGAGGTGAAGCAACTGAGATATCCCTCCAAACACTTATTTACAATTTTTTTTTCCCATCAAACTGGGGATGATAAAAAGAGCTACAAGCTAAGTACCCAAACATTAGAATAAATCAGCCCAAAAATTACTAGTAAATATAGGGTCCCAATCACTTACTATAATCTTCAGTGTCCCATGTAGCTTCTGAACTATGTCCATGAAGGATGTTACTACTATTCTTGTAGAAAATGGGTGTGATAAGGCACAAAAATGAGCATATTTGGTGAGTCTATCAACCACAACCATGATGACATTTTTTCCTTCAGATTTAGGAAATCATGTGATGAAGTCCATGGAAACCTATTCCCACCATTGGCTAGGAATAGATAGATGTTGTAGAAGACCTAGGGACCAAACTATTTCACCCTTATTTTGTTGACAAACCATGAATTCTTCCAAAATTTTTGGACATCCCCTTTTGATCCCTTCTCAGAAGAAATATTGTTTGATTTGATGATAAGTCTTCAAGAATCCAGACTACCTTCCTACTGAAGAAGCATGAAGCTCAGATAGACCCCTATTTTTAAGAGTGGAGTTCTTACATAGGTAGAATCTATTTTTATACCAAAAGCATCCCCTTTCAAGAAAAAATTTTTCATAGATGCTTGGATCATTTTGGAGATTATGAATGAGTTTTTGTATAGTTGGTTCATTTCTCCATTCAGACCTTACCTCCTCTACCCAATCTTCTTGTAAGATGGATATGGCACATAACAATGTTGCAATTGATTCATCTTTCCTAGACAAAGCATCCGCGACTACATTATCCTTCCATTTCTTGTAGATAATCTCAAAATCATATCCTAACATCATTAAGACCCATGTTTTATTGTTCTTCAGATGATAAACGATGCTGCAAGAAGCATTTCAGACTATCATGAATTTTTTTTTTCACTTTAAAGTGTCTTCCTATGAGATATGGTCTCCATTGCTTTACTCCATGAAGTATGGCTAGCATTTTCCTTCTCATTAGTTTTCTTTGAAAAATTCTTACCTTTTAATTAATGGTTCAAAAAGAAAATAGGATGGCCTTCTTTCATGATAACTTCCCCCATATAAGACCTTGATGCATCACATTCAAAAATGAATGTTTTGGGAAAATATGGAGTAGCCAAGATTGGAGTGGTGTGCACATGGCCTCCTTTTAACTGATAAAATTTTTGGTAGCGTCCTCATTCCAATGGAAAGATTCCTTCTTTAATAAATATTTGAGAGGTGGTGTTATTCTTCCATAATACCTTACGAATCTATGATAATAACCTGTAATCCCCAAAAATCCTCGTAGATTCTTTAGGGTTTTTGGAACCTCCACTCCATCATTGATTTGGTCTTATTAGGATCCCCTTTAACACCTTTATGAGAGACAATGTGACCCTAATATTTGACCTCCTTAACTCCAAAAGAACACTTAAAGGGATTTTCATAAATTTTATGGTGTTCAAGGGTTTCCAACACCTTATTTACATGATGCAAATGTTCCTCCCATGTTTTGCTATAAATTAATATATCATCAAAGAACACTAAAACAAAATTCCACAGGAATGTCTTAAAAATAGAATTCATCAAACTTTGAAATGTAGAAGTTGCATTTGTGATCCCAAAAGGCATTACCAGGAATTCATAATGGCCCTTATGTGTTTGAAAGGAAATTTTATGAACATCCTCATCCTTCATTCTGAATTGGTGGTATCCTCAACAAAGATGAACCTTTGTAAAGTAAACAGCACCATGCAACTCATTAAGAAAATGATGAATTACAGGAATAGGAAACTTATCTTTGACTATGTACTTATTAATTTCCCTATAATCAAGACACAAGCACCACATGTCATCTTTATTATGCACCATCACTACTAGAGAAGAATAAGCACTCTGAATATGAAAAATGATTCCTACTTCCAACATCTCTTGTAAAATCTTCTTCATCTCACTCTTTTGCACATATGGGTACCTATAAGGTTGGTACTAACTAGATAGCATGATCATGATCTGTCTTTGGAGGTAAACCTTTTGGCATATTTTCAAACACAACAGAGTGTGCATCTAACACTGCTTACATATCTGATGGAATAATTTCCTTAGACTGATGTGCCTCCAACGAAAATAGTTGTGCCACAAATCCCTCTACACCCTTTTTTAGCATTTTTTTGCATCTGATGAGAGATCGTTGTCCGTGGATACTTTTCTCCAAATAGGACTTTTAGAAGAGCAACAGTCAGGGGACAAGAAGTCCCTCCTCTTTAATGGGAGAGGTTCCCTTATTCTGAAACAAACTTATTTACAAATATACAGAACATTATTTTATGGTTGAACTTGGATATTACGAAAATGTTTTCCACAAAGATCATCAGTTACAAAAGGACTGAGGAAAAGGGTACGAAGATAAGCAGAATAGCAAACGTTTGGAATTATAGATAACAGAATAATTCTTTACGAGTGCGAAGTTGCAGGGAATTTAGAACAAGATTATTTGCATTAGCTGAATATGATTAAATTCAAAGACACAAAGTTCTTCAAACGACCTTCTTCAGATTCATTAATCAAAGACACAAAGTTCTTTCTTGGTTGTGCAAGATCACTGTATTTGCAAAAGCAATCAGAGAGACTAACAAATTAGGTACAAAATAATCTTCACAATACTAAAGGAAAACACAGAGATACAGAGATTCAGATAGACAATGAATAGAAAGCCCTTTTGTATTGATACGTTCAAGATCTATTTACATTTTCAGTGAGAATATGCCAAGTTCTTCCTCCTCTCAAAATGGCGTGGAAAGGCCATTATATAGATTACAATTCAGTTACGTCTTGTAACCGTTTCTTTTAAATAAAGAATAGTTAAGTATCGCCGGTTGCAATATCCTAACTAATTACAAGGAATACGAAAAGAATGGGAAGAAGAGAAAAGAAAGAAAGAAGGAGGAGACAGGTGGCCAGCTACAGGGAGGGACCCACTGTCTTCAGAATTCGCTGCCTGAACTTCTTCAAAGCCTCGGCTATGTCTCTGCCACGTGGAACCGACGTGTTGGCTGCAGACTGAGTCCAAAATCCTAGACACTTCTCCATCTCTTTATCAAACTCGACGTGAGTATGATAATCTTTATTTGCTTCTTTAATGGCATATTGAAGAGAGCAAATGTCCTTCATCTTTTCTTTGGAGATGGTGCTTTCCTTGAACAGATCATTTTTGACAAAAGCTCTGAACTGAGCTTTGATTTCTTGCAGGGACAGGAAAGCACCAGAGTTTTCATCCTGAAGATGACAATGTATATCCTTGAAGGCAGCAACTGTCAGTGCTTTGAAAGCTTCTCCCTTCTGCCAACTGTTCTTCATCTCTACCACAGCTTCTTCTAATACTCTGATCTTCCACTCCACGCTGTAGACCCAAGACTTTGATAAATTGTCTTTGGCATCATCAAAAATCTTGTTCGCCATTAAGATGTTCTCATCTGTTTGTCCCATGAGGCGGAGGTCTACTATGCAACTGCTCCAGATTTTGAGTTCTTTATCCATGGTATTGATAGTGGAGGAGAGCTTCAGTTGCATATTACTCACCTTTTCATAGAGCTTGAAAGCTTCATCGATGAAGTTTAACCCAGCAACAAGCATGTCATCCACCATGGCTTCGATAGCTCTGCCATAAACAGAATACTTGTGCATATCTTTTATACTTTGCACTTCATCTTGGCTTAGTATTACAGGAGGAGGTAGAGCAGTCAAAGGGGTGGGATCCAAAACTTTGTCCTTAGATAGAAGAGACTTGATGAAACCTGTAAGAACTCGGGCTTGCTCTTCCAGCTGTTCGATAGTTTGCTGTCCTTTTTCCACTCTCCCAATAACTCTTGTGACTGTTTCCTGGAGGTTATGGATCTCACCTTCAGGGGTAGACTCTCCCATTGGGATTCTCAGTAGCTCCAAGTCAGATACTTGCAAGTCCTGTTCTGATTTGTCCATTGCAGGCTTGGCAATCTCCAGGAATTGCTGACCTCGAGTATCAGATACTATTCTGGAGGTGGTTCTTGCTTTCTTGGCACGAGAAGGCGTGGTGCCCAACATGGCTGCAACAGCATCAAAATTTGGTCCCAAGTTTTGGGAGGATGGTTTTCTCTTCCTTTTGTCAACCAAGGGTTGCACCCATGCAAAAGAGGAAGAAGAATTTGCAGGAGAAGCAAGGGGACCAAGAGACAGGGAGCTCATGACACTCAGGGTCTGTGCAGCTGTTGACTCAAGCTGGGATGTGGAAGGAGCACTGGAGACAATGGCAGTAGAAGAATCAATAGCACTTGGAAGTTCAGTGCTCTGGACATCCTTGTCTTTATCTGTTGGGTCCTCAGGAACATTTGTAGGAGTTGGCCTCTCACTCTCTTCACTTTCACTGAGGATGATGATGTTCTCTGGTCCGATAGGCAATTCTGCCTGTTTCTCCTAAAGATCTCTTTCCACCGGTTCCTTCTTTACTTCCTTGAGCTTCTTCTTATATACCTGAGTGGATGGAGAAGGAGTAGATTCCACAGGTCCCTGAGCTGCTGAGGCAGGAGGGGTTTTCTTTGGTGTTTCGGACCTTGGAACTGGTGCTTCTCTTATTGGTGTCGATTCATCCTTGGAGGAGGATTCTCCCGAGTGCCTCCTGAATTCTCGGACCTTCTTATTGAACCAAACCTTAGTCCTGACTAAGACTGGAGCAAGGATTTCAGCCAAATCATCCCTCTCTTTTCTGTTCCAATCCAGGTCCTCCAGAGGGGTGTGCTTGATCACATTTTCATACTCATATGAGTATAGCTCAGAATTATCATCTTCGAGGCCTTCAGGAACTTGGTACAAACCGAGTTCTTGAATCAATTGTAAGGAGAACCTGCCATAATGCCTTCTTCTGGCCTCAAAGTCGTCTGCACAGTCAGCCCAGTAGTCTTCTGTATCTGCCATATGATGATAGACTATCTTGATATTCTGTTCAATAAACTTCTTCAAGTCAAAGCAGGTTCTTGGCTTGAAGAAATGAACGGTGATAGGGACCAAAGTTCTTTCTATATTCTGGGCATCCAGGGCTGTTTTACATGTGTAATTTCCCAGAGAGATGGGAAAGTGCAAGCCAGAAATCTTCTTGTCTCTGCAAGTTCTGTGCAACTTGTCCAGTTGCCTGCATATTTCGATCAAGGCCATCTTGTCATTGCAGAACATGGGAAGCCGCAGAGGAGTACTCTCATAACCAGCAAGCCTGATGTATGAGAACTTCCTGAATTGGATGAAGTAGGCCCCATACCGTGATATCAAGTTCATGGCTTCATCTGAAAACCTCCTGGCGGTGTCACCCTCGAGCAATCGGACCACGTACATAGTGAAAGCATCATTAACCCTTCTGAAATTGCGGTTGCTGGTCTCCAAGGTAAACTGCGGGCAATAGGCATACACTGGGTTGCCTTTGTGGGCATCTATATATGAGAATCCAAACCATTGCCTTGATGCTGCTAGAGTATACATGAGATATGAAGTCATGAAAAACTTCTTTGTTTGCAGTACGTTGGATAGCTGCTCCGTCAGATTCATGCTGATGATCTCAGCCCAGTTGATATTTTGTGTACCCTCGCACACCATACTGATGAGCGGGCACATCCAGAAATGGAACTCGCTGGTGGAAGGCAAACCCATGACCCGAGCCAGCAGTATTATGAAATCTGACAGTTCTTCATTGAAGTCTGCTCGGATGAGGGTTTTGGTGAGGCGGGAAGCTCCCTTCTTAGGGTTTTTTAGCCAGGACTTCGCCACTCGTGCTCTGTACTTGTCACTGTCTTGATCGAACATGGCTTGCGCTTGGGCTTGGGAAACAACTATGGCATTGTCCAATTCCGGGATCCTCAGAGCGGCACCAATGGCGGCAGCGTCTAGCTTGGCGATGAGCTCCCCATGTACGTTTGTCAATTCACTTGAGGCGGGGTCGAAGTGAGCTCCGAATGCAAGCACTGTATCAGCACACTGTACTGAAATTGGGAATCCTCCAGCGTACGCCAAACCACTGTCATGAATTGTCTGAGCCATCGGTGAGGGATTTGCATCTTCCATCCTTGCCCAAAAATCGCTGAAATCGAGATGTCGGGCCTCGCTATCTCCAATGTTGCTTACAGCAGACTCGAGTGGAGAAATCTGTTCTTGTCCTTGAAATTTGATCTTCATGTCGATAGTTTCAGGGGAACAAGGTTGCAAACTAGACTTGGAATGGAATTACAGAAGCAGAGGAACGTGCGCAAGTTTGTAAGCGGCAAGGGTTCGAGCAAAGGATAACAAGGAAGATGTGAGAAAATGCAAAGGGGAAATGTTCATTATATAGCCGTTTGGGGAGCGGAGTGAATTCAATGTGCATTTAATTACACAACCACCAATTTGAAAAGTGTCATACTTGGAGTGAGCGGGAAAAACTAAGTATGGATGACACTAGGTACGCTTGGGACATGTGAGACGCAAATGCGCGAAACACGTGGCTCAGGTGAAATGGAGAGAGAATGCACAAAAGCTTTCGGAACAATTGGGACAAAAATGCGCGAGGTACGCGGTTCGGGCATTTCGACCGAAATTGGAACAGCGGGCCCGTTTGGACTTGGGACTTTTGGGACAGAAAGTTCCGGAGTACGCGGTTTGAACGGCTCGGCCGAAAATGAAGCGGGGCGCATTTTTTCGGTTTGGGACAAAGAATTTTTCGAAGTACGCGACTAGGAAGCTTCGGCCGAAAAAGAGAAAGCTCGTACTTTTGACTTTGGGATATTTGGGACAAAAAGGTGCGAATTACGCGGTTCGGGTGGTTCGGCCGAAATTGGAATGACTTGCACAAAAGTTTCGGGACACTTGGAACAAAAACTTCCGACGGGCCCGAAGATAGGACAATTTCGGGGATTTCGGCCGATCGGGGAACAACTTGCACTTTGGAACTTGGGACAGTCGGGACAAAAATGTCCGACAGGCCCGAAATACATGCGAGAAAGGCCCAATACTTGGATTTCTCTAATTTTAAGACTTAGGTACCTCAGAGAAAAGCACTTAGACTCAAAATTTTCAAAATTTACTCTTGTTAGAGAGGGGAATTTTGAGTAGACAACAGCTGGCTCCTTCTGGGGATGACTTGGTGTAAATTCATGGAATGAGACAAGGCAAGAACTTAGACAACTCGGTGTAGCAGACCAGTGCCTTACCCATTGGGCAAACGGAGTCAAGGACAAACCAATACAAGGGCAACGCACACAACGACGGAAAGGAAACACACCAAAAGCAGAAAAGCAGAAACACTGTACATAATATACAAAGGGACTCCCTAGTCACCTAGGATTGAACAACTTCAAATACTGCCCACTATAAGGAAGTGGGAGGGGGGAACCATCCATGTAATCAAGATAGAAAGAGTTCTTACCAGCAAAGTGTCTTATCTTGAAAGGTCCAAGCCACAGAGAATCAAATTTTCCATGGCTGCCACGAGGTTCATGTCTTTTGTCCCACAACAGCACAGTATCACCAACTTGGAACTCTCTGCTCCTAGCTTTCTTATCAAACAGAACCTTCACCTTCTGCTGGTGGGCAGATATTCTGTCAGCAACCTCCAATCTATCCTCGTTCAGTTTGTGCAGGTACATGATCCTTTTGTCCAGAGCATCACTGAAACTAGTGTCTTCAATGGCCTTCATCAGGTGCAAGGCTGGTAGTTCCACTGTCACTGGCAATTGAGCCTCTACTCCATACACTACTTGAAAGGAGGACATTCCAATGGCTCTTTTAGGTGTGATCCTGTCTGCCCAAAGAGCATCATAAAGCTTCTTATGCCAGTTTCTCTGAGATTCATTGACCAACTTCCTTATGATAGTCACCAGATTCTTGTTGGTAGATTCTGCTTGTCCATTTCCCTGGGGATAATAATCTGAAGAATGAGCCAGAGAGATGCCATACCCGTAGCAGAAATCCATTATCTCAGTTGAGGAGAAGTTTGAGGCATTATCTGTTACAATCTTGTTAGGTACACCATACCTAACCAAGATGTTCTCTTTGATGAAGTTGCATACTACTTCAGAAGTGGTGCTCTTGACTGGAATAGCTTCCACCCATTTGGTGAAGTAGTCAGTAGCAGTTAGCACATGAGTGTGTCCAGCACTAGAAACAGGGTTGAGTGCACCAATGAAGTCTAGACCCCACTGTTGAAATGGTTCCTCAATCACAACTGGCTTGAGAGGCAAAGAAGCCAATTTAGGTCTTCCCACGAAAGTCTGACAGGCCTCACATTTATCCACCCACTTGGATGCATCTTTGAACAAGGAAGGCCAGTAATACCCTCCACGGAGTATCTTATGAGCTGTGACTGTTGATGAATAGTGCCCTCCACATGCCTGATCATGAAAAGCTGAGAGCAACTTTCTCTGTTGTTCCTTGTCTACACACTTCAGAAATCTCCCATCCAAACCACGCTTGAACAAGGCATTTTCCCACAGTACATATTGTGCTGATCTCAATTTAACAGTCCTCTTTTCTTTAGCAGTTAAATGAGAGGGGCATTCCCCATAGGTGAGAAAATGAGCGATGTCAGCATACCATTCATCAACTGAACTCAGGAACAGAACAGTAGGAAGGTCAGCTTTCTTCTCCAATAACTCATGTTGGGCTCCTTCAGCAATGAGCTCGCAAAGACCTTTTCCCCGAACCAGCTTGGTTGGCTTGATATCAAGGTCATACTCCTGGACCTTAGCCACCCAGTTTCCCCTCTTGGATCCAAATTCTTGTTGCGTGAGAATTGACTTTACAGTCGTATCTGGGACCAGCACCGTAGAGTGAGAGTTGAGGATATAGAAACGGAACTGCTTGACAGCTTTGACTACTGCAAAGGCATGCTTCTCCATCATGGTGTACTTTAGCTCATGGTTCTTCAGGATATAGCTCATGAAGGCAATTGGTAGCTCGTGTTTATCAGAATCTTCTTGGGTTAAGACAGCAGCCAAGGTACTATCTGTAGCGTAGCAATAGATAATGAAATCCTTGCTGAAATCAGGGCAGGCCAAAACTGGAGTTTTAGCAATAGCTTTCTTGATACCCTCAAAGGATTCCTTTCCTTCTGAAGACCAACCAAAGGCTTGTTTTCCTTTCATCATCTGAGAAATATTCAAAGTTAACTCAGCAAAATCGGGAATGAATCTTCTTAGAAAATTGATCTTACCGAAAAAGGAATGCACGCCTTTTTTACTAGTAGGGAGAGGAATCTGTTGGATAGCTTGAACTCGTTCAGGATCAATCTTGATGCCGTCCTTTGAGACAATGTGTCCTAATAGCTTTCCCTCTGTAACACAGAAGACAGATTTTTTAGGATTCAGGGAGATTCCGTGCTCTCTGCACCTTTGCAGAACTGTTTCCAAGTGGTCGAAGTGATCTGCTCTTGTCTTTGAAAACACTGTCAGGTCATCAAGGTATATGACAATACATTTCCCTTTCAAGCTTCCAAAGGCCAGATCCATAGCTCTCTGGAAGGTGGCACCGGCATTAATCAGCCCAAAAGGCATTCTCTTGTAGGCAAAGGTACCCCAAGGAGTTGTGAAGGCTGTCTTATGTTGATCAGCAGTATCAACCTCTACCTGATTGTATCCAGAAAATCCATCAAGCATAGATAACATCTCAGAGCCTGTTACCGCTTGCAAAATCTGATCCATCATAGGCAGAGGGTAGTTATCTTTCAGAGAGGCCTGATTCAGGTTCCTGAAATCAACACAGATGCGGATCTCACCATTCTTCTTCCTAACAGGTACAATGTTTGCAATCCAAGTCGAATGGTGAATGGGAAAGATGATTTTAGCCTTCAGCAGTTTCTGAATCTCCTGAAATATGGTGTCAGCTATCTTTGGGTTGTACTGCCTCTGCTTCTGCTTGAAAGGCTTGATTCCTGGCTTGAGAGGGATAGAGTGCTGCATTTCTTTTGGCTTGAAGGCTTTTAGATCTTCATAAGAATAAGCAAGCACATCCTTATATTTCCTTAGAAGGTCAATTGCTCTTCTCCTTTCATCTGATGTGCAACACTTCCCGATATTTACCAGCTTCGGGTCATCAGAACTCCCAATATCAATCTTATCATACTCAGCTGATTGCCGAGGTCCAGTGGAAGCTTTAGATCTCATGTATCTGTCATGTTTATCAAACAACTCCTCCAAACTCACCAAACCTTTGGGGATCTTGTTTCCTTTGAGCTTAATGCACCCTTCCTGATCAGTTTCTTCTCCTTGGGTGACGGCTTGGTCCGAAGACACACTCTCACGAGGCAGGTTGTCACTTCCTTCAAAATACAGTTGTTCAAAATTGCCCTTGAGTTCCAGGAAGGAAAGCAAATGCTGGTCATCGTTGAAGACTTGCCAGTTATTAGTATTGTCAGGGACACTAGGTCGGTGGACCATCTCAATAGTGAACTTATCCTGAGAGAATTCAGGATGAGGAATCAATAGTGACCCTGAGACAGCCAGGGAATCAGCTCTGCTGTTCTTTTCTCTAGGCATTGCTTCAATGGAGAAGGCATCAAGGAATTCAATTGAATCCCAAACCTGGTTCCGATAATGCTTCAGCCTCCCGTTCTTTACCTGAAACAGGCTTCTGACTTGCTTCACAATCAGCTCTGCATCACCACGAGCCAAAAGATTTTTAACACCTTGTTCTTTGGCCACTTGCAATCCAAGGATGAGAGCCTCATACTCTGCTGTATTGTTAGTGTTCTCGAACTGCAATTTGAATGAAAAGGGGTGCAGGCAGCCTTCAGGTGATATTAGCAGAACACCGGCTCCAGAACCAGCCGAAGAACAACTGCCATCAAATTCTAAAATCCAGACACCATTGGGATCTTTAGGTGATATTTTGCAGGGTTGGATTTCATCAGGGGACAAAATCATGTAATTACCATGGCCCCTGTCCTCATAGAGTATTTGTGCCTTGGGATCATCTGTCTTCTGCACAATGTACTCGGACTGCTTCTCAGGTAGTAGCTTCTTCATTTGTCCATTGACAGGTATGAGAGCGTGTGACCAATCCATTTGAATCTCTCCACCCACATCTTTACAGAAGTTTCTGCTTAGCAACATTCCATAGGAAGGAGGAATGTCTGCTACTAGTATGGTAGCCAAGACCTTTTTTTTCAGGTAAAGCAGCAGAAGCCACTTGTGCATCTTTAATCCTTCCCACCAAAGGTACTTCCTTACTTTCCATGGAGTAGCAAGATCCATAAGTACGAGTAAGGGTCAAGCCTAAAGCATGAGCTACTTTAGCAGGCATCACATTATCTGAGGCTCCGGAATCTATGACACAGTTACTGAGCCTGTGGCCAGCTATAAGGAGTGTTACATAGAAAGGCTTGATTTTGTCACCAGGTGAGGTGACAGCAGCTACTAGACTAGGCTGTGGTGCAGAAGGAGGTGTGGGCAAAAGGCCTTTGGAGGTGGTCTTGGAATGGGAATTCACAAATTGGATCATCTTGGCAAAAGCTTTTGGATGGGTTTGGTAATATTCAGCCTCTGAAATTTGAACTTTGGTCCTTTTTAGATGATCTACAATGTCAAAGGATCCAGAGGTGGATGGTCCATCATCATTTGGAATCTTAGGTTTATCAACCCTAGGAGAAAAAGAAGAAGAAGCAACTTTGGGGGCAGGATTGGCAGTACTTACCTTTGGTGCAGATGAGGTAGGAATAGGAGATCCTCTTCTGGCAATTACAGGAATAGTTGCAGGCTGCTCTTTGGACTTCTTCAGGGGTTGTGTCACCTTTTCCCTCTGATGCGTCTGTTCCCGAGTCATGACAGCGAAGGATTCGCTGTTCATATCTGCTACCACTTCATCATAGTCATCTGCATCATCGATGCCTTTAGTGGTAAAGAAATTGACTCGAGATCCCTCGGGTTCTTCTGCCTCATCATCGAATTCCTCCAGGAACTCCTCACAAGCTTCATTATCATCTTCTGGTTCTTCAACTTCACAAGTTGCATTCACAGGAACTTTGACGGGAGGTCCTTCAAGTGCCAGTCTTGTGTGGGGAGCTGGCAAACAGTTTCTGGGTTGAAAATTTCTTCTCGGAACATCTGCATATGGTGCATGCTGAGCTAATTGTTTCTTTATAGCTACTAGATCATTTGCAAGTTTCTGGACTAATGGATCAGTATTGGGTCCAGAGGTGGAAGAGGAAGAAGCAGCAGATTTAGATTTGGGAGGATCTCTCTTCAACTTCCCTGACATGATCAGGTCATCCTCGATACTAACAGCCAGTTCTTGATCCAGAATTAACGTTCCAAGATTAGCCCTTCTTAGAGCATAACTGACTTTAGGCGTTTGGGCATTCAAAAAGAAACATTTTTGAATTTGATCAACCGGCCGAGTATTTGCAGGAATCTTGTTGATCAGTCTGTTGAACCGAGCCACAAATTCTCTCATGGGTTCTGATGGATCTTTCTTTATCTGAGAAATCTGGGCAAGCAGGGCATGCACATCTTCTGCCGGCTTGAAACGGCTTTCGAACCGAGTTCTCATGGTATTCCAGTTGGTAATAGACACCAGCCAGAAGGTGATAGAACCAATCAGCAGCATTATCTTGCAGCGTCTCGACAAACATTCTTACAGAGACGTCTCTCATGTTCAACTCCCAAAACTCCACACGCAACTATGAAGGCTGCAATATGTTCATCAGGGTGTACTTTACCATCGCCCTTAAATTTTTGGGAAGTTCTTCCGGTTACCTCTGGGTAACTCGTGCAAAGGCTGAGTAAGGGCCAGGGGCCCGACATTTTGTCCCCATGGCAAATGTGCCGCCATTCTTGGAAATACGGCTTGAAGGGGAACTGTAACACCAGCAAGGGTCAAAGCTCGCAAATTAGGGCTAGCTGGCTGTGTAGGACTTCTTTCTCGAACAGGTGGAGTTCTCGTTGAACGAGTTCTTCTATTTGAAGGGAAAGGAAAACCCTGTTGGCTCCCAGCTGAAACTGAGACCTTCGATACAAGGCCCTTCTCCCTCGATGAAATGCGGAGTCGCCAGATCAAAGGATGATCGAAAATTACATATACTGGAATGCGAATTTTCCCCAGTCGGAGTCGCCCAAAACTGTTGGTTTCAAATAGGACTTTTTAAATACTCACATTCAGTGGGACAAGAAGTCCTCCTCTTTAATGGAGAGGTTCCTATTTCTAAACGACTTTTACAAATACACCGAACATTATTTTTAAATGGGTTGAACTTGGATATTACAGAAAGTGTTTTCCACAGATACATCAGTTTCGCCAGGACTGAGGAAGGGGAATGAGGAAAGGTAGCAGAATAGCAACATTCAGAATTATAATAGCAGAATACTTCTTCAGTGTATGCGAAGCGTCCAAGTGATTTAAAGACAAGATCATTTGCATTAGCTTAATGGATTAATTTAAAGACACAAAGTTCCGTACATAATCTTTCTTCAGATTGTTATCAAGGACCAAAGTTCCTTCTGGTTGTACAAGATCACTGACTTGCCAACTGAACAGTAGCATCAGAAGACAAACAGTTGGGAACAAAAGGATCTTCACAATATTAAAGGAAAACACCGAGACACCAAGAATCAATAGACAAAGACGGAAAGCCCTTTTGTATTGATTTTTCTTTCAAGATTTAATTTCACTTCAGCAATATCCAAGTTCTTCCTTCTTTCGAATGGCGGAAAGAATGCCATTATATAGATTACATTCATTACGTCGTGTACCGTTCTTTAAATAAAGATTTTAAGTATCGCCGGTTTGCAATACCTTAACTAATTACAAATGTAATACTAAAGAAATAGGAAAAAGAAACATAGACGGAGCAGTGGACAGTCATTGATAAGGACCACCATCTTCAGAAACGCCTTCTTGAATTTGATCACGTCTGACCATGTCTTTAACACGAGGGACACACAGAACTCCATCTAGGAAGATGACAATGGATATCTCTAAAAAAATGGTGTAAACTGGCGTCTTGAAAATTTGCATTTTTGTAACTGCTTCTTGAATTTGCTCTTCGCAATTAAATTCAAATTTAGCACATCCGGGTCGAGTGGGAAAAACTACAGTATGAATTTGCTTTAGGTCACTTGGGACATGTGTTTTTTTTTTTTTTTTTTTTTTTTTTTTTTCTGAGACGCGGAATGCGCGAAACACGCGGCTCGGCGATTCAGGGGAAACGGGGAGAGGAAGACAAATGCATTTGGGAATTTGGATGAAAAGAGCGAACACCGTGCGCGACTCGGGAGTTTCCGGCCGGAAATGGGACAGAAGATTGCACTTTTAACTTGGGAATTTCGGGACAAAAAAGTTCCGAAGTACGCGACTCGCGGTTCGGGCCGAAATTGAACAGAGCGCAATTTTTGATTTGGGACACTTGGGACAAAAATATCCGCGGGCCTGAAATGGGACATTTCGGACGGGGGTTTCGGCCGAAAAATGGGACGATTGCAACTTTTTGATTTGGGACAATTTGGACAGACAGAAAAGTGTGAAGTACGCGCGGTTCGGATGGTTTCGGCCGGAATTGGAAAGACTTGCACAACAGCTTTCAAAAGACAATGGAACAAAAAACTTCCACGGGCCCGAAGATAGGGAAAATTTCGGGGATTTGGCCGGTCGGGAAGAGAACACTCGACTTTGTACTTGGGACAAACCGAGGACAAAAATATCCGACAGGCCCGAAAACTTTACCAAAATTGACCACAACTTGGATTTTTTTTAGACTTCCAAGACTTTTTCATGCTAACAGCTTACAGGAAAAGACACTTAGACTCAAAATTTTGAAAATTTACCTTTGACAGAGCAGGGAATTTTGAGTGGACAACACCACCTTAGGTCAAAGCCAACCTAATACAGGACATTTCCGTCCAAGGATAAAATATTTTCCTCAATATCCTTTTACGAAGCCTATTACCTCTCACGAGATCCAGCGTTATAATTTAGATCTAGGAGATCAAAATCTCACCGTTGGAAAACATGATGCAAAGTAGAATACCTAAACAAGTTCTTACTATTTTACAACAAAACCCTCGCTTGGTTACAAAATACATTTATTTACAAAGTCAATTAACAAGATGGACAAAGAAATAACTTAGTATACCTTGGATAGGAAATGATCAAGTGTGATGTTAACATATATATATATATAGATAGATATATATTGTTAACATCCACACCTTGAATCAATGCCATTAATCCAAGGTATATATATATTTCAAGTATGAAAACATTCTACAGGTTTCCAACTTGTGGATTGCAAAGTAAAATGATATCCTTTCCCATTTAAAAAAATAATAGTAAACCTGAATTTAGACAATACTACCCATTGCCAAAATGATTTTCAATGTCGAAGAATACACCCCTTCCTAAGAAAAATCACATGTAGGAAATTTTTCAATATCACAAGGAAAGTCATCAGTAGTAACGCCATGATCAAGACGTCACACTTCACAGCTATCGGGGTATAGTTCAAATTCTAATATTGGGACACAGGAGGAAATACATCTTCTAGTCCGACCCCGTTATTAAAGGTCGAGATCAAGAGGTTAGAGGGTGGCCCTCGTCCAGCGTTATCAGTGGTTTTGAGGTAGATGGAACACGAAGGTTTTGGATCATGTGGGCAAGGTCAGCACAAAACCCTAGAATCTTTCCATTGGAGATGTCTCTTCATCTCCCAAAGTATAGGGGTATAGAACGATGTTGCTGAACACGTACACATGTGTGAAATACTATGGCAGATAAAAGGAACTCACGGATTTTGAGTGTAGGGAAAGATAATGGCGACTACATTAACAAGGGTGACACAAATAATAGTACAAAAGTTTGACACCGATCAGACTTGCAAAAACTATATTGCTTTAAAATATTTGTTTCCTTAAAGAATTCATATCCATAAGTTTGAGCCAGAAGAGTATAGTGCACTCAAAGGATATTAAGCAAGGCACTCCTGAGAGTGTAGAGAGTATGATGCTCCATTTCAAAACATGTTGATCTAAGTTTCTATAATATTTCATGTAAGCCATCATGCACAATGTTCATTGGAGGCTTGCTTACACCATTTAGAAGGGCACTATTCACACTAAGCCATACATTGATCCACAGAAGCACTTGAAGAAGATTTACAGCTGAGGTGGTTGGAAGTATAGACACTAGGGTGAGCCCATTTTAGGGCGCACATATAGCCCGCTATGGCAAAGTAGTTAGAGCAAACTATCAAAAATTCATCACATGAGGGGCCACACAAGGAAATTTGTTGCATAAGATTGTGAAGGGAGAAGGTCAAACAAGGATAGTTGTCCCTGGAGATCAGTACACTCACTAATGTAGGACTATAGATATGCCAGTTAAACCATGATGGTAGCTGGCTTCCCATTACTGGAAGCATGAAAGGAATAAGTTTCATCTACGTAAAATATTCAGGTCATGAATCATGACACGGAAGACTACCGAATATGGTAAGATCCATGAAGCGTATAGATATTGGTTGTATAAGATAGACATGAGTTTAGATAATTCTAAAGGAGATGAACCAAGCATTATAATCAGATCACAACAAGCCACTATGATAAAATGAGGTCGTTTTGAAGGAATTCATGGCAGAGGTGAGGATGACCATGGTGGATCGGAGGATGAGGCATGGGGGGAGGATGAGGTGAGTTCCTCACGAAACATGTTATACATGTGGATCTCATGACCACTAAAAGCATGAATGTCCTCAGAATATTAATTGTTCTTCGTGGAAAGAATCTAGTTATGAGGAATTCTCAGGACTTGTATGAGCATCTTAGCAAGAAACATAAATAAAAAATAAAGGCTAGGGATCAGGTCTAGGATTACAAAATGCTATGAAAATTAGGGGATGTCCAAGTTGGAACCAAAAATACGAGGCATTGCAAGTAAGGATCACTACCATGCTGAAGTTGGTGCATGCCAAAGAAGGCATTATAGCAGATGTCTGCATCACTTAAGGAGGAGGTTTTAAATGCTAGTACCCATATCTGCCCCATCAAAGGAGGGTCTAATCGGGAAACCATGGATGGTACTTAGAAATATTTAGGGTGAAAATATAGTATTAAAAGCAGCAATCAGGGAAGATGGAGAAAAGAAAGAAAAGCATAGAGGATAGTCCAAACACTTACTATGGATGACGTGCAATAACTGTGCAAATGGTCCGCCAGGAGAATACCATTCCCATATAGGATTGGTTAAAGGGGAAACACCCCGCACACAAAGTACTGTGAGACGGTATGAAATCCTTGCATGGAATCTTCCCTAGAGCCTAGATTATGACAAGGAAAATCAATCTGAATGTTATTGTGGATGGGTGGCTAGGGAGTAATTATGATTGAGACATGCACAGAAGTTCAATTACTTACTTTAGATGATGGGTACAACTGGGGCGACCCCCATTTCAAGCCATCCTCTAAATGTTTGTGTTCATGGCTAACCAGACTAAGGACACTCCATCGGACAGTTTTAAAAGATGCACCATTACTATACAAGGATCCAAGTTCACTGGAGATTTCAGGGTTCTTGGTGCGGAAGAGGAAGATAGCTTCCGGATCTACAGGGCGGTCTAGGGTGATATGCAAAATAATGTTGTATTCGGTTCAACAATGGGTTAGATTCGATTTGAAAAAAGGAGGAAAGGGTTATATCCCATAACAGATGGAAAATATGTGACCTATGTTGAGCCCTTGAATGTGAAGAAGACCGGAATCAGATTATGTTACAGGCCGTATGGGATCCAGAGGTTCTTGATCCATCGAAAGGGAATCATTCAGTGGTAAGATGCACAATTATCGCAGTGATACACAAGTGTTGCTTGTGATAACTCGGATCATAGCATATGAGTGGTAGGGTACGAAGTAAAGGTATATTTTCTAGGGTTAGTAGACTGCATATATCAAGAGAATAGGTAACAACTTGGTACCTCCGTGACACCAGAGAAGGAGGACATATGTGTTACTATGCACTATGGAGGAAGAATGGGTAGAACCAGTTAGAGAGAGAAAGGGATATGCTAGCATTATACCCTACGTAGGACATCAGCACACTGGTGGGTGGTCCTAAGATAATCTTGTAGGATGAAATGAAAATGGGATTGCTCTTGCTACTAGGTTCTTGAGAGAAATGCACATACTCAAATATGTACTTATTGTTGGTGCCCATTTTAATCCTACTGTTTTGACCCCAAAATTTCCTTTGGTTTGCATGCTCATGAAACGTTTTTCTTCCAAATTGGTGCTCTGAAACTTTCCCATCTAGATCGAAATTGCCTTAAAATGCCTCATAAACTTATTTTTTTCCCCCAATTTGAAGGAAGAAGGAATAGGCATGTATGCCCGTTTGTGGCCCTAAATTTTTCCATTTCAATTGCCTCTGTCGTTTTTTCACTTTTCCGACCTTTGGAGTCGTTTGATTATCGTTGATGCAATTTTCCATCAAAAATCCCTGTACCTGGTCGAAATGCCTAAAATCACTTCCCATTGTTTTTTGAGCGAAAAATTCTCACCCACGAAGAAAAAGAAAAAATCTATTTAGGGTGATCCCTGGCATTTTGTGTTTTTTGACAGTCATACGGGTATCCTTTGCCCATCAAATTATAAATCAAGCATCCCCTCATACACGGCCATTGTGGTTTGGGACAATTTCTAGGGTCTGATTGAAAAACTTCAACATTTTGGTTTTTGCATAAAAATCCAAAATTCCCTTACGCTCCACACGTCCCAGAAGTAAGGGTACACGGGTCGCATGAAAAATGAAGGCAGACGAGCGGGTCGTTTTATGCCTTAAGGCATTTTGGAATAAAAAAATTTTAACAGTACAAGGACATTCCCTAAGGCCCCATCCAATAGGGAAAGGACAGTGGTAGATTCAGAGTACAGGCCACAACAACAAGTTAAAATGGAACACTGTGGACAGCTTCGTGAGTGTTAGCCTTCAGCGGAATCAGAGGATGACATGTGTCATATCCTCATCAAAAAGCAAGATGACGATTAGGGGTGGAAACATGCCGTGTTCTCAGCAAAAACAAGAGGAAGGATGGCAGAGGCTTACACTTAATTTTCCTTTTGGTGAAGGGAGAAAAGTGTGAAAAAGGGACACAGGGCCCGCATTAATCATGGGTGGGACACATGGCAGCACTCAGAGCATGAAGCGGGTCGGTGGGCCAGGGAGCAAAAGGAAATTTTTCCCTGTTTTGGGAAACAAAATGAGTTCGAGTGAAAAATTGAAGGCTGGCCTTTCATGAATCAACGATAACATGTGTGTCAGGGACAAAAATCGGAGCGCGCGGGTACATGGAGGAAATGTTGAAAAATGCCTTTGGTAATAAAAGGGAGGTAACGTACGAAGTTAGAGTGCTTATCCTCAGTAATCATATGAGGCATGTGTCTTGTGGAGGGTTAGGACCATGGAGATTTTTGGAAAATTTTTACTTTTTACAAAAAAGGGTGGAAAGTGTAGACCGAGCCACAATTCTAATGGGACCCACCTTGTGCCACGTGGTTAGCACAAATCTCAAGGGCAGAGAGGGGCAGGGAGAGAGAAAAATGTCAAAGTTTTACATTTTTGCAAAATTTTTTGAAAAATTCAAAAAAGATCCCAAACCCATTTCCATCCGCATTGTGACCCGTGGAGGGCTGAGAATTGAAGGGAGAAAGGATAGATCAAATGGTAACTGTGCAATTTTTATTTTGGCCACCATTTTTCTCCAGGAAAGCTTGGAAGATGAAAATTTTGCTCAAGTTCATCATTTTTTCATGAATTCATGTTGTTTGTCCTGCAAGGACAATGAAATTGGTTTTAAGGATCAATTGAAGATTAGAGATGTTTTTAAAGTAAATTTTGACTAGCCGATTCCAAAATGTGAAAGATCAATAAAGAAGTTACTAAGTCAATTTTGGAGGGATAAGGATGTGAATGATGAAATGAAAGGGCCCTACATGCTTTGGAGATGAAAAGCATGCCCCAACAATGGATGATGATTGAGAGTAGTTTTGTTAATGATTCACCTTTTGAAAGAACAACTGGTAAATTTTTGCAAGTATATTAGATGTCATTTCCAAAAAAAATATTGCAAAGCAAAGGTGATTTGAATTTCCACTCTAGAGGAAGATTTAAGGGGAAAAAAAGTTGAGTGAAAAAATAGATATTGAATGAATGTTTCATTGCAAATAGTGGGGAGAAAAGAGAAAACTATACATCATGGAAAAATATGGAAATCCCATTCTTTGGAAACCACCTGAGAAAAAGAACCATTCTAATCCCTTTTGCATCAAAGTTTGTATCATGTTGAGTTGGTTTCATTGGTAAAGCATCAACAAGGCTCTGAGATCATTCTTAAAACAGTTCCCCTGCTGATAAATTTGATTCAT